>OY744531.1:55149699-55569699 GCA_963556195.1 Sepiola atlantica
TGTGTCTTCATGTACCTGTTCACCTTCAGTGTAACGATGCTTATGGGAACCGTTCTTATCAGTTCTATAGAATATATGAAAACAAATGACCATATGTTGCACAACGGTGATACACATTTACGATCAAATGATAATATATTACCTCTCCGACAAGTAAATATGAAATATACTCAGAAATTGTGCAGTGACTGATAAATACATAATATATATATATATATTCTTTTATTTTATTTCATCGAACGCTATATATTAGTTTGATCTTCTATCGATATTTTCGGTTTCACAGAAACACTGGAAAGTCGGCCAATGTCACGTGTCTATTGAAATTAAAATATAAAAAATATATATTCTCGTACACACGTAATTGAGCACTGGTTATTTATCCTATATCCAAACACTATATATATATATATATATATATATATATATATATATATATATATATATATATATGTTTGTATTACAGAAAATAAGAACAACATCGGTACCGTTGGTTTCGAATCCTAAAAAAGGGGACCTATGAACGCCTTTTTAACCGGACTCTCTTCAGCTGATCTTCTGTAATGCAAACATTAATAAATATTACGTTCTTTTTATTTTCTTAATAATCGAACACTCAACTGGGTTTCTCTACCACTGACCTTACACACACGCACACACACACACACACACACACACACACACACACACACACACACACATATATATATATTTAATTAATATATATATATGTGTATTTAATTAATATATATATATGTGTATTTAATTAATATATATATATATGTATTTAATTAATATATATATATATATATATATATATTAATTAAATACATATATATATATATATATTAATTAAATACATACATATATATATATATATATATATATATGTATGTATTTAATTGATATATATATATATATTTAATTGATATATATATATATATATATATATATATATATTGATACATTTTCTACGCCTAGCCACAAGAATGATTCACGAAACGACGAAACATCTGTTTAGGGGATGACTATATATATGCGCGAGTTCAAAGTTTTTCTTCTAAACGTTTGTCATCGATGTCAAAATATGTTGTAATATTTTCATATTGAGAACTTTCTATATACTTTTTCTGACGAACTTGAGGTTGACATAATAATGTTGTTTGGTTTATTTTAAGTGAAACGATTCGTAAAATAATTTACACTGAAAAATGTTTGTTTTGAAAAATTCTTTGTAAGAACATTTTTCAAAATCTTGGCTTACCTATATATGTCTGTTGTTACTGGTTAACATTCATCGAGCTTATGGAGTGGCGGTTGCAGACGGTCGCATGGGCTCGAATGCCGTTCGTAGATTCAGTCTAGAATCACGAGACAAACGCTGAGGACCACACGGTCGCGAAAAATTGACACAGACAGTAATTGAAATCAAGGTACCCATGATTACTACCGACTTCTCCAGAAACATATGTAAAAGTCATTTTGTTTCAAAACTGCCATTAAATCATAGAATAAACATGATTTAATACCTTTTTTTAATATTCATCTTTGCTTTGAAAATTGATTCCTATTCAAATCGATACATAAATTTATTTGATATTATTAGCTGTTATATATATATATATATATATATATATATATATATATATATAGGGGGGGTTGTAGAAAAATCCGACATTTGACAAAAAGAAAGCGAGATAGGCAATAAAAACAAAAGTTATATGAGCAGAGAGCCGACACTTTATCTACCAACAGTTAGAGTTGCTGTCGGATTTTTCGTGGGCGTTAACGAAAACCGCTCTAAACAAAAGTCATGTTACCTAGGACAATTATCACAAAAAAATTATAACAAGAGAGAAGGAATGGAAGAGTACAAGATGTTCATAAAAGTTAAAATAAAGTTTTATTTACAAAAAAAAGGTAGCTTGGACTGCTTTTTTTCCAGAGCTGGAATAAATAAATTATTCCTAGATAACGTACAAAAAAAAAAATTACAACATCAGAATTTCTTAACATTAAAGTTATATACAACAAAAATATACACAATCTTAAAAATCAAATAGTCTCTTTTTTTTTCTTTACACCAGTTACAATCAAAAGTAATAAAATTGACAAACCGTGCTGAATGCCGACATAATTTCCATGGTAAAATAACCTTTTTTTTATTTTATCAAACGTCTGTCACAAAGTTTCTTTTTTTCCTTTTTCTTTCCTTTTCTTCTATAATTTTCTTATAGCAAACCCAACGTAAGAAATACGTCACCAGAACAGTACAAATTTCAAATAAACATAATACTTGATTTTTTCACAGTCTGTCCCAAATAGCATCACACGCGATCATGTGAGGATCCAATTTTCAAAGTTATCTCTTTCAAATCGATCTGTGTTGCAAGGACGATCACACTTTACGATTCTTAATCTCTGATTCAGAATCTTCTCAACAGCAAAGTATTCCAGTTCACGGGAGCTAAGCTCTTCAATATAGGCAATTTCGTGCCCGGAGATATTTTTATCTCGTTCAAATTCTCCATAATTCTTCATTCCAAGTCTCTGACCTGAAACATCTTCAAAGGGAAATATTCGTTGACCGAAGGAAGAATATTTCACACATAAAAGGCAATTCTTGCCAAGAGATACTCTATTTCTTAAATTTCTTCAAGTAGAAATTCTTCTCAAAATTTAACGTCCCAACTATGGACGGAGAAACAGTTTTAACAGTTGTCCACTGTCCGGCGCCCAATTCTGTTCTGGTTAAACTTCGCGCTAATATCAAATCGAGACAGAACTAATGCATCATTTCTAAAAATAGAAACCACGTGACACAAAATGGCTTCAACCCAACCCAACTCCTACACAAAATAATCCATGTGACCTTCAACCTGGCACGTAAGCAAAAACTGAAAGCCTTCACCCTCAAACGGTCTCAAACAAAGGGAAGCAACCCATGACTTACTAGAAAATATACCGAAATTTCCACATTGCATATTATAGCATTTCTCAATGTAACCGCCGCCGGCGGAAACGACTATCTCAAGGCGGGTGCGAAATGAGCCACACGCTTTAGCGACCATATCCTTGTCTGTAGCGGTGAACGCCTTAAGAAAGTCGACCATGTTGTTTGCGTGCTTGTTGTTCTTGACCTCGATCACACCGCGGAAGAAATAGTCAAGGAGGTTGCGGTCAGGTTAGAAAAGCAAACACAATTCCGACGACCAGTGGTGAGGAATATTATTGGGGCGTCCGGCGGCGATCTCGTCAATCCAGGGCTTTATCACGCTACTCATCACCTACTGGTAGATCTCGGCGGTGACTCTCAGCCCTTTTTGAAAGAAGAACGGAAGCATGAATTCCCCATCCCCCCCACTGGATATGACGCCAAGGGCCATGTCGAGAGAGAAAAACTTCGTATGCTTTAAGATGGGCAGTATCTCGATGTCTTTGCAAATCCACCTGTCGTTCTGCCGGGTCGAAATTCTTTTCATCAGAGAAGAACCTTAGCATCCCGGCGGACCCGTGCCTAGGCTCGTTCAGAAAAGCCGCCGCCTTGATCTGCCGAGCGATCAACAGTGTACTTTTCATATATTTTCAAATTCTTATGTTTATATTGGATATTTTCTATACTTTCTATATTTGCATTTCTCTTATATTATATTTATATCTTTTCAAATTATCACTTTTGGTAATTCCCCTCGCAACGTATCTCTCTGTAATCCCTTGATGATAATATTTCATTCTTTGAAAAGTCATGGCTTACAGAAGGAAAAATAAATCTCTTTTATTTGAAACACCTTGTTTTGGGCAACGTAGGGCGTACTAGATATTGCATTTTTACAATCTTTACTTTTTCATCTTTTACTCGTATATATATATATATATATATATATATATATATATATATATATATATATATATATATATATATTCGGCAGCCTCGTAACTCTCGCTTCCCTTATTTTATCCTTTAGTCCTCACATTCCATGAGCGATGTTTCTGACAAAGAGGGAAGAATTGCTGTTTTCTGGGTCGGAATTTATCCATCTTACACTTGGCTAGTTTTTGACTTGAAATAGTTTTTTTTTCTTTTTTTAAACTCCTTACATCAAGTGGCTTCATGCCTTGTCTGGAGCAAGTTCCATAAAAAAATTATATATATATATATATATATATATTGTTATCCACAGATACGTGTTTTGTCTTTTGAAGAATCATCAGTGTGGCTAACACATCAACATTGAGGTCGACCCCTGGATGTTATTTACCTCCTTTTACTTACTTTACATAAAACTAAATGAATCTAAATATAGTCCAAATTTTGACCCCTTATGCCTAACATGTGTTCCAAATGATCAGTTAATTAGTTATGGGGGGACTCATGTACAAACTAATATATAAGCATATAAACATACCTAACTATATATATATATATATATATATATATATATATATATATATATATATATATATATATATATATATAAGAAGAATACTGGTCCCAGGACAGGTAAAATTAATTCTCTGATTCCCGTATTACTTTTATGTGCTCTTACGAATATTAAAATTAAGCAATAAAGGAACTAAAACTGATGTCTAGAATCCTTATTAGAATTTTGATTAAAATGCATTACACAATTTTTATTCTAAAAATAGTCTCAAATTTTTCAAAGGATCTTTAGAAGAAATTGAAATTCAAAGAATGTTGCTACATTGCTGTCTAATGACTATGGATCAAATTCAACGTAAATCTGATATATTTCAAATTTCAAATGGGATATTGTGCCCATATTATTCCCCTATAAACTCTATAAAATACTCAAAAGAAACTGAAATTTGGAGAAATATTTATTAATTGATGTTTAATATCTATGTTTTATATTTCACAAAAATCGGAGGTATCTGAATTTTTCTCGAACGGGTCTTCCTCTTTTAACTTCTTTACATGAAACGAAATTAAACTAATTGTACCCATATTTGAACATCTTACTGCTAGCAGCTTTGTTCAAAAATTCATAATTTAGGAATAAATCCTGTACATACCAATATTAAAAACATACCTAACTTTATAAATACACACACACACACACACACACACACACACACACACACACACACACACACACACACACACACACACACACACACATATATATATATATATATATATATATATATATCTTGTTGACATCGTTTAATTAAGAAAATAATTGAGTTCGGCACTTTAGATTAGTCCGTTGCCGAATTGCAGCGTTTGCTGTGACTGCGAAAGCCTATCTTGGATCGGAAGGCTCTGTTGCAGTTGCTACAGATGTAGATGGTGTCTAGTTGCGAGAGTTCTATTGCAGCCCTCTTCCGTCTGTTCTCTCTCCACTCATTCTACTGCTAGTCTCTCCTTTCCTCGCCCCATCTTTGAGCATACTTTCACATAATTTTTCCAGCAGCTGCGGTCAACAGCCACAGACTCACGGCCTGTTGGGTCGATGCCACCTGTCTCGTTTGCAGATAGCCTTACGGCGTAGGACAGGTCTTCTTGCTTGTTTGGAGCCGGTTACGAGCTCGCCGTATGAAATATCTTTTGGGATCCTCCAATCGTCCATTCACCTTGCATAACTAAGCCGCCGGAGTCATCTGTGGATTAGCAGAGCGAATATGCTTGGGATGTCCGCTCTTATTTCACACGTGGTCCTGCCAGGTTATTTCTAGGATTTTCCTGAGGTTGCATAGGTGAAAGGTGTTGTGTCATATATATATATATATATATATATATATATATATATATATATATATATATATATATATATATATATATATATATATATGATGATGATGATGAGAAGAGCTTATCTTTGAAAATCCATGGATTGATAATGAAATATATATATATACATACTTTTATCATTTATCCTATTTATAAGAGGAGAGAGCTCAATATGGTAGACATATGGAGGTCTAAATTCTATACAAAGACTCAAATACACATAGTAACCGACAGTTTTGCCTCGATACAAGGGCAAAGTTAGACACAAAGTCGGTTTTTAATGTGCTAGACTTAATGTAGGGTACAACAATAACAAGCCGCGCATGCGTGGTCCCTCTCTGTATGTGCCTCGATGTGGCGAGTGTAAAATGCAATAAATTTGGGCAATTTGGGGCATTTTTGACCCCATTGTACCCCCTGGGGGCGCGAGCCAGAATTTTTCTGAGGTCAAGGATGCTCATTTTATATCCAAAACAATTGCCTTTGCATTTTGGCTAAGTTTCAGAAAAATTGAATGGATCGATCAAACGTTATGAGAGAAAAGGATCATTTTTGCCATTTTGGGGGCTTTTAACCCCCTGGGGGCGCGAACCAGATTTTTTCCAAAGTCAGCGATACTTAATTTCTATTAGGAACAATTGCCTCCATATTTTGACAAGTTTAAGAGAAATTGAATGGATGAATTAAAGTTATGGGGCAAAAAATGTCATTTTTTGCCATTTTGGGGCCTTTGACACTCTGGGGGGCTAACCAGACTGTTTTTCAAAAATCGGAGAATGTCACTTTCTAACCTGACCAAAGTTACAACTTCATCCAAAATTTCAGAGAAATTCAATGGATGGTTGCGGAGAAAAATCCGGACGGACAGACGGACGGACAGACGGACGGACGGAAATACCTAAAAAAATATGTCTCCCGATTTTATAAATCGGGGGACCAAAAAGAATTAGCGGAGTTGACAACGGATCAACAGTTTTAAAGTCTTTAAAAGAAAGTAAGATCGCATACTCTACGATATTATTATGAAACCACAGTAATCGTCGTTACCCGTTTTGAAGGAAAAGCAATTTTAAATAATTTCCGTGACTCAAATAAGACATTGATTAAAATACTGATTTTCATATAAAAACAAAAAATGATATATCGTATTTAAACAGACTTTAATCGTTGTTGCTCGGTTAGAGGGATTGTAGCATTAACTTCCTTCTCAAACACAATTACACACGCATTTCACCATGTGGCACCAAACTCGATTTATCTCCTCTTGTCGTGACACTAGGGGGCGCCCTGATCTGCCTGATAAAAAAGGGATGCACAGACTCGCTTTCACCTTTTCTCTCCCACAACCTGCTACAGATAACGGACCGTCTATCTCTCCCTATTCGGACTGACGGCTACTATCACCATGTGCTCACACAAAAAGAAAACACTTTCGGCATGTAAGAACTTTTCTCCACTCATACGCATGGGTACACAATACTCAGACTCTCTACTATATATATTCCCAATGGGCACTTTGTCTCGACATACGCATACACGTACGTACGTACACACACACACACACACACACACACACACTCGAATACATCATTCCACCTACACTTTATATACATTTTAATAAACACTATTTCATAGTCGGTCCGCATACAATAAATGTTTTATTGAATTATATATTGTCTTCGACTTGTTACTTTGCTTTCATTAGTACATACTTGTGTTGTGAACATTATATATATATATATATATATATATATATATATATATATATATATATATATATATATATATATGTATGTATGTATGTATACGAGATCCTCGGCGCTGTGCTAGCGTCGACGTGGAATCCCATTAGGATGAACAAATTTAAAGTATTAAAAAAAGTTAAAATCGTTAAAAAAGTTTTTTAAAATTGTAACACATGGCGTTCACAGACTAAATTGCACATTCAGCAGCAAAAAACAATCATATTTCGTGATAAAAAGAAACTAGATATTTTTGTTTAAAAAAATAAGCAGGAGAAATCGTATTTCGTGAAAATAAATGGAAGCAAAACTATGTATGTATTAAAATCACATATATCTTATTTTAAAAGAAAAACGAAGAATTCACACCTACGATATCAGTATAAACCCTCAATTAAGAAGTGGTTGTCCGGTTCAAGGGATGAACAGAATGAAAGTTTTTTAAACAGATTAGATCGCATTAAAAATACTATTTTTCTTAACACAGAATAAACCCAATCGTATGACATAATACACACACAAACATACGCACACATATAAATATATAAATATATAAATATATATATATATATGTAAATATATATATATATATATATGTAAATATATATATATATATATATATATATAAATATATATATACACACACACATATATATATATACATATATAATATCTATATAATTATATGTATATATACACACATAAATATATTTTTATATATATAAATATTAATATATAAATATATGCATATATATACACACATATATATAAATATATATATATATATATATATATATATATATATATATTAATATATAAATATATGCATATATATATATATATATATATAAATATATATACATATATATATACACACACATATATGTAGAAATAAAAATGGAATAAAGAATAAGCAATTCAACAACTAACAAAAATATATATATATAGAAATATATGTATATAGAAATATATATATAGAAATATATATATAAATATAATAAGGAGAGGTAGTTTGCTTGAACCATTGTGCATAATAGAGGAGTATTAGAAGGCAAGAAATGGAAATATGTCGGCGTTGAGAAGTAAGACAAAAAACAAGTGATTCTTAAAATATATATTTTTTAATTTTATAATTTTTTTCTATATAGCAAATCTTATTTGATTAGGCAAGACTTCAACACTGTGATGTAATGTGTGTGACCGTGTTCCATAATATATTTCGAGGAAGACCTCTTTGTCAAATGGTGGGTGTTTCAAATTTCAAAAAAACGTGTGGTTGGCAATATTGCTATTAACGCAGTAAAAATTAATATCCGCAGAAAATGTAATAAAACTAAAACTATAACTGATTGCAAGTGTTATGTAATAGTTTTTCTAATTTTTAAAAATTTTGCTTTAATAACCCCATTGCTGACAACCTAAAAAAAATGACAATTTCATGTTAGCGTTTCTGCTGAGAACACCTACTTACCTCGTCCCTAATGTATGCTTATTTATATAAAAACCAACATTTGTTTAACAAAGATATAGCATATAAAAAACATTAATCGTTATCATTACATGTCTGGTTAAAGACGACGGAACTTTCTCTTTTCGTTATTTTCTTAGTCGTTATCTCGACTCGATTAGCTAGTTTCCGAATCTCTGGTATTGATTCATGGAGTATGGGTCCGAGAGTACATTTTTCATCCACCTGAAGCACTTCTGATTTTCAGGGGTTAAGTTTTGCTTTTGCTATATTGTTCTTCTTATTTAAGGTGTTTTTCTCCCGCCAAAACTATAAAACAAAATAATAAAACACCTTAAATATCCATAGTGGTTCAAATAAAACCACACTATAAACAACAATATAAATGCAATGATTTATCAGAACGGTTTATATGTCACGCTAGATAAACAATTTAAATACAACTGTGACAATATTAAGCGGATGCGACAATATTAAGCGGCCCTGCAAAGGGCAGGGCCTAGAATACAGCGCTAGTGTGAATTAGCCACGAGCTTATTCAAAGTCAAGTATCATCTTATGTTTCTAGTATAAACAAAGTAAGAACAAGGTTGGAAAAGATAGTCCGATCGCCCCAGTAAATGAATTCCCCATCTCAAATTCAATATCGATTCGAAATCGTATTTTGTTTTTAATTGTTTTCGTATTAACCTTTCTGCCCTCGAGTGTCAATTGCAATCTAGGTCATATCGTTTTTTTCGGTCAGAGTGAAATATACACTTCTTTTTTTTTAATTTCCTCCCTCATTGTTGTTCTCGTGACATGATCTTATTAGATGCTGGCAAAAATTCTCCCCCCCCCGTTGGGGTCCGCGCATTCTCAATAAAAGAGAGGAGAGTTACCAACAAAGTGAACAGATAGACGGAGCTTAGACGAAGAAGACGCGGCCGTGTACTTCTCCCGAACTCCTCAACCCACTTAGAATAAGAACAATACATAGAATAAGGGACGCCCGACTATAAACACCGTCATCCGACTAACACACGAAATTAACTGATAATATCGAACGGCCTGTTTTTGTAAACAAAACAATGTATATTATTTTTCCTTGTTTCTTCTAATATAATTATTCTTCCAAGAAAACCAGCAAACCAATTCGTTACGGCTTATCATTCCTTTCCTCAACTGTTTATGTGAAATGGCCCTCTCTTCACAGCGAGACAAGGTTGCTAGCCCACCCCAGTTGATTGCTCACTGATCTAAACAAACCCAACGTGGGAGTTTTCAGTCACTGGACCGGGCGTTTCAACATCGGCAACCTTCACCAGAACGGCAACTTTTCCCGAACAGTGCCGAGTGACCAACCGAACCCGGAACGGCCGAACTGGTGACGTCACGGCTGGAGGAGTGGTGCGCATGTTCATACAATAGCAACGAAAGTATATATGTAATGCTTCACGCAATTGCTTGTGTTACATTAGGCATGGGTTGCCAAATAATACTAAAGGATATACAACAATTTAAATGCATTGGTCTATAAGAACGTTTACGTCACGCGATTGCGTATGTGACACTATTCATGGGGGTTTAAATATACGTTTGTGCAATTTAAATTTTTTTTACATAGTTCACCCCAAACAAGGCAGGCCGCCACTGTAGACGTAAGGGGCTACTGAGAAAAAGAAAAGGGGGAGAAGGTAGGGGGCAACCTAAATTGGGATGTGCGCAGCGAGATGTCTGTTTACATTAGTTTTAAATTTCTGCATGTCAGTACCGTCGGGAAAACAGAGGGCAGGGAGGGAGTTCCAAAGGCAAGCAGCACGAGGAAAGAAGCTATTGAGTAGAAAGCTCTCCGGCATCTGGGGACCTCCACAGTGATTGGATGGGATTTATCTGATTGTCGAGTTGGTCTAGTGAATTTATGTCGAGGGGGCAGCAGAGTAGCCAGTTCGTCGGAGCATAAAGCATTGAAGTATTTGTAAAACAAGCACAAGGATGCTACATTGCGGCTATGGGACAGGGACTGGAGCTTGGTTGACAGTAAAGGACCTATTAGGTTGGCGACTCTTTTTGGGACCTTGTCAAGGAGGGAGAGACTAGTAGATGATGCATCAGCCCAGATGTGGCAACACTACATACATGGGCGGATGGTGGCTTTGTAGAGATACAGGATAATGTCAGGTGTGAGGAGTTTACTAGCATGGTAGAGGGAGCCCGCCATCTTTGCTGCAGACTTGGCAATATCTTCAATGTACTTGTTCCAATTCATGTTACCTGTGAAGGTTAGGCCGAGAAGTTTGAATGTTGAACTTTCAGGTAGGGTGTTATTTGCCATGACAATCGGTGGTTGGAGAGGTTTCTTGTAGTTATTGAAGGAAAGGAGCTTTGTCTTTATGGCATTAAAAGGTACCAACCATTTGTGCCCCCAATCCACTACAGCCCGGAAGTCATTTTCTAAGGATTCAGCCATTGGCTCGGATATGATCGCGTCTGTTTTGCCAATATGACGAGAGTAAAGCGTGGTGTCGTCAGCAAATAAACCAATCTCAGACTCTATGTCATCAAGGAGATCGTTTATGAAGATCAGGAACAATAAAGATCCAAGGATAGATCCCTGGGGTACACCAGCATTTATGTCATGTTGCTTAGATGAACGGCCATCGAGGACAACCGTGATCTTTTTTGTTTTGTTTAGGAAGGATCTAATTGTATTAAGTAATTTCCCAGTAATACCGTATGAGCGTATTTTCAGGAGAAGCCCTTTATTCCATCCATTGTCAGAGACACTTTTCCAGCTATCGGGGAAGCAAGATTCAGCTAGCGAGTTTGGAGAGGACAGGGGCCAGCTCAGCAGAGCATTTCTTTATTACTATTACTGGTATAAGATCAGGCCCACAAGCTTTGGGGGTATCAAGGTGTTTTATGATGTCTCTGACCTTGGATGGGGTGATGACCAGGTTATCAAGTGTGGCTTCGGTCCGCAATGGGAATTTGGGGAGGGGGTGGTTATCTGAGTCCAAAGTGGAGTTAGAGGCGAAACGCTGGGCAAGTAGTTCAGCCTTATCAGTTGCCGTGCAAATGATATGGTTGTGGTTTGATAGTTGGCGAATCGTTATTGACCATTGTTTACTACACTATTGTAGATTTTCCAGAAATCGCGAGTGCCTAGTTTCTGTGACTGAATGCGTTTTTTTGTTAACTCATTATACCTTCTCTTTGCTTCGCATATCACGGCCTTATAATTATTTCTTGACTCTATAAATTTCTGTCTATTAGTAGCTGACTTATGGTGGCCAAATTTACGGAATGCTTGCTGCCTCTCAGCAATGGCAGCTGCACATTCCGAGGTGAACCATTGGGGAGAGTGAGGCTTGCTAAATAATTTTCGCATGTGGACATAGGCTTCAATGCCTGCTTTGACCCACTCAGTTAATTCATTTGCACACTGGTCAGCAGGGAGTGAGGTTTCCCTCCATGGGGCGTCGCTGATGTGATCTCTGATTGACTCAAAATCAGCCTGCTCGTAGTATCTCGTTATGTTTTAGCAACGGTTCATCAGCTTTTGGACAACTTTTTAGGGTGATATGAATCATTAGCACAATGTGATTAACATTCGCGAGTGGGCTATGAGCTTTCGTCACACAAGCCTCGGGCATTTAGGTTAAGAAAAGGTCTAGAAGTGAGGCTTGCTGGTCTACTCGATCGAGGATGCGGGTCGGAAAATCGACAGTCTGAGAGAGGGAGTGAACTAAGGAGAAATTATACGTAGAGTTGCCGGCTGCGTCAGTAAGGCTGGAGAATCCCAACCAGTCACAGTGGTGTGCATTAAAATCCCCAAACACACATATCTGGGCATTCGGGTCAAGTGAGAGTGCTCTATCTATGCTTTCAGAGACAGAGTTTAGCAGAGTACAGTCCTGGGTCGACGGAGAGCGGTATAAGAAATATAAGTAACTGACGTTGTGATGTAAAGTCAATCTAAAGCACATGTAGTCTTTGTCATCTGATTCTAACCTATGTTCTCTAGTCAGGGGGAGGGTGTTCCGAACATATGAATCAGTTACGACTTTTTTACCGGTTCGATTTTATTGTTGGCATTGGTTTCCTCAGTTCTTTCTGCATATTGTTTATCATGTCACACTATACACTAGGGTCAAAATAACATCAAAGGATAAACAATATATCAGATACAGCGGTTTATAAGAACGTTCATGTTACGCTCCATGTGACTCCTTATGGCCACGGTGTCTATGTGTGTTCAGATAACACCAAAGACTAAAGAATAATATTGTAGATGCAACGGTCTATAAGAAAGGTGAGGTCACGCGCCATACGGTTTGTAATATCGCGCTATGTATAAGTTTATATATTTATTCATTTATTTATTCGTCACAAACACGATACGAAAAGTATATGCACATTCCTATTTCGATATAAAAAAATAAAAAAAAATAAAAATTGTTCTCACATGAAAGACCCCAATAATGCCGACGCCATCCACTATTTGTAACATAATCACGAAATCGGTCAATATTATTTTATAACTATTTAAAAAAAAATTAGTTTCGTTCTTGACATGTTCCGGCATCTACCGGGCTAGTCAACTTCTCACACCTGCCAGTATTCCATATCTCTATAAAGCTAACATTCGCCCATGCATGGAGTATTGTTGTCACCTCTGGGCTGTTGCACAAACCACTAGTCTCTCCCTCTTGGACAGAATACAAAAAAGTCTCTAGCCTAATAAGTCCCGCACTATCTACCAAGCTCCAGCCCCTGTCACATCGCCACAGCATTCCACCCCTGTGCTTGTTTTGCAAGTATTTCCACAGAATGTGCTTGGACGAACTTACTGCACTTGTACCCCCTCCCAACGTAAATAGCCTCGTCAAACCCGCCTAGCAGCAAAATCCCACCCCTTCACTGTAGAGGTCCTCAGATACCGGAAAACTTTCTACTCTAATATATTCTTTCATTCGTTTTCATTTGGAATTCCCTCCCTGTCCTTGTTTCCCCGACTATACCAACATGCAGAAATTTAAATGTAATGTGAACAAACATCTGGCTGAACAACTCCCCACTTAGGATGCTCCCTATAAATATGGGCCCTAATCACAGTAGCCCTTTACGGCTCAAATTGCTTACTCTTTTAAAAGGCGCTCATTTGAAATTTTAAATAAGTCGATTAGATCCCCGACATTCTGGTGCTGTATGTAAAATCCGATCCCAGGACCTTGCAAGCCGATGCCCGGCTACTAATCGGCACCTATAACAAACGTTCCTTAATAACTGGCATTTTGGTTATTGACCCGAGGAAATTTAAAGATTGAAACACCTTTGCATCTGTGTAGACATTCAAAAGTCTATATTTACTATTATAAAATATACATTTTCTACATTATATATATATATATATATATATATATATATATATATATATATATATATATATATATATATATATATATATATATATATATATATATATATATATATGCTGAAGATACAACAATCTATGGCAGCACTTCGAAGGGTGTTAGTGATCAAGATCATGTTCATTCTCTCTTTTCCGACCTAAAGTATGTGGTGCAATTAGGGAAAAGTGGCTTGTTACTTTTAACAACTCTAAAAGCAAGCTTCTCTCTTTTTACCGCCAATGCTCGGATTCCTATTTTGCCTCAGTTGAAATGAATGTCTCTCTCATTTCCTTGAGAAACCCCTCTTGCTTTGATAAGCTCTTAGGACTGCTTTTCACTCCAGACCTAAAATGGAAGACTTACATGAAATCTGTTGCTAAGGTTGCTTGAAAAATGGTTTGATCATTCTACCGTTTCAGAAAGTACCTGCATCCTGATGCAATCCTCTACCTGTATGAGAGTCAGATACTCCCTAAGATGGAGTAGTGCTGCCACATCTGATGAGGTGCTGTTCAGAGCTCCCTTTCTACACTTGACAGAGTTCAATATCAACTTCACAATCTGGTGGGAGATGAGTTCTTATTTTCCCTACACTAAAAAGAGATTGCTAGTTTTTTCTACTCTAAGCTGTAATAAACTATATTCATTTTAAATAGACTTATTCATTCGTTTACATTTTACAATACTGCGAACTGAGAAGACTCGGGTATTTTTACGAACACATATTGCGATACACAAAATGGAAATCATAATTTCCTCCGTCAGGAAGCATATATATATATATATATATATATATATATATATATATATATATATATATATATATATATATAGCTAACACTGATCGAGGTCTTCTTTCGTGTGGGCATTAGTTTCCCCGATGTTTTTCTAGTTAGAAATCTTTCTAGAAAGACATCGGGTACTTACGGGAAGGTTGCCAACATCCCTAAGTGAAAGTGGTACTGTGGAACCGACTGGATTCGAACTTGGAACACCCAGGTCTTCAGTCTGTGTCGTTATCCACTTAACCACCGATGGAGGTAATTCGAATGAACGTAAGCATCAGTTGACTAAAGTTTTAGTTGGTGTTTGGTCGCTGGTGAAAGTGTTTGTCGTTTTGGGGATCCTAATTCAACTTAAACTCAACGCACAAAATGATATCTTAACAATCGCGACTTTAACGTTAATAAAAATTAATAAAACGAACACGAATAACTCATGCAAATAAACAATGAATCAAGCAAGATGTATTTATGTATGTGAAATGTAGTTTTGAGTAAGAGTCTTGATTGACAGATGACTGAGTAATAAAAGGTAGGAAAGAATTTGATGTGTTTATCGGTTGTTTTTATAGTTGTTTTATCATTATTTTATATAGAAATTAATATTGTTCGTGTGGAAGGTTTTTCATTCAAGCTTTCCATTCGCGTAAGTCCATGCAGAGGAAATATCCGGGTTCTTGTTTACCTCCCTGGTAAATGCTAGTAGCAATCATTTAGACATATGCTACTTACAATTGTGGCAGGCCAGTTTTCTTAGTATTTACGGTAAATCTTAAATGAGGGCAGAGTTAGACACAAGGTGTGTTTTTAATGTGAGGAAACCCAGCTTTCCCCCAAAAGGGGCACTATGAATTGGGACAAAAATAAGAATTGCCTCAGTCTAGAAGGATTTCTCCTTCACCGACCGATGACAGAAAAAATCAAAGTGGAGTATCAAAACAGATGCTCCTAGCCAAAAGTCCACGCAAAGAAAATATCTTTGTCTTGTTCTTGTTCGCCTCTCATTCAGTAAACGGTAAATGCGAGTAGCTGTAGTTCAGACATCTACCGCTGACAATTGTGGCAGGCGTGTTTTGTTCATTTTAAAGGTGAATCGTTAGATTTATTTTAAAAAATTTTTTCAAGCATTAAAGTTAACGGTTGTTAGTTTTCATATGAGCCCTTTTCTTAGTTTAGGTGAGCGTGAAAATACGTTATCACACGGCGTGGAGTTAGGAAACGAGCGAAACAAAGCATTTTCTCGATCTGTCTCGAATGATTAAATTCTGACTTTTATAACAACATTCATACAGAATTCTAGAAACACGATTTTTTTGCGCGAAACACAGTGATTGCTTAAATTGTGCATTGGCATTTTGCTTTTCGCATGCGCACTATTATGGATTGAAAAAAGAAGAAACGGTTTTGTTTCACAAGGTTTTCAAAATATAAGCATTTGCAATATATAGTTTTTGTGTAAGAATAACTTTTCTATTTAAATATGTATGTCAATTTTGGTGACAAAACACGTTTTTTATAGTGCTATATGTGTATATTTCTTCGCAATATCATAGAACACTCATCAGCAACTAACTTGAAGTATTAATATTGTCTGTAAAAGACGGATCAATGTAGAATTTCTTTTTATTAATGATTTAGATATCAGAATCTGTTACGATCTATATATATATATATATATATATATATATATATATATATAAATTGGTTTTATGTTCACTTTATTAACATATTTGAACTTATTTAATATTTATATAAAAATATTATTGTATATATATATATATATATATATATATATATCGCAAGCATGAAGGCAAGACGAGTTTTCTCGTTCATGATTAAACATTTTAAGAAAGGCAGTCGACAGGTTTCGTCCTCACTTAACAAAATCTGTATCGAGGGATTTTAAAAAGTGGAGGGCAAAAAAAAGAGAAGGAAAGAAAAACAACTGTATATATTTAAAATAAAAGAGTATTATGGTTTTATTGTATATTTACAATAGGGAATGTATCTTAGAGACTAATCACGTCTAATCTCAATAGACACTCCCTCGGTCTACAAAGGGAGGTACGTTTAAGACGAACGTGAATTGTCTTGGTTATTTTTAGATAATATAGTGAGTGAGCATGACTCAGGATTGTAAATAAGTCAATGCTGAAATTCCTTGCGCACATCGGATTTTTAAACAAATGGTCCGTGATTGAATACCCATATGTGTTCTTTAGAACGTCCGTTGAACGGAAGGTTCCATTCCTCATTTTACTAGGTATGTGTTGTTGAACTCTACTATCCAATCTTAACGTCGTCCTACCCATGTAGTCGGCACTGAAACCACATTTAAAATGGTAAATCACATTATTCTTATGGGGGGGGGGTAAAGTCTTTTCGAGAGGACGCCAATAAAGGTTTTGTAGAGAACGCAACACGCACATTCGAAGCAAAATAGCAATTTTCAACTGCTGAGCGCATTTGCTTGACGAATCTTTTACTTACTGTGCCTAACCAACGTAAACGAATGTAAATTGGACATTTAGTCACCGTATTTAGTTTTATTTCTGAAAAATTAGCTATTTTCCTTTTGATGCCTTACCTAATCAAATCAAGAGGATATCCATTATTGGACAAAATATTCGCAATAATTTTTATTTCTTCATCCAATTTTGATTTTGAACAAATTATGAGGGCTCTGTGTGTTCGGGTCCAAATTAAGCCTACTTTTCGTTTGTTAGGACATATAGTCCTGTAAACGTAGGTTTACGATAGATTGATGTAAGGTAACTCGATTGGGGGTTTCGTTACCAATACATCAAGTGGAATTGCGCTCTCCTTCATAAGTATATTTGAATGTGGGATCCATGCTATTGAGTAAGGAGAATAATTTATTTGCCTCTGTTTGATTATTAAAAAGGCAAAATGTGTTGTCTACATAGCGAAAATAGACTAAAAATTTAATGGGTCCATATAATAATTCCTTCTCGTGGAAACCCACAAAAATATTCGCCATTGTCGGTCCCAGGACTGAGCCCATTTGCCTATATATTACATCGTTAAAACTGAATTTAACGGATGTAGTGGCAAATTTCATCAACTACACGAATATGCTTTCAGGAATGGAAGGGAACGATAACTGGCTACGATATAAAAAACAATCGGCACATATATCTATTGTTTCCAAAATAGGGACGCAAGTAAATAGGTTGCTAATATCGTAGAAAAACATACATTTATTAGCAACCTTAGAATCTTGAATGTACTTTGCAAAATGAAATGAATCTTTTAAGCAGTATTTACTATAGTGCTTCAACACTGGCTGTAAGATATTAAAGATCCATTTTGCAACCTTTGGGTTGTGATGACCCTACCATAGAGCGTGGCATATCCGCTTTGTGAGTTTTGTAAGTTTTAGGTAATCCATATAAACGTGGGCGGATAGAGCCTGGGGGTCTGATCTCACTGGCTATATCGGAGGGGAGTACACCGCTTTTCAACCACTTAACCAATTGTTTCTGGAATTTAGTTTCTGATGAGGTTGTTGCATCATGGGTGCCGACAGGACCCAATTTCTCCGTGTCGTTTAATATCAACATCATTTTGTCGACGTAGTCTTGATGCTTTAGTACAACAACGCCTGAACTTTTATCCGGTCTGGTTATTACCAAGGACTTATTTTGTTGTAGAGTTTTAATGCTAGCAAAATGTTCGTTGCGCCATTTAAACTCTGAATGGGATACTGGTGTACTCGCATAGCTGTGAGCAAGGTCATCCAATCTAGCCTTTAGGTCCCTTACTGTGGTTTCAGCAACAGGTGGAAGTCTCACTGCTTGAGAATTGAGAATTGAGAATTCTGAAAATACTTCTCCACGTTTAACACCGTATGGTGAAATACAGAATTCCAATCCATGATCTAGTATTAAAAGTTCAGCAGGAGACAACTTCTGAGAAGATAGATTAAGGACGTTCTTACCTACATCTGATGGAGCAAACAAATTTGTTGTATATTAAATATTTCAACTTATTATTAAATTGAAGCATTAGTTTTTTACGCCTGCACTCCTGTATAATTGCAACATACAGTGAGAAACGAATTTAATCACAGCAAGAAGGAATGCTCACTGTTTCCCTCAATACTTGTACATATTTGGTATTCAACGTTTGGAGATTTAATGCTGATTTATCCAAGAAATTATGGATAAATGCATTCTCTATCTTATGTCCTGGATGTAAATTAGCCTTCTTACAATTTTTATTTTTATTTATTTCTTTAACTTATATATATATATATATATATATATATATATATATATATATATATATATATATATATATATATATATATATATATATATATATATATGTGTGTGTGTGTGTATTCTAGAAAACATGTGACAGTTGAGTCACCTATTCTACTCGGATTAGAATGTTTGGTCATTTTAAAGTGTAGTTAACAGAACAAAACAGGGGTGAAAAACAAATGTGCAACAAATAAATGCTACCAAAACCAAGATAGGTTACTCTTCTATCTACCCGGATAAGTTTATTTGTGTTTTAACTTAATAACAAGCGTTTTCTTTTTGTAAAAACAAACATAGTGTCCACTAGTGTTCAGTTAGAACGAAAGAAAAGATGGCGTCGATAAGCAATGTAATCGCTAAAAAATCGAAAATTAAACAAAATACTGTTAGAACATTCCATTTTCGCACGATTGGTGACATTTAGTGGATGTGTTTCTACCAGTATTTTTAATTTTTTTAATTTGTAAGCGTTTATTAGGGGCCCATGGGTCCACGTGCATTGCTTATCGGCGCCATCTTTTTTCTGTTCTAACTGAACACTAGTTGACACTATGTTTGTTTCTAAAAAAAACGCTTTTAAAATAAGTTAAAACACAAATAAACTTATCCAGGTAGGTATAAGAGTAACCTATCTTATGTATGTGTGCATATAAATTTCTTGAATATTTTTTTCTGAATGGAGGTTATTTTGATTCATAATCTGTTGTGTTTTCAGTTGTCGTAAGAAAAAAAAACGATATATTGTAATCTTGTATTATTTAATTAAAAGTTTTTTGAAACGATTTGCAATGAACTATTTCCCTTGGAATTAGCTTTTTTTAATAACAGTCATTTTTTTCCTTTTTATTTTTATTTTTCAGCAACTTATGATCTACTGATATATTCAGCAAAGACTATTTTCTTATCTTGAGAAATAAGTAAATAAAATATGTTTCTTTCTAGTATGCGTGAAAGTTGATAATTTGTTAGGCATTTGTATGTGTATGTGTCTTTGTCAGCAGTGTGAGGTTGTATGCGTTGAAGATGATATGAGTGTAAGCCTTTGTGTATGTGTGTGGGTGTGTGTTAGTAGTCGCCCGACGCGGTGACACCCCCTTCGCCCAAAGGCGAAGGGCAACCGAACCTATATTGTCTGTTAAGTGTCCGATACGCGAAGAGGGAAAGGGGAAAGAGGCAGATTTTGTTGCACGGTCTGCTTTTATATTGTTTCACAGTGGTTTGGCGGACGTAGTACAGAGCACGTCACGTGATCATCATTTTTTACTTTTTGCGCCTTTTTATTTGACTGTCTCTGGGAGCTGATTTTTATGGCCCCAATTTGAGCTTTTTTCGTTGAAGTGAATTCGGGTTGGTTTCTGTTGTTTTATTTACGCCGATATGATAAAATAGAGGATGTCAATCCGATAACTTCATTTTTTTTCTGTCCTCGGTTAGTGAAGTAGAAATCCTTCTAAACTGAGGCAATTTTAATGTTTGTTTGTATCCAGAGTACCCTTTTAGGGGAGCTAAATTTTCTCCACATTAAAAACCGACCTTTTGTCTAACTCTGTCCACGTGGGGAGGCAAGTAAGTAGGGACTATATATAATTCATACGCTTCTCAGTTATATTTCTTTCAAGACAGATCCCATTCTCTTCTAATTTAAATGACAACATTCATCTTTTCAACATTCCGGTTCCGGCTTTTCTCTCTACGTTTCTTTTCTTTTTCTTTTCATTGTATTCTGACGCTATGTTGACGAAGCTTTCGAGTCGCACTTTTTCTTCTTCTTCTCATGAAGAAACAAAACAAAAAGCAAACCCGGTATTTACGCGCGTAACACGACTAATAACACCCCCAATCCCCGCCAAATCGCCACCCGCCACCCGTAATCATAAAATATAATAAAAGAATAACATCTACGCATAGAAAGCTCACTAAATGTGTCTGCGGGTTTTTTTGTTTTGGTTTCTGTAAGTGACAAGATCCGGTTTAGTTTTAAAACTCCGTTATAAATAAATTTTTAAAAAATGGGAAAGTTTCTCTAGAGGCTTGGTCAACGGTCTGTCGCGCATCTGTTTAAAATAGCATTTTTTCTTTCATCGCAAAACTCGCAGATGGAATTATTTTAGATGCGTCCCAGCATTAAAAGAGGTGCTGCCCGTCGTTTGGTCTGCCACGCTTAAGTTTGAAATGACACACTATCGTTGGTCTGTCACGCATAAGTTTATATAGCACTAGCAGAAAGACCCGACGTTGCTCAGGATTGAATGGGGATCACTACTATGCCATTTTTCACTATGCTCATAACCCCATATTACTTTCTTTGTTTCGTCCCCTAATATAGTCGAAACAAGTTGAAATATTGAAAAACTCTCTGAATTAGTGTCTTATGCATATCGTTTAAATTTCATTAAAATCGGATATACGTATTTGGAGTTTAAAGGGAGTTCTGTCCCCATCGATCGCTTAGAGGTGGGACACGAAGATATAGAGGGTAACGTACAGATTTGGGACCACTTCCATTGTCTTCCTCGGAGAATTTTATACATATGGTTTAAATTTAATCAAAGTAGTAGATATTTTAAATTTTAAAGGAGGTTCGGCCCCGTAGCACCCTTAGGTTAGGAGGGTATTTAGAAATTCGGTACAACTTCCATTGTCTTCCCCAGAAAATTTTATAGATATGATTTAAATTTTAAAAAAAAATGGATATGTTTGAAGTTTTAAGGGGGTTATGCTCTCATAGGCCCCGTTAAAGATTCGGGAACACTCCCATTGTCCTCCTGGGTAAATTTTATATAAGAATACACTTTTAGATTTTATGTAGATTCTCGACCTTTCTTTCTATAGGGAACATACAAACATCACACATTAAGTTTTATATAGAGAGAAGATTTTAGATGCACCTACGCATCTCTCTAAGAGGCTATGTCTGCACGTAGATTTGTCACACTTAAAATAGCATTTTCGGTGATCTGTCACGCTTAAGTTTTAAACAGCATCTATATAGTAAGTAAACAAGTCGGTTGTTTAAATCGATTATTAATACATAACAAAATGATCGTATTTACTTGTTGACCGTTAAAGTGATTTTGAAACCGTTAAACTGTCGATCGAAAAGTAATTTCTGGTTTGAATTACATTTTAGAGACAAAAATCAAATGTTATGGATCATTTGTGCTTCTAAACCAAAAGAAAGTACAGACTTTCGCACGTGCCCCTGTCGTATTAAAGAATTACACAGGTCATTTGTCTTCAGTATTTTGAGAGATTGATTCCTATTTTAGTCACTTAAATTATTTAGAGTGAAATGAGTTTCAGCATGGTTTCAGCAGTACTTTAAAACAACTTCATTTCCCCCTTACACTATCTTAAAAACTAACAGTAAAACCACTAAGTTATAGAAAGTTTCATTGTACATGTGAAACGCCGAAATACATAGTTGCCATATTTCGAGAAACAGGCTAGCCAAGTTCATAATCCTATCCTTTAACAAGAAAATTATGAACAAGAGTTATCGACCTTAATCCTATCCTTTAACAAGAAAATTATGAATAAGAGTTATCAATCTTCCTTAGCTAGCCCCTTTCTTAGCTTATTTATAAATATATCGATTATATTTTTCCGGCCTAATTTTCATTTCGGTGTTTCACACGTACGATGAAATTTGATATGACTTAGTTCTTTTAATGTTAATTTTTCCTGTTTTACTAAGACACAGCTTAAATAAATATAAATTAATGTTTCGGAATTTTTAAGATGACCATTGATTGATAATGTGTATTATTTGGATTATTTAGTCTACTGTTCTCATCTTGAATGTTATTCTCACAACGTTTCGGCCGATATAACCTCCAACCTTTTTCAGGTATGCCTTGTCGAACTCAGCAATCTTTACGTCGAACTCTTTATTTAATCCACGGGGGTTGCTTGTTCTCGTCAGCCATGGCCGGGTAGAACTCTTCAGCCATTCGTAATTGTATTCTTAGTATTGACTGAGGATTACACCTCTAACATCCAGAAGACTGTCACTTAAAACGGAATATTACTTAACAGTTTTATCCGTTGCGCCACAGGTTCACGTATGCGCCACCGGTACATATAAGTTGTTTGGGAATAATGCTGAAACAGATTTCATTCTAAATAATTTACGTGACTGAAATAGGAATTAACTATTTTAGGCTTAAATTCGAGTGTTACCGTTTCAGTAATTAAGTATTAATCAAACATCTGTTTTTCTTTTTCATAAATTCAAGGTAAATGTAACATAAACAACATTCAAGTAACATTTTAATACATATTTAAGTAAGTTAACAACTTAAATAACCGATTCAGTTCCCTTGTATTTGTTTAATACTACGAAAAACAGAACCATATCTGCACTTTAACTATCTGTCGATACAAATCGTGATTAACATCGATCGTTTCTCTAACGATCCCATCTCTTCTTACTATTATTTTTACAATATTAACATTTTCTTTTAAACACCACCGACACAAGACCCGAAATAGAAACTACTGCTACTACTACTACTACTACTACTACTACTACAGCTTAAATAATTAACACCTCACCTAATAAGTTCCGAGCCTGGCATATAGATTTCGCCACTAATAAAAAAAAGTACATATGATTTTTTATAAAATGTGCTAAATCGGATTATTAGTCTATAAATTACAGTTATTTAAGTGAAGCGACTGTTTCAAAATTTCAAAACAATATAAAAATCTGAATTTCGTGTGTTGATGAACATTGCTTTCTGTTCAAGAAAAGCAATGGCTTCATAAGTATTATTCGGACTCTGTTCCGTTGGAAACAACAGTTAAAAGGTCGTACAGACACAAGCTGAAATTTGGCAGTTGTCTCGGAATACATAAAAAAATGTTAACAAACTCGTTTGGGACGATCGTAATTTAGAGTTACGTGAGATAGCAGAGGAGTTGAAGATATTAGAAGGCAGCGTATTCACTATTTCACCCCAGAGTCAAATCGGCAGTCAGCTGAAGGGACAGCAGCAGATGAAAGCTGTCCAAAGCGATCGAAGATGCAAACATCAAGGTTTTGGTCTACATATTTTAGGGTGCACAAGGTATTTTCCCATCGATTACCTTGAAAAAGAAAGAACCATTAATAGCGACTATTTTATAGCAGTATTAGTGTGTTTGAAGGAATAAATCGCCCCCACTAAAAACAGCCACGAATAAAGAAGACAAAAGTGACATTTCACCAAGACAATGCACTGTGTCGCGATCGCAACGATAACAAAACTACATGAATTGCACTTCGGATTGCTTCCGCAATGTTTAGAATACATGTTTGATACATGTTTGATACATGTTTGATACATGTGTGATACATGTTTGATACATGTGTGATACATGAGCTGTGAAATAAAATAAATTATATTCTAACAGGACTATTTAAGCTAAAATAATTTCTTTTTCTAATAAGATCCCTATTAGAAAAAGAAAAAAAAATCTATTTATTTATTTTTAATTAATATTTTTACTATAATGAAGATTTCGCGTGTAATCAAAATTGGGATATTATTTAAAACTAACACCGGTCATTATATTTATGTCCAGATGTATTTGTGGTGAGGTAGAGATGCAATGCAGACGCACATAAAAAGTGACTAGCTTGTATAAGCTACTCTCTTTCTTTCTCCGTTGGTGAAGCTTACTCTTTCCTTTTCATTTCTTGTTTTTTTTTTGTATCAAGAGAAATGGGATGCAGTCAAATAAATAGATCAACACTACGTAAATAAAAACGGCATTTTACATAAAGGTGTTAATTCGATATGAAAATGCTTCCCGCTCGTTCGAAACGATGAACTTAGTGAGCCTATGTGAATTTCTAGTAAAATTAGCAAACTCGACAACCCAGAGAAGAGAGACCCCAACACCCAGAAACAAAAAAAACAAAAAATGCGGCACGACATTATGATCACCCCCATGTTCTACGAACCCAAGGTAAACAAATCAATACTTAACTCACACACAAAGAAGTCCACACATATGCACAAACTGACAAAGGTCACATACGCACAATCTGGCACGTAGCCAGGGGGTAGAGGGAGCCCCCCCCCCCTGAGATTACATTTGCCACCCCCCTCCATAAATTTGTGATCCAAACAAATATTTTAGACGAAGAAAATATAAAATAGAACTTATATGGAGGCTGGGCAAAAAAATAAAAATTAAAAAATAAACCGATTTTGTTATTGTGGAAATTTTATTTTCCTTGCCATTAAGCAGTGTGGGTTGAGAGGGGGGGTCAAAATTTCCTTCTATGTGTCAGCTAGGCGCTTCACTACCCCCGCTGCCATCAGTGCCATGTGTCGACTTGTATCTCTCTGTCTCTTATTTTCAGCATCATCACAATTGTTATCATCTGTGTGACGCTTGGCCTGCCCTGTTGCCTCAGGGTTGGGGACGGCGATGATGTTAGTAGTCCGACCACAAGGAGGAGGGGCAATGACTTGCACTGAGAGTCACTGTTGCCAATTTAGCGGGTTTTTTCTTTAAAATCTGGAGATTGTGTAAACCACCCAAAAAGCTTGTCCTAAAACTTAACTCTCTGAGCGGCGTCATATAAACATTTAACAAATAGACGCGAAAATAATTTTGAACATTTCAAAAGGTTTGATAAGAGGGATAGGATTAAGTGAACTCTGGAATATTTACTTTGGATTCCCATAACATTTAAATTACACTGGAGAGCCAATATTAACTAAATCCTTTTACCTATTAACCGTAAGTCGGCAAAGTCGTGAAACCACATGCTTTAAAAAGTAGAACCCCTCACCCCACAAAGAACAACGCATAGAATTTATCTCCAATCACAAAAAGAAATTGGTCAACTGCCCTAAAAAGTTAAAATTGCTCGGAAACGGGGGATCATTTTATGTTACAAGTATATGCAAAACTGACCCCCCTAATCTGCATTCTAAAATAATTATTGTATTTTTTTCTTTCCGCGAAAGATAAGTGATAAAATACAACGATTCATTAAAAATAAATAACACAATAAAAATTTTGAAAATTAAAATAAATCCGCCTACAATGTGAGACAAAAACTAATCGCAAACATTTGGCAGCCATTATAGCCCTAAACCCTTTGATACAACCAAGAGAGTAGCTTTTTAGGTTCGTTTGCATCGCATCTTTATAGGTACGTGCAAAAATGGCGCCTTCTTGTATGGACTATGCTTATTAAAAAGCGCTTATCATTAATTATTTAATTAGTTTCCGTGTAAATTTTGATTGTGTTTGAAAGATAAAAGCCTAAACTTAATCTCTAAACGAAAAAAACTGCATATTTACGTGTGAAAAATAAATTATAATAAAATATGTAATTACGACGGTCAAAAACCCCAAAAATTCAATGAATTTTGAACTTTGAAAAAATTACTTGTAAAAATCCCTTAAAAGATAAATATAAGTTTTTAGGAACTATTTCAAAGATAATTATTAAATTAAAGTCATAAGACACTGAATTAAAAAAAAAATCCCACGTTTGACTAAAAATTAGCAAAATTATCCCTTCAAATGTGATAAATGAGTAAAATCCGCCATAACTTCATCGGAAAGGGACGTTGTTTACAAATTGACTATTGCTATGCAAAATATATGGAAGACAAAAAATGTCATAATTTATCATTTTTAACTTTATATATAAAAATGTAATAATAGTTTATAGAAGTTGAAAAATTATTATCCATTAATTTCTTTATTCTTTTTAAGGTTATAAACAAATTTAAGTATCCTTATTTTGTTATAATAAAAAAGGAAATGCTTATTTAATTATCTGTGAGTGTACGCAATTATTTTTAACTGAAAATGTTCAGTTTTTAATTTAGTAATACTCTGAAATTATTGATGACGTCTGTTTACCAATGTTTTTCCTTAGAATTTTAAATAAAACTATTTTTTAAATGTTAAAAATATGTTTACGTTACGAACTGCGTCAATTTTATCAATTTTTTTAACATGATTTAAAACTTTAGTTACTCGATTTATTCTTAACGTGTCGTAACGATAAATTACATTGATTCTTTTAAAAATAAAATGTTTTTATTTTTTATTTTAAGTGTGAAAAAGTAAATTAAAGTCAATGACTACACTGACAATTTATTCATTGAAAAAAAGTTAAAACAGTTATTTATTGATAAACAGAATTCAATTTTGAAAGAAAATGTCATGTTTGAATTCTCTTTATTTATTAATAAATAACTGTTTTTAACTTAAATATTTATTAATGAAAAAAAAAAGACAAAACAAATACAAATCTTTCCAAATAATTGACGATGAATTGTGAAAGGAACGAAATTGTTGAATCTCTAAAAAAAATAAATTTTGCGCTGCATAAGTGAGTGATTGTTGGAAGGCTAATCCCACCTGGTTATTACAGAACGGGGCTACCATACTAATTAAAGTTCATCGTTAGTAGAAATTATTCAATTTTTTAAATTCTTTTTTTCGTTAAGTTCCTGGATCTCAAATTTGTCAATTTTTGGTTTATTTTCAAGATTATAAAAAAAATTTCTTGCGCTGATGATGCCACGTTCATCTATGAAAGAGAAATATAATTATGTCGCATTTTTTATTTTTCCAAAAACTCTAATAATTAAAATCACATGAAATATTTTTTGCAATTATATTATTTTTTTGGTGAAAATATTGATCAAACAATGCTTTATTCAATAATAATATCGCTAATTCAAAAAATTAATTTTTCTTCGAGTTATAGTGATTAACACGGTATTTACTGGCCTTTTTCGTAATATATACGAAATATTTTGAAAAAAATTTTAATTGTTAACATCTACGATCCTTTATTTACATAAGCAACAGTTAAAAAAATCATGCATTTTTTTTTTATTAATATATAAAAATATAACTTTAGTAAAGGTGTATTTTCTTTTTAAAAAATAATACATTTTCACTAAGATTTTTTAAAAAGTAATGGTTTCATTATATTCCGTGATTGTTGCTTAATAAATATTGAAAATTTCAGTAAAATTGGTTGATTTCCTGAATTTTAGTGTATTTTTAAGTAAAGGGGGGGGGGGTCAAAATGTTTTTTCATTTTGGGAATCGGCCATTGATTTTGCACGTACCTACATCTTTACCTCCACAGTCCACACATAGTTAAACATAACGAGCGGTGTTAGTTAACACGATGTTCCTTTTAAATAATATTTCGAGTTTTGTTTACAAACATATACACGCGAAATTTCTATTATAATAAAATCTCTCTCTCTCTCTCAATGGGGTCATATATATATATATATATATATATATATATATATATATATATATATATATATATATATATATATATATATATACATAGTTAGTTAGTTAAGTTTATGGAGTCCTTAGCACCCGCCCCCCTCGACCACCCACTCCTCATTTCATAATACACATTGTTATCGAAGTCTATCTAGAAGATATCCGTATTCAACGTACGAGGTAGTCCGCTACTCTACACACATACGTACATGAAAACTAAACACACGCTCGAGCGCAGCTTTCGTCGAATATTGCAATGTTTACATCCGGCTCGTAATCGAGTACCTTACCCGTCACTCACATCAGTATAAAACAGAAGTCGGCAAAACGTGTTGTCGCGTTTGAATGGGACAAAATAAAAATATGTTAAAGCCTTGCCGGCCAAGGGGCCCACTTGATGTTATCATGTAAGTACCAAAGGCCACAAGTTTTTTTACGAGCGCATTTTTGTAATACTTGTCTGTTAATGAAGTGAATGGTATTCTTTTCTTTTTTGTTTTTCTTTTTTTCCGTTTTCTTTTTTCTTTTCTTTTCTTTTTTCTTTTCTTTTTTTCTTTTTTCTCTATTTTTTCTTTATTTAAAAAAAAATATTTTTCTGTTTTTTTTAATTTTATTATTTACTTTTGTTTACCCTACGCACTAAATATATCTACCGAACGTAAGGGGCTATTTTGATAGGGGCCAGATTTATGGGGAGTTGGGCAGCAAGATGTTTATTCACATTACATTTAAATTTCTATATGTTAGTACAGTCGGGGGAAACAGGATGCAGGGAGAGAATTCAAAAAAAAAAGCGGGCCGAGGAAAAAAAATTAGAGTAGGCATCTAGAGACTGCTACAGTGAAGAGGTGGGATTTTGCTACTAGTCGGGTAGGTCAGGGGCATTTACGTTGAGGGAGTACAAATGCAGTAAGTTAATATGAGCACATTCCGTGGAAGTTCTTGTAAAACAAATATAGGGATGTAATACTGCGGCGATGTGACATGGACTGGAGCTTAGCAGACAGTGCGGGATCTATTAGGTTAGAGACTTCTTTTCTTTTTTTCACCATGTCCAAGATGGAGAGACTAGTGTTTATGTGGGAACAGTACTCTATGCATAGGCGAATGGTGGATTTATTTTAAAAATACACAATTCCTTTATTACTGCAATCTAAAATGCGGTAATAATTTTCTTCTTTTTTTATATAATTAAATAATTATACAAAAGAAAGTTTGTGTTTTTTTTTAACGATTTTCAACAGAACAAAAAAGGGTGAAAAAACACAAAACAAATATTCAACAAATATATGTGACTAAAACCAATAAAAGTTACTTTTCTACCTACTTGGATATTTGTGTGTGTTTAAAGTATTTTACAACCTTTTTTTATTTCAATTAAAATATTCAATCAAATCTCACGTTAGATTGAAAATAACAAAAATGGCGGCATTGGGTTCGCGAACTTGAATATTTTATTCGTTTTCGTTATTTTATGCTTTACATAAGGTTAAATGGACCAAATGCAATAGAATTTACTTTTCTAAAAAATCTTCACTTTTTCAGAAGACGTTCATTGATCCGAACGAAACCGGTAAAGCTCTCGTTTTTATGCTTTATTCCTGAGTTTAATTTGTTTTTCCTATTGTCTTTTACTACACATTCTGTCTCCACAGCATTTTATTTTATAATATATCGTGTATTTTATCTTCATATATATATATATATATATATATATATATATATATATATATATATATATATATATATATATATATATATATATGTGTGTGTGTGTGTGTGTGTGTGCGCGCGTGTGTGTGCGTGTGTGAAAAGACAAACGGAAAACAGATTAAAATGCAGGAGAAAAACAAAAACGAGAGATCTGACCGGTTTCGGTTTCGAAAAAGTGTCTTTATTTCACACATTTTGTCTACCACGGTATTTCATTTTCATGACTTATCGTGCACCTTTCCCCATATATATATATATATATGTGTATCGAGGCAGCATTTTTTCTTTAAGACACGTATTATTAAAAATAACCGACAATTTTTGTCTGGCTATTTTAGTGTTGATCCCTTCAATTTTCCGGATTCAAATCTTAATCTCGGAAGGAAATTGGCTGATGAAACTGCCATAGTGTACATGTTGGTCCAGAGTACTTTCTGACCCGTCTGGGTCCATCGTCAGTGGAATAATGACAAACAGGTAAAGACCTGGAGTGAGATTTATAATTAACTAGACCACCCGTGACCCGTTGGGTCAGTTTGTTATATTAGCTATGGAATTCATGTATGTGCGTGACACTTGTGGAGAAAACAAAAAAACTATTTGATGAAATTAAATGTAATTGTTTAAAAAAGAATATAGATAGATTTCTATGCGTCGTTCTGTTTATTATAATTGTTTTTTGTTTAAATTATAGTTACTGAATTATAAGTGGTTGGCCATGGCCATACTTATAGGTAAATATGCACTGAACAGGTGAGAAAGGAAGGGGGTACAACCGGCTGTCTCGCGTACGTAACGAAAACAGAGGGAGTAGGAGTGGTGAAATCTGTGAGAGGAAAAGTGGGAGGTGGTTTCGTTCACCGCCGCTATTGATATTAATAATGATTGTTGTTGTTTTGTTTGTTTGTTTTTGTTTTTTAAAAGGGTGGAGCTTTTTTGAAACTGCGACAGACTTTACAAAGTCTTGCCGTTGAATGTTTTTAGCCGTGGAGAAAACAAAAAAACTATTTGATGAAATTAAATGTAATTGTTTTATATTTAAAGCGATATAAACATTTCCAGAATGAAAAATTTCATGCGTTCGTTAATAATAAGAGTTCAACGGAATTGGATTAACAGATTGAAAGACGATGCTATTTACGCATGCGCAACCGGATGTTGAAAACCGGAAAGCTGAAAGCTGATTGCAAACATACAAGACAATAGAGTTTTAGTAGTATATAGATTATGGCGGGAAAATTTAACTATGTTTATTAGGTATTATAAGCATTTAAGTATATTAGTGAAAAATTGAAGGGATCAACACTAAAATAGCCAGACAAAAATTGTCGGTTATTTTTAATAATATATATATATATATATATATATATATATATATATATAACTAAATTGTCCAAAAGAAATTCAAATTATAGGAATTCAGACTGGCAAGAATTAGCGACGTTCTTTCCAAGGTTATAACTACTGGGGTGGGGATAAAGACTTTTATGCGCGTTAAATATTATCGTAGCCGATTAGCTAATTTTAAGTCGGGTCTTCCCCTACACATTCACGCATTGGAGAATTGTACGTGTCACTAACGCATATATGTAACCAAAATATATGTACACACATAGGAGTCATGATACATCCGCATATTCGCACAAACAGTTCTTACCGATTATACATACACACGCGCAGACAGAACGTATACGCAAACACATAAGTATTAGCACAGTGGCAAGTAAGCCACGCCTAGATATGCATACACACTACTATCGTCTCGACATGGTTAAAACTAACGTCTGCATACACAACCATATCACCATATATCACATATTTACTTACACATAATACAGGGAAGAACAAATTACAATAGCACACGCACAAAATATACTCATTTTACTTGCAATAATACTTCTGAACTAACAATTTCTACACTGAGTAATTACATAAAAAGGGGCAGAAGAAATTTTTATATATATATATATATATATATATATATATATATATATATATATATATATATATACTAAAGGAATACCCGTTCCAGAACGGGTAAAATTAATTCAGTTTTACACAACTTTTATGCCCCCGGCTACTGAACCTTATGAATAGAATCCTTATTCTAATTTTGATCAAAATCCATTAAATAATTTTGAATTTAAACAATGTTTAAAATTTAAAACATAAGCTTAAGGAGTTTGAAGAAGAAATTAAAATTCAGGGAATCTTGCTTAATTGGTGTCTAATGACTATGGATCAAATCAATGCAAAACTGAATTATATGCATTTTTAAATAAGAGGTTGTGACCATATTATTCCGCCTAAAAAGCGTAGAATTTGGAGATTAATTATTGATTTATGTTTAATTCTTATGGTTAAAATTTCACGAAAATCGGAGATATATGAATTACACGAAGAGCTTCTACCCCACCCCTTTTTTCATAAACCTTAATTAAACTAAATATACCCCATATTACCACCTTTACGCTTAGCAGCTGAATTCCAAAATGTATAATGACCGGTTAATTAGTTCATGAGTGAATCCTATACATAGAAATATATAAACACACACACACACACACACACACACACATATATATATATATATATATATATATATATATATATATATATATATATATATATATATATATATATATATATATTAGTGTATAAGAGTACATTAGAAAACTCCTAATACTTACCTGTACACATATAATTCCTCTTTCCAACTATCTTAACAATATGTACGTTTTAACTGTTGATATAATCTTCCTAAATTCTTACTCCCTATCTATATGACTACTTTATTCTTATTTAATTATGATCTAGATTAGTAATTTGTATATGCATAATTTTAATCTATATATTCATTTTTAATCATTTGTTTTAATGATGACTTTTTATCATGTATTAGAGGTAATTTTACATTAATATTGTATCTTTAATCATTATTATTAGGATTATCGTATGCCCTTATTTTAAATTCAATAATATTTATTTTAAATACTTAATGCATCGTTTATATAATATATCAAATTACTTATATGTTTTTAAATTATAGCATAATATAATTTTTCCATTGAGTCAGCTATTTACAAAAAATATATTTTTTTTAGATAAAGTATTTATCGGTCTGGAAGTTAGCATTATCTCCCTTTCATCATTTATTAAAATTTACATTAATAGAACATTGTATTTAGTTTAAGAGTCTAAGGTTACATTAGGGTTAGGATTACGTAAAAAAACGTTTTATTTTGAAATTGATTCATACTGAGTTTGAATTTCGTCTAAGGGAGACATGAACAATTCGATTCTGTCAAATTTTGATGAATTTAAGCACATTTCATCAATTATAGGATTTCAATTCCTGGATATACTCTAAGAAGATTTAATTTTGGTTTGACTTTGAACTATTAACTTTCATATGATGACAACGTATTTAAAGATTACATATTAGCTCTTACTTGAAATGGGTTCATCGTCGTCACCATAACTTTCAATAAGGATTAAAACCTATAAATTTTCCGTTTTCTCGTGTACTGACTGATATGTGATAAGAACAATTTTACAAAATGTTAATCTAAGAACGACTTGTCTCTAAGTTTCATCCTTCATTGCTGTTTATTTATTTTATTTATTATTGTTCTTTGATTTGTTCTGATTTTCCGATGTATTGTTTATTTAAAAGGGCCCTTTTTCGGTTTTTATCTATATGTCTGTTTTTATAAATATCGATATACGATAAACTCTATGAAAATAGTTTAACTAATTAAAAAAAAAATTCTCTCTCACTCTTTTTCTCGATATTTATTCGTGAATTTTAGTATGTATTTCTGTATATATGCTGATATAATTATATTTTATTTTATTGACCTTATTAAAAAATTAATATCTAGGTTTAATTAAGACATCAAAGGTCAAAGCTTTGTATTTTTTACATTACTTTTAACTACTGTTAATTTTTTAATTTTAATTTTAGCTTTTAATTCTAATTTTCTATATATAGATTCTTTAATCTCTATTATATTTGTATTATATTTGTTTTTATTATAGTGTTTTAATATATAATTCATCTAATTCTTTTATTATAATTTCAGATCATATCTTATAATTATCTATTAACTTTTTACTTATAATAATAATAATATATATATATATATATATATATATATATATATATATATATATGTGTCATATTTAATTATTATCCTGATTATGATTAATAATTAATATTATTATATTGAATTCATTATTAAAATTATCATTATCCTAATCATTATGTTGCTTATGGATTATTACTATTATTCTTATTTTATTGCTTCATTCAATTTCTTATGATCCATTATATATGCTCGGTTTATTTACCTTAAAAGTATTTTATTATTTCATTATTTTAGTCTGTACTTTATTTAGTTTTTCTTATTGTTATTTTTCTCATTTTTTCTTATTTTTTATTTTTCTTATTTTTTATATTTTTATTTTATTATTATTTATTCTACATTGTTTATTTTATATGCAAACAGTATATATTCTTCTTCTTCTTCGTATTATTATTATTATTATTATTATTATTATTATTATTATTATTATTATTATTATTATTATTATTATTATTATTATTATTATTATTATTATTATTATTATTATTATTATTATTATTATTATTATTATTATTATTATTATTATTATTATTATTATTATTATTATTATTATTATTATTATTATTCACTCACTAGGAGTTATCACACTGGTCATCGTCAGTGATCGCCCACTGCCAACAACCCGTGGTATTCCCTGGGGTCTGAGTGACAACAAGTCTCCTCAGACTTCCAGTATGCTCCATCTCTTTTCGTTCATCACCGCTGATGACCTTGCGGTATCGCAACAGCCACCTACCAACGATTTCCCGCTGTTAAGGGCCATTGGTCCCCTCCGGGGCCCCGAGTGGCAACAAGCCTCCCCAAGGTTCCAGAGCTGTCCGCGCTCTTCCAGTGGAGGTCTGGTTTGCGCTTTCCCTCCTCGACCCTCTGTTCATAATTTTCGTGGCGTTAGCCTATGCTTGCGCCTCTCTCGTGCGGTTGTATTTTCCCCGGTTCTGTTGTCTTGTGCTTCCATGTGTTTGTTCTCCATTCGTTGTTTATGTGGGTTAGTTTCCGCATTCGAGGACATTTCTCAGGATTGTAGCTGTTTTGATCATTACTGTCCTTTGTATGGTCTCAGTTATCCCTTTGATTCCTATTTCTCCTAGTCTTTTCTCCATGTTTTTGGGGACTGTTCCTAGTGCTCCCATGATTATTGGTGTTATACTGACTTTCTTCATGTTCCATATTCCTTTCAATTCTCTGGCAAGTTCAGTATATTTGCTTCTTTTTTCCGTCTCTTTGATCTTCACTCTGTGGTCTACTGGAACGGCAAAGTCCACGATTTTGCAGGATCTTTCTTTCTTGTTGATTATTATCATATCCGGTCTCCTTGCTGTTATGGGTTTGTCTGTTTGTACATTCATATCCCATATGATTTTGTGTTTTTCGTTTTCTAGTACAGTTTCTGGTTTGTGTTTGTACCGTTTCTTTGAATATTCGAAATTCAGTTGTTTGCACATTTCCCGATGTACTTCTTTCCCCATGCTGTCATGTCTGTTCTTGTATTCCCTTTGTGCTAGCTTGCTGCATTCACTTATTATATAATTTATCGTTTAGTCTCTTTGTCCACGCAGTCGGCATTTGCTGTTTTCTCTGGGTTTTATCTATCTTTGCTTTAATAAAGTTTGTCCTAATCGCATTGTTCTGTGCGGCCGTCAGCAGAGATTCCGTTTCTCTGTTCAAGTGTCCTTTTCTTAGCCATGCCCAGCTGTTTTCATTGGCTTCATCGCTTGTGAGTCTTATAAAGCGTCCATGTAGTTGTTTTTCTTCCCACTTTTCCTTTCTTGTCTTTTTGTTTCTGGGTTCAGTGTTTCCGGAGTTGTTTGTTGGGCTGGTGTCTCTTGCTGTGGTGATCAGTCTTTCCGTGTTCTGGGTTACATATTTCTCCAGCTCTTTTTTGGTGTCTTCCACACAGTCTTCTATACTTACCAGTCCTCTACCTCCTTCATTTCCTTTCATGTAGAGTCTGTCCGTATCGTCTTTTGGGTGCAATGCATTGTGCATAGTCATTAGTTTTCTAGTCCTTTGGTCAAGGTGCCTGAGTTCTTCTTTGGTCCAGCCTATGAATGGTCCAGAGTATCTTATTAGTGATACAGCCCATGTGTTTATCCCTTTTACTAGGTTTCTGCTATATAGTTTAGTTTCTAAGAGTTTCCTTGTTCTTCGTAGATATTCTTTTCCAATCTTCTCTTTCATTTCTGTATATTTGATTGTGTCTGCTTCCAGAACTCCCAGGTATTTATAATTTCTTGTTCTCCTAGCGCCCTCATCTCCTCTTGGTTGGGGAGTTCTATACCTTCTGTCGTCTCCAGTTTTCCTCTTTTGATCTCTAGCAGTGCACATTTTTCTATTCCAAACTCCATTTGGATATCCTGGCTGAATATCCTGGTTGTGTTTATCAGCTTTTCCAGTTCTTTTTTGTTTTTTGCAAACAGTTTAAGGTCATCCATTTACATCAGGTGGTTTATTCTTTGTTCTGTATCCGTAAAGCTGTATCCGGCATCACACTTTCTGAGTATGTAGTTGAGTGGCATCATGGCTATTATAAACAATAGTGATGATAGAGAGTCTTCTTTGAAAGATGCCTCTCTGTATTTTTATCTCAGACAGGTATTGTCCTCCGGCTGTCAGTTTTAGTATCCATGTTTCCATTGCTTTCTGGATGAGATTGATAATCCTGTCTGGTATCTTGTATATTTTTAAGCATTCAATTATCCATGTTTGGGGGATTCTGTCGTAAGCTTTCTTGTAGTCAATCCATGCCATGGTTATGTTCTTTTGTCTGCTCTTCACCTCCTTCAGGGTCTTTTGATCAATGTATAGTAGATCATGTGACCCTCTTTGTCCTTTCCGGCATCCTTTTTGTTCCTCGGGGAGCAGTCCACGTTTGTCCAGGGATTGGTAGATTTGTTCTCTCAGTTGTGCTGTGAGAATTTTCCACATTATTGGTAGACATGTTATCGGTCTGTAGTTGCTGGGGGTCGTTCCCTTTTTGGGGTCTTTTTGTATTAATGTTGTTCTTCCTTCCGTCATCCATTCTGGTACGTCTGTTTTGCGGATACATCCACTCAGTTTCTGCGCTAGTCTTTCATGCAGGGTCGTGAATTTTTAAACCAGTATGCATGTATTCCATCGTGGCCTGGTGCTCTCCAGTTTGCCATTTTTCTTAGGGTTTTCTTGATCGTTTCTTTGTTGATTTCTGTTTCGGTTCCTTCTTCGATTTCCTGCAGTTCATCTTTCATGTTTTTCAACCATTGGGCATTCTTGTTGTGCTTTTTTGATTCTTCCCATATCTTGCTCCAGAATTGTTTTGTTTCTGTTGGGTTCGGTTGCTCTGTTGTTGTTTTTTCTCCATTTACGTTTTTGTAAAACTGGCTTTCATTGTTTTCAAAGGTCCTGTTCTGTTTGCTCTGTTCTGATTTGTACCTGTATCGTCTCAGTCTTCCTTCTATTGCTGCTATCCTTTGTTTTATTTCTTCATGTTTCTCATTTAGTTTTTCCTTGCGTTTCTGATTTTTGCTTCTTAATCGTTTCATGTCCTCCTTCCTTCTGTTCACGGTTTAGCTTCTTTCCGAAGTTTGGTGATCTGGGGTTCCAGTCTGATTTCCCATCCAGGTTTCGTCGGTCCTCTCTTTTGTCCATTCTCTTCGTTTCTTAGTTTCATACTTACCGATTTTGCCCCTGCATATATCAGGTTGTTTAGGTCTGTAATAGTTACTGTTGGGATGTGTGTGAGGAGTCTGTTTACTCTTTCTGTTTCTGCTTGTAACTTCTTCGCTACTTCATTCCTGAGAGATGGGAGTTTTGTTTTGTTTTCTAACATGTATCGTCTAATGTTCTCCACTTCACTTGCTTCTTTTTCGTTGAGTTCTATCTCAGCAGGTTCTGTGGTTCCGCAGTCTTCTATCTCCCCTGGTTCTGTGATTCCGTAGTCTTCAATCTCTTCAGTTTCAGTGTGTATGTTTTGCCCGTCCTCTTCCTGTGGTCTCTCCTTTGGTGGTGTTTCTTGCTCCGTTTCGCCATTAGCCTTCTGTCTGATTTCCGTCAGTTCCATCTCTGAGAACCATCCTCGCTTGAGGATCTGTCTTGCTTGATCTGCTATCCTTTGTTCCGTTGTATGGTAGTCACTAGCAGTGTCCCAGAAATGTTTCATTCGTTTTCGGTAGCCTTATTCTGTGGGGTAGCGGCTTTTATAATAGCACTCCATCACCAGTCTGTTCTCTTTCGTGGTCCATTTCTTTCTATATCCTTTCAGTTTGCTGTTTTCGCTCTGGTTTTCCTGTCTTTGGTCTGTGTCCTTGTCGTACCTGGAATCAGAGAGGTTACTTACCTTGTTCTTGTCCGTTGTCTTGTTTCTGAAATGAGAAGGGCCAACATTATTATTATTATTATTATTATTATTATTATTATTATTATTATTATTATTATTATTATTATTATTATTATTATTATTATTTGTACTAACTAGGAGTTCTCACACAAGTTATCTTCAGTGCTTGCTCACTGATAATAACCGGTGGTGTTCCCTGGAGTCTGAGTGACAACAAGCCTCTCCAGATTTCCAGTACTCTTCACTTCTTTTCGATAACCATTGCAAAGGACTTTGCGGTATCGCAACAGCCGCTTACCATTGATTTCTCGCTGGTAACGACCATTGGTCTCCTCTGGAATTTGGATGGCAATACACTTCCCCTATGTCCCAGCACTCTCCGCACTCTTCCAGTGGAGGTCTGGTTAGTGCTCTCCCTCCTCGGTCTACCTATCCTCCTTGACACTTCACGACTATTTTGTGTGGTATCAGTCGAGGCTGGTGCCATTTTTTTTTGGGGGGGGGGCAGTTTATGAAATTTCTTGCAGTTTCTGTTCCTTAGGTTTATGTGCTGGTGTTCTTCCTGTGGTTTTGTTTTCTTCCTATTGTAACTTCCATGTGATTGGTTACCGTTCGTAGCTTATGCGGGTTGGTTTCCGCATCCGAGAATTTTCCTGAAGATGGCAGCTGTTTTGATCATTGCCGTCATTTGTATTCTCCGATTCAAGAGATCCTGTAGAAAACAAGGAAGAATAACGAGCAGGTAAAAGACTACTCTAACCCGACAAGTTAAGATATGAACAATATTTATTTTATAAAATCACAGGAGAAGGGATAAACATGTATAAAACAAATAACAAGAAGGAAAAAAACAAAGCAATATTTTAAGAGAAAGTGGTACTGTTTATCGTAACTCGAGCAAAATCCATGATCAAAATAATATCCCAAACAAGTCACGGAAAAAAAAAAAAAAGGGTTTACTCACTCACAAGTGTAGAATGTAGCTACAAATCTGAAATGTTCAATGATCTGGGAATGTCATAAGATCACATTACTACAAGATCTACACTGATCTTTGGATGGAAAAGTCATTAGCAGAATTCAAGGAGGAAGTGTTCGGAAGTCATAAGTGCGGATGTGATCGTGGAAGTTCCGCTTGGCGCTATGCAATCTTCTCGCAAGGGGTGTATTCGTTTCTTCACGATGTTCATTGTCGACGGTAGATTTTGGTAAAATGATCTCGAAAGCTTTTATTTCATCAAATTAGCTTAAGAGAAATATTGGGACGACTCCCCGGTTGTGGAATCAGATTCTTTTCATTCTTCTTCTCCTTCGCTTTTTCACCCTCCCCCGTGTATATTTCGGTGGTAGTGGCTTCACTCGACCTTCTCTTGGGCTGGCAGTGGCTAACTGTCCGACTCGCCAACTCGCTTGTATATCTCTCCGCAATACGCGAGGGCGAGGTAAGTGGGTGTGTCAAGGGTTTCTCTTAATTGCCGGGTGGTGACACTTTACGCCGATTTGGGGGTCACGGCACAAGGTGTTGGCTGTCTTTTATTTTATCTTCGTCCGAGTGTGTCGCTAGCCGGAGATCAAGGGTTAAAGGCTACGACACTTTGACGTGGGGTCATTTACGTTCAGTTAGGTTCGGGTGGGGCGGCGTATCGCTGGTCTGACGTAAGATTCGTTTCTCGTAGGTGCAAGGGTACGGGAATGGGTCGGCGACGTCGGTTCAACATCTTCAATACAACATTTCTTCCGTTCATGACTTGCTCAGGCCCAAGGGCGATAAAATAGATTTCAATAAAATGTCTATAGAATACATTTTATTTCTCTAGTTTTGATTCAACCACCCTCCATATGTAACAATCTTTCTCTCTCTCTCTCTCTCTCTCTCTCTCTCTCTCTCTCTCTCTCTCTCTCTCTATATATATATATATATATATATATATATATATATATATATATATATATATATATATATAACTGTTGTTTATGTTGAATTTTTGGAACAGATATAAATGAATATGTTATAAATTTGTTTATGTCTAAACTATTATATATATATATATATATATATATATATATATATATATATATATATATATATATATATATATATATATATATATATATATATATGAGGATAAAATACACGATATATCATAAAATGAAATGCCGTAAAGACAAAATGTGTGAAAAAGACAAAAGATAAACAAATTAAATACAGGAATAAATCATCAAAAACAAGAGATTTTACTGGTTTCATATATATATATATATATATATATATATATATATATATATATATATATATATATATATATATATATATATATATATATATATATGAAACCAGTAAAATATATATATATATATATATATATATATATATATATATATATATATATAATTTATTTGAAAACTATAGGTTACATATTTCAGAAACGTACTGCGGTTTCATCCAGATGGGCTGAGTTTACATTTTTTTTATCTATGCCCAGTGGAATCGTCAGCGTTCTGAATAGAGTCAAACCACAATGAAAAATGGCGTTATATCGATAAAAAAAACCGGTGCATTCCTGGAAAGTCTTTCTGGAAAAATATATTAGTTGGGAATTAATTGAGTTTTATTTTATTTATTATTAAAGTTTTATTGTTTTAAGAAGGTTTTTATTTTATTCTACTAAGTGTTTATTTATTTATTCTCTTGTAGTTTGGCATTTTTATCTTTATTTAAAGTGTTGTTTGGAGATCGTAGAAGATTACCGGTGTCTTGAAAAGTGAAAATACAAGTGGGGGGGGTGTTTGAATACGTCATTTAAAAGTTGTAATATTGAAGTCTCTTTTTGATGGTAATACCGGGTTTAAATTTGTGTATCGGATTTATTTATTTTATTTATAGTTTTGTGTTTTAAAGGTTTTATTTTGCTTGGTGTTTTATTTGCATATTTATTTTACTGGTTTATTGGTAGTTTCGTATTTTAAAAAATCATCTAAAAAAAGAAAAGAAAGGGAGCTGGCGTCTGAATATACCGTTAAAAACGTTGCGCTGTTGACGTGTTCCTTTTAAAATAAGTACTGAGTCAGGATTGAAATAATATATGGGTCTTAATCGTAATTGAGTTACATTAAATTGATTTAATTATTTATGATCGGGTTTGTCTGTTTTACTGCTTCAAAAGTGTGTTTATATTTAGGGATAACTGGGTGGCATAATTTATTGATTAAGCTCTGGTTGGGATTCGTTAAAATCTATTATTTATCTACTTATTATTTATCATTTTTTGTTTATTTATTATTTATAGTTTAGTATTTTCCCGAAATTTATTTTTATAAATTATATATATATATATATATATATATATATATATATATATATATATATATATATATATATATATATATATATATATATGTGTGTGTGTGTGTGTATATATATATATATATATATATATATATATATATATATATATATATATATATATATACACACATATATATATGTGTGTGTGTATATATATAAATATATATATATATATGGAGTGAGTGGATTAATTGTTATGTAATGGCTGGACTTTGATGGAGGATATATTTTGTCAGTGAAAGGGTTAATTTAGAGCTATGTTTGAACTATGCATTCGTGTTGTGTTTATGTATTTAGTTAATTCTGTTGGCTTTATCTGATGAGGTTTATGAATCTATTATAGGGTCTGTGTGAGTCGGGAGGTTAGGTCTTTAAAATCTATAATTCCTTTAATTCTGTGGGATTTGATTGTTATATTTCTAGGTGTTTAATTAGAGCGATTCCTCTATGTACCATGTTAGAAAAGTTTACAAAGTTAAAAAGAGATGGGGTATCTACTGATTAATTTTTTATCTGTCGTTGTTAGGGTTAGGTTGTATTGAGATTGATAGAGGTGATGTAGTTGTGGTTGTAGTATGTACAATATATCCGGGGGTGTTATGTTGTACAAAAAAATATGTATAACTTTGGAAATGTCTTAGGGAGGGTAGCTATTTCATATGTTTTTTATTTTATTATTTTTTATTTTTTATTTATTCAATTTTATGGAGTTCATTTGGGATTTAGGTGGTGATTGGTGAGTTATGTATTATTATTGTCAGTCCATTGAGCTAGCAAGAATGTTCTTTTGTGGGGACAGTTTTTGAAGACTCTGGTTTTTATGTTCATGCTATTGATGGAAGGGTTGTTGATTGCTTGTCGAATGCTGAATTTTTCAGTGGTACATAGAGGGCACATCTTGGAGGTAGGGCTGTTGATTGCTTGTAGAATGCTGAATTTTTCAGTGGTACATAGAGAGCAAATCTTGGAGGTAGGGCTGTAGGATTTGGGTTTGTCGGTGATCCTCCATTCTATTTTATATGGAGTGTTGGACCTCAAAACTCAATTAATTCCCAACCAATATATTTTTACAGAGAGACTTTCCGGGAATGTAACGGTCTAGTATGGAAATGTTTGAATAAAACTGCAAACAAATTTGTAACATGTGCAAACATCGTAACAGCAGCTTTTGTTTATGATTGATTTTATTAGTTGATTCATATCAAAATCAATGATGTGTTTTTGCAAAATGTTCGTCGTATTTTTATCCTATTTGATTTTTCATACGTTTTTATCTCATACAGAAATCCTAGCAAACCAAAGAATTTATTGAATTGTCTATCAAAGGAAAAATAATTTAAATGTATTGCATAGGTTTTTTTTTGGGGGGGGGGGTCAGTTTATATAGAAGGATGCCGTTAGGTTCAGAGAGGGGTGGGGGAGACAGTAATTGCCTCAATGGACCCCTTAAAAAGAGGGTACAGAAGTCATTTTTTTGGGATTTGTAAAACTTGTTTTTATTTCTAAAAACTAATACTACCACTAGATTTAACAACATTGTTAAGAATAAAGAAAAAATTATTTGAAATGAAATATTTTTATTGACAAAAATCAGGTTGTGATGACTATAATTAATAGCAACGAGCTGTACCTACTCTAGGTTGCCTGGGAGGTTGTTTTCTTTCATTTTTGTTTCATTCATTGCCCCCCACCTCTCACTTTTTTATATTTACATTTTCAGAAAGATAATTCAATAAAGGATAATGTTATTTAAACAAAAATCGGATTTTGTAATAAAATTGATCGGATGTCTTTTAATCCAATAAATGGTTATTGAGGAGTCATTTGCGTTCGGGGTTGTAAAGGGGGGGGAGTCTACTAGCAAATGCAGATAGGAAAAGAAATTATCATCTAAACCAACCACGCCAGTCTGCAGTTAAAGACATATTTATATCTGCCTCGACAGTGAATAGACCGAAGTTTCAACCTAAGTTTATGGGTGGAATTTAAAAAAAAAAAAAAAAGAAGCTAAGTGTCTTAATTATTTTATTCTTGAATCTTCCCTTTCTGAAAAAAATCCGTGTATTAACATTGTGATGAGTATCTAGTTAAATAATCTTTTTTTTTCCAGTTTTTTAAAAAAATTTCTTGACTGTTCAAAAAATCTTTATTCTTGTCTTTTTCTTTTCTTGCTAACATGGTGCCTGGTTATTGAGGGGTCATTTGCGTTCGGGGTTGTAAAGGGGGTGAGAGGGAAACCTATCTTCAACTTTCTGTTTCCTTTTTAGTATGCAATTGAACTTATTCTATCTACATATGTACATATATATATATATATATATATATATATATATATATATATATATATATATATATATATATGGAAGTTTTTTTGTTTTTTTTACCTGCGGAGCTAGGAAATACCCGACTAGTACACGGGCGCAGGCTATCGTTACCCCTCTCGGAGTATTGGACTCGTAAGGCCATCCATCTAAGAGAAGGAAATCTCTGACAAAAAACCTTTCTACCAGCTACTTACGCCATGGCAGTAAACCGTTGGGGAGGGAGGCCTCCTTAATCCTGATCGACAACCTTCCTGGTACAGGTTAGACAGCTTGCCTGGCTGCTGTTTTCGACTGACAGGACAGGAGCCCAAACTCTTGGGTAGCGCCAAGAATGGCTGCTCCATTATCAGTTGCATAATACCGTGGGTAGTTGTATGTGCCATGTCGCGCATGGAAAGGGACCCTGCAGTTATCTCCGGTGGGCTTTCCCGAGGCCACAACCCCCATGGACCAGGTCGTGACTAATGGACTGGTTGTCTGAGCTTATTGGCACCAAACAAGTACCCACCTTGGCCAACCCACTCTATAATCAAAACAAACATGTCATTACAAAGAAAGAAAAGCAAACCTAAACCAGACACCCAACAAAAAACACTTTCGCCTCCGCCCTTGAGGCTCGCATTCACAAATATCCGGGGACTTAGAACCAACATCAACGACGTAGAAACCTTTCTCCTGATAAACTCCCCGGATATCCTAGCTCTTAGTGAAACTAACCTTAAATCCTCAATCTCCTCTCACCACTTCTACATGACTGTCTACCTCCCACTCTACCGTAAAGACTCTGACAAACATATGTACGGCCTAGGAGTTTATGTTCGGAACACCCTCCCCCTGACTAGATAACATAGGTTAGAATCAGATGACCAAAATTACATGTGTTTTAGATTGACTTTACATCACAGCGTCAGTTACTTATATTTCTTATACCGCTCCCCGTCGACCCAGGACTGTACTCTGCTAAACCCTGTCTCTGAAAGCTTAGATAGAGCACTCTTAATTGACTCGAATGCCCAGATACATGTATTTGGGGATTTTAATGCCCACCACTGCGACTGGTTGGGATTCTCCAGCCTTACTGACGCAGCCGGCAACTCTACGTATAATTTCTCCTTAGCTCACCCCCTCTCTCAGACTGTCGATTTTCCGACCCGCACCCCCGATCGAATAGACCAGCAAGCCTCACTTTTTAGACCTCTTCTTGATCTCAATGCCCGAGGCTTGTGTGATGAAAACTCATAGCCCACTCGGGAATGCTGATGACATTGTGCTAATGATACATATCACCCTAAAAAGTTGTCCAAAAGCTGATGAACCGTTGCTCAAAACAACAAGATACTACGAGCAGGCTGATTTCGAGTCAAACATAGATCACATCAGTGACGCCCATGGAGGGAAACCTTCTCACTCCCTGCCAACCAGTGTGCAAACGAATTAACTGAATGGATCAAAGTCCCCATGCGAAAATTATTTAGCAAGCCTCACTCTCCTCAATGGTTCACTTCAGAATGTGCAGCTGCCATTTCTGAGAGGCAACACGCATTCCATAAATTCGGTCGCCATAAGTCAGCTACTAATAGACAGAAATTTATAGAATCAAGAAATAATTGCAAGGCCGTGATAGGCGAAGCGAAGAGAAGGTATAATGAGTTAACAAAAAAACGCATTCAGTCACAGAAACTAGGTACTCGTGATTTCTTGAAAATCTACAATAGTGTAGTGTATAATGGTCAATCAACGATTCCCCCACTATCAAACCACAATAATGTCGTTTGCACGGCCACTGATAAGGCTGAACTACTTGCCCAGCGTTTCGCTTCTAACTCTACTTTAGACTCAGATAACCACCCCCTCCCTGAATTCCCTTTGCAGACCGAAGTCACACTTGATAACCTGGCCATCACCCCATCCCAGGTAAGAGACATCATAAAAAACCTTGACACCTCTAAAGCTTGTGGGCCTGATCTTATACCTGTAATATTAATAAAGAAATGCTCTGCTGAACTGGCCCCCGTCCTCTCCAAACTCTACAATAAATGTCTAGCTGAATCTTGCTTCCCCGATAGCTGGAAAATTGCCTCTGTGGTACCAGTCTACAAGAGTTCTGGGAATAGAACCGACCCTCAGAACTACCCCTAATCAGTCTACTGCCGAGCTTTGCCAACATCTTTGAATCCTTAATAAATCTAGCGATAGTACGGCACTTAGTTAATGCTAAACTTCTATCTGACCGCCAGTATGGATTTAGACAAGCACGATCTACTGCAGACATCCTAACGGTCATCTCTGAACGCATGTATCATACACTCGACAAGGCAGGTGAAGCTAGGGCAGTAGCGCTTGATATATCCAAGGCCTTTGACAAGGTATGGCAAAAAGGGCTTTTCCTGAAAATACGCTCATACGGTATTACTGGGCAACTACTTAATATAATCAGATCCTTCCTAAACAAAAGAAAAATCCAGGTTGTCCTCGATGGCCGTTCATCTAAGCAACATGACATAAATGCTGGTGTACCCCAGGGATCTATCCTTGGACCTTTGTTGTTCCTGATCTATATAAATGATCTCCCTGATGACATAGAGTCGGAGATTGGTTTATTTGCTGACGACACCGAGCTTTACTCTCGCCATGTTGGCAAAACAGACGCGATCATATCCGAGGCAATGGCTGAATCTTTAGAAAATAACCTCCGGGCTGTAGTGGATTGGGGTCATAAATGGTTGGTAACTTTTAATGCCGCAAAGACAAAGCTCCTTTCTTTCAACAACTACAAGAAACCTCTCCACCCACCGAGAGTTCATCATTCAAACTCCTCGGCTTAACCTTCACAGGTAACATGAATTGGTACAAATACATTGAAGACATTGTCAAAGCTGCCGCAAAGAAGGTTGGCTCCCTCTACCGTGCTAGGAAACTCCTCACACCTGACATTATCCTGTATCTCTGCAAAGCCACCATCCGCCCATGCATGGAGTATTGTTGCCACATCTGAGCTGGTGCATCATCTACTAGTCTCTTCCTCCTTGACAAGGTCCAAAAAAGAGTCGCCAACCTAATAGGTCCCTTACTGTTAACCAAGCTCCAGTCCCTGTCCAATCGCCGCAATGTAGCATCCTTGTGCTTGTTTTACAAATACTTCAATGGATTATGATCCGATGAATTGGCTACTCTGGTGCCCCCTCGACGTAAATGCACTAGACTAACTCGACAATCAACTAAATCTCATTCATTCACTGTGGAGGTCCCCAGATGCCAGAGAGCCTTCTACTCAAATAGCTTCTTTCCTCGTGCTGCTGGCCTCTGGAACTCCATCCATGCCCCCTGTTTCCCCGACGGTACTGACATGCAGAAATTTAAAACTAATGTAAACAGACATCTCGCTGCGTAGATCCCAATTTAGCTTACCCCCTATCTTCTCCCCTTTTCTTTTTTCTCAGTATCCCCTTACGTCTACAGTAGCGGCCTGCCTTGTTTGGGGTGAACCATGTTAAAAAAAAATATATAACGCCATTTCTCATCGTGGTTTGACCTCATTCAGAACGCTGACGATTCCAGTGAGCATAGATTTTTATAAAAATGTAAAAAGTCAGCCCATCTGGATGAAACCGCGGTACGTTTCTGAAATATGTAACCTAAAGTTTTCAAATAAATTATATTAGCTCTCACTCCTGTGCGATCGAGCACTTTATTGATGACTTTTCAAGATATATATATATATATATATATATATATATATATATATATATATATATATATATATATATATATATATATATATTGAATTTTTATTCATATACCTATACAAACATTTATTGCTATACATTTCAGGACAGTTTCGAATTCTAGCTGGGAAACAGCTGAACTTCGTTAGGCCATGTTCCTATTATGAATGTGGAGATAAAGATGAAAGAACATTCCTTCTGATAGGTTACAAGTAGCAGAGATCACAATATATGGCTTTAACTTGAATAAAATAAAATCTAAAAAATGGAAAAATAAAAAGAATGCCAACTATTGTATTAATGGTTGACATTCTTTTTATTTTTCCATTTTTTCAATTTTATTTTATTCACCTTTATCTTATATGTTGAGTCGATTCTGGAACATGCGGACTAATTTATTTCAATTCTACCGGCTTTTAAATATGGTAAGGGGTTGTAAAGGCAATTAGATCAGATTTTGACACCTAAGTTTTTTTTTAAAAACTATACTTCCCCAAACCTCACATAACAGGGCAGATTATGAGGACAAACACACAATACTTAACATTCAATAATCACATAAATTCAGTTTACATATCTACACACATATTCGTTCGCCATACGAATTAGGTCTACAATTAAGTTATTAATAAACTGAATATTATAAAATGTCAAAACTAAGATTAACAAAGGTATCAATAACCCATAGTTTTCCTCGTCCAATCTCGGGACATGCCGCCGGATCTGCCTACTGAATTTGCAGATTTTGCTCATTTTGCAACGCCACAAATTAGAAAAGCATAACAATATAACAGATGTGTTTTCAAGATGCGTCCTCGTATCACAATTAAAGGCTTTGCCCGTCGGTCTGTTTGTCACGCTTATGTAAGAAACAGCATTTTCCTAGATAAAACACGTTGATGCACTGAACGCGTCTTAAAAATATCGGTTCTTGTCTTTTTAAAATATTTTTTTTTTTTTTTTTAAAGAACACATAATTTTCTGTATTATTTGGACTATTGTTCTCATCTTGGATGTTATTCTCACAACGTTTCAGCTGATGTAACCTCCGACCTTTTTTTCAGTCTTATAACTATTCTTGTTTTAGATGTGCAGTCTTACTACTGATAAATATACATTACTGCTTATTACTATATATTACTCTCTCTCTCCATTTTTATATATAGTAGAACACTTTACGGCAGCTGTCTTTACAGCAGCGCTGATTTACCGAGTTGTTGGCAACGGCCGTGTGGGCTAGGCCGTTGTAATTTGAGTTTGAAATATAACTCGTGTTCTGGGGTTCGAGTTCGGCGACCGGTGTGAATAATTCTTCTCTACACTGACGATTCCCGTCATGTATGAAACGTATACGTATGTAGATAAAAACAAATATTTGTAATTATATATATATATATATATATATATATATATATATATATATATATATATTCGTCGGAGATTACATCGGTCGAAACGTTTGGGTATCTCATCCAAGATGAGAACCGTAGTCCGAATAATCCAAATAATCTAAATTATCCATCCTTATCTCAAACATGCCGAAACACATCATTTTTGTGTTCATATCATTATGACATTTATAATATACTAGCTGGCTTTGCCGGCTCGCTATCGCTTCGCAAAGTTCGATACTTGAAACATTAATTTAAAATGATAAACATTTCATTCATAACTTTGTTTTAAATCCGAAACAAAATGTTTCTCATTTATTCATGTAGATAGATAGACATTAACATTTTCGTAATTTCGATACACATCTATTTATCTTTTTTAATTTGGCCGTAAAGAAAGAAAAAGAAAGAAAAAGAAAGAAAAAGAAAGAAAAAGAAAGAAAAATCAATTTTCCTTTTCACTTGCAATTTAGAAATAGATCGCAACTTGTTGAAAATAAGGTCGACTCTTCTAAAGAAAGAAACATTTGAACAAAAATGCTAAATAATAGTCCCGGAAATAAAACATATAGCGCAACATAACTATTTGCTATATTAAAATAAAATCATTGAATTAAAAACAATAACGAATACTAGTTAATTAATAAAATCTCCCTTTTTAAAACCAACATACAAATTAGATAACTATGTAACTGATATTAAGCAGTATATAAAAAAGATGGTGCGTCTATTTTGTAAAGTTGAATTAAGTTAAAATAGGACGTTTTGAGTTTAACGTTAATTGCGAGAAATAGCTCAACTTTAAACCTTTCTTCTACATGAAAATGGGCCTTCCATGCAAAATAGTAGCCTTTTCAATATTAGGGTCACACACATAAGTAACTACGAATAAACCAAATTTATTGTGGTTGGAAAATTTAACTTAGATATTTAGGCCGTCGACCCAAGGCGAAAAATATCGCTTTTAATGAGATACCAAAGGGGTGGAAATTATTTTTGGATATAATATATATACAATCATAAGAAACATGGGAAAACTTTGCGCATGTAAGATTTTGCTGCATTAATTAATAATTTGAATGTTAATCTTCAAAATAGATGCTGACTTTTTAGATGGCTTCGTGCAAAATACATTTTGCACGAAGCCATCTAAAAAGCCAATCAGAATACATCTTTCATTTACTGCTGATAATCAACTAATCACAATCCTTGTAGCATGTAGCATCGAAGAAGTAATACATTCAAACAAATAAAAAAATAATGTTTGCCCGTCTACAAAATGTAAATTGATATCTTTTTCAGAGAAAACATGGATGCACTTTCTAGAATATGTTAAAAAATTGAAATTTTTAATAAGTGTGAGACGCTAGAATTTTTGGCAATACTTTTAGGGCAATAATATTTGTGCACTACTTTTGGGGCAATAATTTTTTTGCAATACTTTTGGAGCAATAATTTTTGTGCAATACTTTTGGGGCAATGATTTTTGTGCAATACTTTTGGGGCAATAATTTTTTGCAATACTTTTGGGGCAATAATTTTTGTGCAATACTTTTGGGGCAATAATTTTTGTGCAATACTTATGGGGCAATAATTTTTGTGCAATACTTTTGGGGCAATCATTTTTGTGCAATACTTTTGGGGCAATAATTTTTGTGCAATACTTTTGGGGCAATAATTTTTTGCAATACTTTTGGGGCAATAATTTTTGTGCAATACTTTTGGGGCAATAATTTTTTGCAATACTTTTGGGGCAATAATTTTTGTGCAATACTTTTGGGGCAATAATTTTTGTGCAATACTTTTGGGGCAATAATTTTTGTGCAATACTTTTGGGGCAATAATTTTTTGCAATACTTTTGGGGCAATAATTTTTGTGCAATACTTTTGGGGCAATAATTTTTGTGCAATACTTTTGGGGCAATAATTTTTGTGCAATACTTTTGGGGCAATAATTTTTGTGCAATACCTTTGGGGCAATAAGTGTGGTGCAATACTTTTGGGGCAATAATTTTTGTGCAATACTTTTGGGGCAATAATTTTTTGCAATACTTTTGGGGCAATAATTTTTGTGCAATACTTTTAGGGCAATAATTTTTTGCAATACTTTTGGGACAATGATTTTTGTGCACTACTTTTGGGGCAATAATTTTTGTGCAATACTTTTGGGGCAATAATTTTTGTGCAATACTTTTGGGGCAATAATTTTTGTGCAATACTTTTGGGGCAATAATTTTTGTGCAATACTTTTGGGGCAATAATTTTTTGCAATACTTTCGGGGCAATAATTTTTAGCAATACTTTTGGGGCAATAATATTTGTGCAATACTTTTAGGGCAATAATTTTTGTGCACTACTTTTGGGGCAATAATTTTTTTGCAATACTTTTGGAGCAATAATTTTTGTGCAATACTTTTGGGGCAATGATTTTTGTGCAATACTTTTGGGGCAATAATTTTTTGCAATACTTTTGGGGCAATAATTTTTGTGCAATACTTTTGGGGCAATAATTTTTGTGCAATACTTTTGGGGCAATAATTTTTTGCAATACTTTTGGGGCAATAATTTTTTGCAATACTTTTGGGGCAATAATTTTTGTGCAATACTTTTGGGGCAATAATTTTTTGCAATACTTTTGGGGCAATAATTTTTGTGCAATACTTTTGGGGCAATAATTTTTGTGCAATACTTTTGGGGCAATAATTTTTGTGCAATACTTTTGGGGCAATAATTTTTGTGCAATACCTTTGGGGCAATAAGTGTGGTGCAATACTTTTGGGGCAATAATTTTTGTGCAATACTTTTGGGGTAATAATTTTTGTGCAATACTTTTGGGGCAATAATTTTTTGCAATACTTTTGGGGCAATAATTTTTTGCAATACTTTTGGGGCAATAATTTTTGTGCAATACTTTTGGGGCAATAATTTTTTGCAATACTTTTGGGGCAATAATTTTTGTGCAATACTTTTGGGGCAATAATTTTTGTGCAATACTTTTGGGGCAATAATTTTTTTGCAATACTTTTGGGGCAATAATTTTTGTGCAATACTTTTGGGGCAATAATTTTTGTGCAATACCTTTGGGGCAATAAGTGTGGTGCAATACTTTTGGGGCAATAATTTTTGTGCAATACTTTTGGGGCAATAATTTTTTGCAATACTTTTGGGGCAACAATTTTTGTGCTATACTTTTGGGACAATGATTTTTGTGCACTACTTTTGGGGCAATAATTTTTGTGCAATACTTTTGGGGCAATAATTTTTGTGCAATACTTTTGGGGCAATAATTTTTGTGCAATACTTTTGGGGCAATAATTTTTGTGCAATACCTTTGGGGCAATAAGTGTGGTGCAATACTTTTGGGGCAATAATTTTTGTGCAATACTTTTAGGGCAATAATTTTTTGCAATACTTTTGGGGCAATAATTTTTTGCAATACTTTTGGGGCAATAATTTTTGTGCAATACTTTTAGGGCAATAATTTTTTGCAATACTTTTGGGACAATGATTTTTGTGCACTACTTTTGGGGCAATAATTTTTGTGCAATACTTTTGGGGCAATAATTTTTGTGCAATACTTTTGGGGCAATAATTTTTGTGCAATACTTTTGGGGCAATAATTTTTGTGCAATACTTTTGGGGCAATAATTTTTTGCAATACTTTCGGGGCAATAATTTTTGGCAATACTTTTGGGGCAATAATATTTGTGCAATACTTTTAGGGCAATAATTTTTGTGCACTACTTTTGGGGCAATAATTTTTTTGCAATACTTTTGGAGCAATAATTTTTGTGCAATACTTTTGGGGCAATGATTTTTGTGCAATACTTTTGGGGCAATAATTTTTTGCAATACTTTTGGGGCAATAATTTTTGTGCAATACTTTTGGGGCAATAATTTTTGTGCAATACTTTTGGGGCAATAATTTTTTGCAATACTTTTGGGGCAATAATTTTTTGCAATACTTTTGGGGCAATAATTTTTGTGCAATACTTTTGGGGCAATAATTTTTTGCAATACTTTTGGGGCAATAATTTTTGTGCAATACTTTTGGGGCAATAATTTTTGTGCAATACTTTTGGGGCAATAATTTTTGTGCAATACTTTTGGGGCAATAATTTTTGTGCAATACCTTTGGGGCAATAAGTGTGGTGCAATACTTTTGGGGCAATAATTTTTGTGCAATACTTTTGGGGTAATAATTTTTGTGCAATACTTTTGGGGCAATAATTTTTTGCAATACTTTTGGGGCAATAATTTTTTGCAATACTTTTGGGGCAATAATTTTTGTGCAATACTTTTGGGGCAATAATTTTTTGCAATACTTTTGGGGCAATAATTTTTGTGCAATACTTTTGGGGCAATAATTTTTGTGCAATACTTTTGGGGCAATAATTTTTTTGCAATACTTTTGGGGCAATAATTTTTGTGCAATACTTTTGGGGCAATAATTTTTGTGCAATACCTTTGGGGCAATAAGTGTGGTGCAATACTTTTGGGGCAATAATTTTTGTGCAATACTTTTGGGGCAATAATTTTTTGCAATACTTTTGGGGCAACAATTTTTGTGCTATACTTTTGGGGCAATAATTTTTTGCAATACTTTTGGGACAATGATTTTTGTGCACTACTTTTGGGGCAATAATTTTTGTGCAATACTTTTGGGGCAATAATTTTTGTGCAATACTTTTGGGGCAATAATTTTTGTGCAATACTTTTGGGGCAATAATTTTTGTGCAATACTTTTGGGGCAATAATTTTTTGCAATACTTTTGGGGCAATAATTTTTGGCAATACTTTTGGGGCAATAATATTTGTGCAATACTTTTAGGGCAATAATTTTTGTGCACTACTTTTGGGGCAATAATTTTTTTGCAATACTTTTGGAGCAATAATTTTTGTGCAATACTTTTGGGGCAATGATTTTTGTGCAATACTTTTGGGGCAATAATTTTTGGCAATACTTTTGGGGCAATAATTTTTGTGCAATACTTTTGGGGCAATAATTTTTGTGCAATACTTTTGGGGCAATAATTTTTGTGCAATACTTTTGGGGCAATAATTTTTGTGCAATACCTTTGGGGCAATAAGTGTGGTGCAATACTTTTGGGGCAATAATTTTTGTGCAATACTTTTGGGGCAATAATTTTTGTGCAATACTTTTGGGGCAATAATTTTTTGCAATACTTTTGGGGCAATAATTTTTGTGCAATACTTTTGGGGCAACAATTTTTTGCAATACTTTTGGGACAATGATTTTTGTGCAATACTTTTGGGGCAATAATTTTTGTGCAATACTTTTGGGGCAATAATTTTTGTGCAATACTTTTGGGGCAATAATTTTTGTGCAATACTTTAGGGGCAATAATTTTTGTGCAATACTTTTAGGGCAATAATTTTTGTGCAATACTTTTGGGGAAATCATTTTTTGCAATACTTTTGGGGCAATAATTTTTGTGCAATACTTTTGGGGCAATAATTTTTGTGCAATACTTTTGGGGCAATAATTTTTGTGCAATACTTTTGGGGCAATAATTTTTTGCAATACTTTTGGGGCAATAATTTTTGTGCAATACTTTTGGGGCAATAATTTTTGTGCAATACTTTTGGGGCAATAATTTTTGTGCAATACTTTTGGGGCAATAATTTTTGTGCAATACCTTTGGGGCAATAAGTGTGGTGCAATACTTTTGGGGCAATAATTTTTGTGCAATACTTTTGGGGTAATAATTTTTGTGCAATACTTTTGGGGCAATAATTTTTTGCAATACTTTTGGGGCAATAATTTTTTGCAATACTTTTGGGGCAATAATTTTTGTGCAATACTTTTGGGGCAATAATTTTTTGCAATACTTTTGGGGCAATAATTTTTGTGCAATACTTTTGGGGCAATAATTTTTGTGCAATACTTTTGGGGCAATAATTTTTGTGCAATACTTTTGGGGCAATAATTTTTGTGCAATACTTTTGGGGCAATAATTTTTGTGCAATACCTTCGGGGCAATAAGTGTGGTGCAATACTTTTGGGGCAATAATTTTTGTGCAATACTTTTGGGGCAATAATTTTTTGCAATACTTTTGGGGCAACAATTTTTGTGCTATACTTTTGGGGCAATAATTTTTTGCAATACTTTTGGGACAATGATTTTTGTGCACTACTTTTGGGGCAATAATTTTTGTGCAATACTTTTGGGGCAATAATTTTTGTGCAATACTTTTGGGGCAATAATTTTTGTGCAATACTTTTGGGGCAATAATTTTTGTGCAATACTTTTGGGGCAATAATTTTTTGCAATACTTTTGGGGCAATAATTTTTGGCAATACTTTTGGGGCAATAATTTTTGTGCAATACTTTTGGGGCAATAATTTTTGTGCAATACTTTTGGGGCAATAATTTTTTGCAATACTTTTGGGGCAATAATTTTTGTGCAATACTTTTGGGGCAATAATTTTTGTGCAATACTTTTGGGGCAATAATTTTTGTGCAATACTTTTGGGGCAATAATTTTTGTGCAATACCTTTGGGGCAATAAGTGTGGTGCAATACTTTTGGGGCAATAATTTTTGTGCAATACTTTTGGGGTAATAGTTTTTGTGCAATACTTTTGGGGCAATAATTTTTTGCAATACTTTTGGGGCAATAATTTTTTGCAATACTTTTGGGGCAATAATTTTTGTGCAATACTTTTGGGGCAATAATTTTTTGCAATACTTTTGGGGCAATAATTTTTGTGCAATACTTTTGGGGCAATAATTTTTGTGCAATACTTTTGGGGCAATAATTTTTTTGCAATACTTTTGGGGCAATAATTTTTGTGCAATACTTTTGGGGCAATAATTTTTGTGCAATACCTTTGGGGCAATAAGTGTGGTGCAATACTTTTGGGGCAATAATTTTTGTGCAATACTTTTGGGGCAATAATTTTTTGCAATACTTTTGGGGCAACAATTTTTGTGCTATACTTTTGGGGCAATAATTTTTTGCAATACTTTTGGGACAATGATTTTTGTGCACTACTTTTGGGGCAATAATTTTTGTGCAATACTTTTGGGGCAATAATTTTTGTGCAATACTTTTGGGGCAATAATTTTTTGCAATACTTTTGGGGCAATAATTTTTAGCAATACTTTTGGGGCAATAATATTTGTGCAATACTTTTAGGGCAATAATTTTTGTGCACTACTTTTGGGGCAATAATTTTTTTGCAATACTTTTGGAGCAATAATTTTTGTGCAATACTTTTGGGGCAATGATTTTTGTGCAATACTTTTGGGGCAATAATTTTTTGCAATACTTTTGGGGCAATAATTTTTGTGCAATACTTTTGGGGCAATAATTTTTGTGCAATACTTTTGGGGCAATAATTTTTGTGCAATACTTTTGGGGCAATAATTTTTGTGCAATACCTTTGGGGCAATAAGTGTGGTGCAATACTTTTGGGGCAATAATTTTTGTGCAATACTTTTGGGGCAATAATTTTTGTGCAATACTTTTGGGGCAATAATTTTTTGCAATACTTTTGGGGCAATAATTTTTGTGCAATACTTTTGGGGCAACAATTTTTTGCAATACTTTTGGGACAATGATTTTTGTGCAATACTTTTGGGGCAATAATTTTTGTGCAATACTTTTGGGGCAATAATTTTTGTGCAATACTTTTGGGGCAATAATTTTTGTGCAATACTTTAGGGGCAATAATTTTTGTGCAATACTTTTAGGGCAATAATTTTTGTGCAATACTTTTGGGGAAATCATTTTTTGCAATACTTTTGGGGCAATAATTTTTGTGCAATACTTTTGGGGCAATAATTTTTGTGCAATACTTTTGGGGCAATAATTTTTGTGCAATACTTTTGGGGCAATAATTTGTGTTCACTACTTTTGGGGCAATAATTTTTTTGCAATACTTTTGGAGCAATAATTTTTGTGCAATACTTTTGGGGCAATAATTTTTGTGCAATACTTTTGGGGCATGGATTTTTTTGCAATACTTTTGGGGCAATAATTTTTGTGCAATCCTTTTGGGGCAATAATTTTTGTGCAATACGTTTGGGGCAATAATTTTTTTGCAATACTTTTGGGGCAATAATTTTTGTGCAATACTTTTGGGGCAATAATTTTTTGCAATTCTTTTGGGACAATGATTTTTGTGCAATACTTTTGGGGCAATAATTTTTGTGCAATACTTTTGGGGCAATAATTTTTTGCAATACTTTTGGGGCAATAATTTTTGTGCAATACTTTTGGGGCAACAATTTTTGTGCAATACTTTTGGGGCAATAATTTTTGTGCAATACTTTTAGGGCAATAATTTTTGTGCAATACTTTTGGGGCAATCATTTTTTGCAATACTTTTGGGGCAATAATTTTTGTGCAATACTTTTGGGGCAATAATTTTTGTGCAATACTTTTGGGGCAATAATTTTTGTGCAATACTTTTGGGGCAATAATTTGTGTTCACTACTTTTGGAGCAATAATTTTTTTGCAATACTTTTGGAGCAATAATTTTTGTGCAATACTTTTGGGACAATGATTTTTGTGCAATACTTTTGGGGCAATAATGTTTGTGCAATACTTTTGGGGCATGGATTTTTTTGCAATACTTTTGGGGCAATAATTTTTGTGCAATACTTTTGGGGCAATAATTTTTGTCCAATACTTTTGGGGCAATAATTTTTGTGCAATTCTTTTGGAGCAATAATTTTTGTTCAATACCTTTGGGGCAATAAGTGTGGTGCAATACTTTTGGGGCAATAATTTTTGTGCAATACTTTTGGGGCAATAATTTTTGTGCAATACTGTTTTTCTAGCGGAATTTTTTTTGCCCTTTTTGTAAAAAAAACCATTTAGCTGCTTCTTTTCTAATTTTTTGGTCCGAAAACATTACCTCCGTCTCTATCATAAGTTATGCACACATTTCTATACGGAATTCTATTCCTATATTCCGCCTAATGATTTTAGTAAATGTGTTTATTAACGTTTATAACTCATTTTTGTTTTATGCTAATGAGTTCACATTATTCACCTACGTGAGAGGATTTATTTTCTTGCTTTGTTTCTGTAAATCTGTACTTTGCATTGCATTTTAAAAGTATTTTGGCATCATTGCCTTGACCAACAAGAGTGTGGTTAAGGACTGTCTCCGGAAAATGCCTCTCTGTATCCTAATCATTACCAGATATAATCCTTCAGCTTTCAATTCCAGTCCCCATTTTTCATTTCTTTCTCCATTAAGCTGACAATTTTCTCTGATATTTTAAACATCATTAGCCATTCAATAAAACGATGAGAGGAATCGAAAATAGGTATCTGTTGACATTGGACTTGAAGAAGATCATGAAGGTCTGCAGGGATACAGTATCGTGGTAATATGTTCCACAAATGAGGGGTTATTGGGGAAAAAACTCTGTTCATGAAAATTCTGTTTGGTTTCAGGTACATAGAGAAAGAAGGGAAAGTTATTTGAAGTGGTGTTAGAAGACGAGTTCTTGCTGTGAATGTTTTATAAGGATCAACCAGAGATTGGAGCTCAGTCGAGCACCTTTTATGGACCCTGCCCCCCCCCCAAAAAAAAACAAACTTCTCAGCAAGAACTCGTCTTCTACCAACACAGCAAAGGATTTTCCTTTCTTCCTCTGTTCATCTAAAATCAAACGGAATTTCCATGAACAAAGTTTCTTTCCAAGAAATACTCATCTTTGGAAAATGTTACCGCTGGATTGTTTCACTACAGACCACAACATGTTCATTTTCAAGTCTAATGTCAACAAATACCTGCCATGTCGCCCTGTGAATTAATCATAGTCCTCAATCCTTTCATAGTACCGTTCTATCATCCAATTGAACATCTAACTAGCCCTTATCCTCGAGTGGCTTTTAGCCTAGGTAGGTGGTGAACCATAAGTATAAAAGTAACCAGTAAACGCGCAGATTGAATAGACGGATCTCAAGAATACGGGTTCTTGTTTACTATCCTCATATCTTCGTTGTATGGGCTAAAGTATAAAATGGCTTTACCCAGAAGTAAGTTTTAAAATCCGCACATGGCATGGATTTTAAGTGACGCTATTTTTGTACGTTTCTCTAATATTGTATTTTGTTCTTTTTAGTGATGAGTCATTGATGAGATATTGTTTTTCGCATTTTGTTGCCTTTTGTCAAGGAGTGTTCATCTCCAGAACAGGTGCGCTCATCTAAAGGGCACTGAGTGTTTGCTTTACACCAACTTGTTGAAGTACCTGTGTCGACTAGGTAACATGTTAAGATCTAGACCGCAACTGTAATATGTTTTTTTAGTACTAACTGTAAAGTAGTTTACACCACACACACACACACACACATATATATATATATATATATATATATATATATATATATAGAGAGAGAGAGAGAGAGAGAGAGAGAGGGAGAGAGAGAGAGGGAGAGAGAGAATATAAGGTTAGTGGGAGAGAACTTCAGCAGAATGCAAGATTAGTAAGAACATTTTTTCAAAGAGCATAATAATTATATATATATATATATGTATTACAGAAGAGCAGAACATCAGCACCGTCGATTTCAAATACAAAACAAAGGAGACTTATAGTTGGTCTCCTTTGCCAGACTCTCTTCAGCCTCTGTTTATGTCTGTCTCACCATGACCGTTACCTAGATTCAGAGATCTAAGAAAAAAGATATAAACTTTTTTTTTTTACTTGCACACGATGTGTATATATATCGGTAAAATTTGCGGGTAGAAATGCCGAATTAGTACAAAAATACAAAAAAAAAATAAAATGGAGCAGAGGATTGAAATATCGTAAAAAGTCACACAACGCGCAGGCTGCCATTTTCCGGGGAGACATATATAAAATAAGGCTGAGGAGAATCTGGCATAGGAGACTAACTATAGGTTCCCTTACGCTTATTTTCGCTACTATGTGTACTACCATCATCATCACATGATCTCGACATTACAGCAAGGAGAGCGTCGCCGTTGGAAATTCGCTCCCAAACGGTCGGCGTGAAGAAATGTAAATATATATATATATATATATATATATATATAATAACAATGTCGGATTCTTATTTTCATTGAAAAAGGACGGATGATCGTCAAAAATATTTAATTCATTGTATTTAAAAAAAACTTGGCATCTTATCGATTTCTTTAAATAAAAATGTTATTTCATTTTAAAAATAAACTTGTGAAAAAACATTTATTATATATACACACACATATATATATATATAAAAATATATATATATATATATATATATATATATATATATTGCGAGATCCAACACAGTTTGTTGTTGTAGATTACTTTCGCTGCTCGTTGTAAGAATACCCGCCGACTCGGTATTTACAAAGTTAAATTCCTCCTTAATTATTAGCTAATTTACGGTGGCCAACGGGGGAACGCTCTTGACTGCGAATCAGTGGCGATTTGTGATCGGAGTTCGAGCCCGCCGACCGTCGGAAATTAACTTCCTGCACTGAAGACTGCGTTAGCATGAAACATCGATGTCTGTAGGTAATAAATAATTTATATATATATATATATATATATATATATATATATAATCACGGATTCATGTCGCTTAACATACAATGTATGAATCACCACATTTAATGAAAATATTTTTTTTAAACGGGAGGAAAATTGTTATTTTTCCCGAGATGTTCTTGGATAAATAAGTAACAACACCAATGCAAAGGATTATATAATAATAACAAATGTTCTTACAAGAACGAGAAGTATACAAATATACGAACACAAAACAAATATAATATGGTATTAATGCATTTCTTCTTTTGCATGTGTTTGACGCATGTAATTATACAACAGTTTACCTCTCTTTTGCGGTATTGTTGTTGAACTCTTCAAGATCTTCCAACTGATTGGGCAGACACGACAGTATTGCATTGTCCTCCTCTCCACATTCGCAGATGGTGTGGTCGATTTTGTAGCCCCATCTGGCCGTACCAACTTTTGACCCCCCCCCCATTCTCGTTCCCGGGCGATTGGATGTTTTCCACTGGACCCAGGGTGCTTCTGAGCCTGAGAGAAGGGCCTCAGAAGGGGGGACTCCCGTGTCAGTATAATAAGGACCATTCTTTAGCCTTCTGATCCACAGCTGTAGTCTGGTCTCTTCGACATGGCTGGGGAAGCTTCTCCTTGACTTCAGACGTTGAGCTGTTAGTTCACGTCTATGAAGAAGATCGCGTTCATCACTTATAGTCTTTGTGATCTCTACTTAGCTGGCAACTTCCGGTCTCACATCTGCAGGTGCAATGTCAGGCAACCAGTGATCAAGCGGCCGGTGTTGTTCAACGCTGGGTTTAATTTATTGCCATGCGTTGATATCGCCAAACAGAGCACACATACTCCGCAAGGGCATAACGCATGGCCAATATAGTACATTTTAGTGTGTGCTGTTGATCCCCACTTGGAGTTGATCAGGTTCTGTAGGATGTTATTCCTGGAGCTGACTTTCATCTTTGTCTTTTTTATATTTTCCTTGGAGGAAAGGGTACCGTCCAGGATTACGCCAAGGTAGACAGGGTTGGTGCAGTTCTCAAGTTGTATTCCAGACCACGTGATATTAAGGGGTCCGTTGACTTTTACATAAGACACGTTAACTACCTTGTCTTTTTAACATTAACCCTAACCTCTTCAGCACTTTCTTCTTTAGCCTTCTTTTCGAACTGTGCATGAAATTGACCAAGTGTCTCTTAAGATGTTCATGTGTTTCTTCTTCGTGGGGTTTTCCACGTGAGATACGACACAATCGAACATGAACAGTGCGTACGGTTCTAAGGCGCCCCTTTTAATATATTTATCCATGGGATTGCACATACTTGGAGTTTTTTAAGGAATGCGTTTTTAGTTTCGTCGGGTTATTTCGACCAACGATTTAATGTAAGGTGTTCTACCTTCCCCCCAATAGAAACATGTCAAGAGTTTCAATTTATCTGCCTGTCGATGCAATGGGGCTTGGAGATTATTATTATTATTATGTAGATTTACCTTTCCTTAGTGAGTTGTATTGGTCGACTGATCTTTTGAATAGCCGTTAAGATCTTTAAGTCAAATTCTATTTTTCTCCTTTTCAAATACACGGTAAAAAAGCGAACACTTTAAACCTTAGAAGAGAACGATTATTTTATTCCTACTTTCTCCCTCGTGCCCCCAACGGCAAAAAAGACAGAAAGAAGTTTGTCATTTGACGACCGGGTGTCTAAACAACATTGTATCGCCACATTCAAAGGGAAAATGCCCAACGTGATTACAATTGAAATCGGCCAAGTTAACTGGGGTCAACCATACACCCACGTCGGTAACAGGGTCAGAACGACGTTCGATCGTAAAACCCGCACATTTCAGATCTGACATGCACAAATAATTTATCTCGCTTTGCGCATAGGCAAAACGAAACCGGATTTCCGCTACCGGAATGAAAAAATAGTCTCCTGTCTAACTTGAACGAGTTGACCTCATGATTACGTCCACTGCAAAGAAATAAGCGCTTTCTGGAGGAATTGCGAGGCCTGTCTAAAAAGTATCTAACCTTAGGCCAGAAATAATATTTCAAATACCTGAAGGAGTTGGAACCCTAATCTCATTCAAAGTAGGCCCCTTGTACTTGCACACAGCCCACATATCCATCCACTGCCGGAAACACCTCTGAAAGTCTTATTTTGGAATGGTGTTCATCTCCGCCGTCGCGTTTCGCATTATCTCTTCTCTAGTCTTAAAACGAGAACCTTTCAGTTGCGTCTTCAATTTTCGAAACAGCCAGAAGTCGCAAGGAGCCATGTCTGAAGAGTGGGGAGGTTGGCGAACGACTGGAATTCCACGTTTGGCCAAGAAATGTTGGATCAATTGAAATGAATGTGCGGGGGAGTTGTCGTGATGCAGTTGTCAGTTTTTCACTGTTCACATATCTGATCTTTTGCGCCGAACTGCGTCACGGAGATGCCGGAGAACATCTTGATAGTACTCCTTTGTCACTGTTTGTACTTTCGGTGCGTATTCGAGGTGCACAATTCCATGGATATCAAAGAGGACAGTCAACATCACCTTCATTTTGCTTTGCACCTGTCGCGCTTTTTTTAGCCTTGGAGACTCGGGATTCTTCCATTGCAATGACTGTCTTTTTGTTGCTGGGTCGTACCCAGACACCCATGACTCATCTCCAGTTATCACGGTGTTCAGAAACCCAGGATCAGTGTTGGCGGTCTCCAGAAGGTCCTGTACAACTTGAAAACGGAGGTCCTTTTGTTTCTGCGACAACAACTTGGGCACAAATTTCTCACCACTCTGTGCATGTTCAAATCATCACGCAAAATTGAATGTGCGGAATCTTTACTCACTCCGACTTATTGGGCGATCTCTCCCACGGTTGAACGACGATCTTCCATCACCAACTTTCGCACCCTCCCAACAACAACTGAACTCCGAGCAGTTTGAGGATCTGCCAGAAGGCTGATCACTCTCCGCTGATGTGCGGCCATTTTTGAATCGGTTGAACCACTCCTTAATTTGTGTTACACCCATTGCATCTTCTTCAAACATCTGCTGAATCTTAGGAATTGTTTTGCTTTGAGAATCACCAAGCTTTTGACAAAATTTGATGCAGTACCTGTGCTCAACACGTTCAGTCATCTTGAGAGAATCGGTAATCAGACGAACACGTTGTGTAGCACCTCACCCAGCGAACGACAGGCAGAGACTAACGCGCAGAAAGACGGTGATAGAATTCACACATGCGTATGAAGATGTCTTCCTTCACTGTGTGAGATGCGCCGCCCTATCGTCTCTATTTCGTACGGAAAAAATAAAGGTCGGATAACTTATTTAGACAGGCCTCGTATATATTTGAATTCATCCAACAAAAGTCTATAAGTCTCGACAAAATATTCTCTAGTGAAAACAATATAGTCATTTGGAAAAGACTGAAAAATACAATATTAGTTAAAACGAAAAGAAATATAATTTATCTTGGGTTTACAATTCCTTTCTGCGTGCGCGCCAAAAGCACAACTTGACGTTGTCATTTTAAATTTCAGAGTCAAAGAACATTCTTTTCACGTGTATTAAGATTTTCGCCCCAGGTTTATGATATTACGGCGATTGCTCCAAAATACACTTGGACATCAGCCATTGTTATTTTCAGATTGAATTAACATTTGTGTCACCTTCGGCTATGCTAAATTCAAGCATACATAATCAAATGTATACCTTATTCTACCTGTGTACTTGATCGTTCTCTGTTAGATATTGCTAAATATTATTAAATATCAACCAGTTTCAAATCAATATCTTATCATATTTGTTTTTTTGTATATTTCTACATTGATCACCTCTGTAAATAAATATTAGATTTGACATAACCGTTTGTGTTAGTATTGTTTCTTCAGCGGCTGGTTTATCGGGTGGTCTTTATTATCCATGCGAATCTCGGAAAAGAACAACAGCTTTTCTGTTTTATTTATTTTCATTGGACTCGGTTATTCATTCTTTGTATAGTACTCATCTTATATAGAACTTAATAGTAGTGTATTTAAAATGCTATTAAGTTCTATAAGAGATGGGCTATTTCTTAAACGTTCCAATAACAACAAGACGAATACTTCGATAGCACTAAGAAGAAAAAAAATTAGTAACTATAAAAAGGTAATACCTTTACATTTATTATGAAACTCTTTCAGTCTCCGAGGAAGGATATTTTCTTCGATAAATTTCAGACAAAATTCAAGAAAAATGAATGACTTTTAATTAAAAAAATATTTGAATTAAATCCGTATTTCCTAAGTTTTTGCCTATTTTCCAATTTAAATATTTTATATATATATATATATATATATATATATATATATATATATATATATATATATATATATCCTTTCTCTTTCTCTTTCTCTCTCTCTCTCTCTCTCTCTCTCTCTCGCTCTCTCTCTCTCTCTCTCTCTGTATATATATACAGATAGAAAGGGCGTATCTTCTCTATAAAACATATCTATTGGCTCGTTTGCAATAAGATGCTGAAAACACTCCCGGAGATTAAACATATAGACACTCTCCCGCCTATACTCGTCTCAATCCTAAAAAGTATTTAGATGTCGATTTTCAAAAGCTAATATGCATAAAACATTTCTTTGGGATCTGAACACTAACGACTTTTGACGTGCCGATTTCACATGATGCAATTCCGCCTGTCACTTCTGTTGCTTTCATTAATCATGCACGCAGACGAATTGTATTCAATCCATGTATCATTTGATTGCCACTGCATAATTCGTAACAGGTGCGACGTCAAAGATTGTTGATAAACGTCAGTCATCAGTTTTCAAAGCCTATAATTTACATCGCATGCGTCAAAGTCTTATATCAAGTTTTATACATTGTGACATACATATATGGGGGAAGAAAGAAGATGCAAGTCGAGAGATAGCGATAGATAAAGAGAGAGAGAGAGAGAGAGAGAGAGAGTGTGTGTGGGTGTGTGTGTGGGGGGGTGTTTGCGCGTGCTGGGAAAATGAAACTAAAATAGACGACATACTATTTCAGTAAAAATAGTTTGAGTGACTGAAATAAAATTTAATCGACGAAGCATTTAAGAGCTTAAACACTCACCGGGTAGAGGAAAAAGAGGGAGGACAGGGGGAGTAGAAGCTGAAGGGAAATCTATCACGAGAGAAGGAGGGGAAGGGGAACGATAAGAGAAAGAGTGACCGAGGAAGTCCGTTCGAAACCATCTCGAAAGGCAACGGAGAAAAAGACACGAAGCATACCACGAGAGGACAATAAAATGATTCTGCCTTTGTTTGTCACAGAAACCATACATACACATGCGTTAATAAATCGGGTATTTGAGAATAAAAGACTTGTATGAACAGGATACGGTCGACTATGAAAGCTAGGACTTATTACCTTGTCGCCATGATAAGTACATTGAAATATGCAATCCCTTCTGATAAAATGATAAAAAAGAAAATAGAAGGGAAATAGACAGCTATCTGTCAACATGCACTAAGACGAAAGAGCTTTCTATCTTCAAGATAGCAAAACTTTTTTGTTTTTGTTTGCATCGAGACTACGGCTTGGTGATATTCTTGTGGACCAATCCATCCATGTAATTCTATCTCTCCTCAACAACTTCTCAACCATTCAGATCTTCGTAAATCCTTACACGAATTTCATAATTTCGTTATATATATATATGTTGGTTATCTTTTTCTCAATGTTAATAAAATTTTCAGACCTTGAGTCTGGTAACTCAACATCTATAACCAATCAGACCTATATTATCTATGATAGGGTCCGCCCAACATTCTTTGGTTCAGTGGCTCCTAGTAATCCTGCAACCTGTGCATGATCTATACACGACGCACTGCATCCCTGATTCCTATCGGTTTACTGAAGTTCTACGTGGGTTAGATCCGGATTCTGAGACATCATTTATGTGCTCTTTTGATGTATCTAGTCTTTTTACTAATGTACCTTTAGATGAGACTATAACTATTTGTGCCGACGCTCTCTATGAAGGTTGCCTGACTGCCCCTTGGTTCCCTAGGGAGATCTTCATAGAATTGATACTTCTACGTACTAAATCAGTCGAGTTCAGCTTCGATAATATTATGTATAGTCAGGTCGACGGGGTCTCAATGGGTAGTCCATTGGCCCCCACTTTAGCTGATATCTTCGTCGGATATTACGAATCCGTTTTATTTAGGTCTGTAAAGATGCCCACTACTTATGTTAGATATGTGGATGACACATGCGATGTTTTCTTCACAGAGTGGAGCATTGGCATTCTTTCATAAGTTAAATTCTATTCATGAGGCTCTAAAGTTTACGATGGAAAGTGAAAAGGATAATTGTCTTCCCTTCTTTGATGTTCTTGTTGAACGTTCAAGGGGTGGCTTTCTCACTTCCATCTACAGGAAGCCTACTTTTACGGGCCTGTATGTAAACTGGTCTTCTTTTGTGCCTAAGTCTAGAAAGGTAGGCTTAATTTACACTTTGGTGCATAGAGCCCTCGTTATTTGTTCTCCAAATAGATTAGAGTGTGAACTCGATAGGATCATGGATATATTCATTGATAATGGTTATCCCGAGGACCTTATCAATGATTGCATTAATAAAAAGGTTGCTGATTTTAAATCCCCTAAAATATTTGGGCCTGTAAAATGCCCCATTTATTTAAAATTACCTTGGATAGGGGGAAATAGTATTAAACTAGGTAAACAGATTGTTGATAGCATTACTCTGTTTCCTTACGATTAGTTTATGCTACTAGACCTGCTTTTCCTTCCTTTCGCAAGGATAGTGTGCCCTATACAAATTATAGTAATATTGTATACCAATTTAAATGCCAATGTGATGCTGGCTATATAGGGCGCACTTCCTTGCATTTGCAGACTCGCATAAACCAGCACATTCCATCAAAATACGTCAGGGAAGGGTAGGGTCCTTGTGTTACCCCTCCTCTAATTCTTTGGACTCTGCTATTGGCCAGCATTTGGTTGAAACCCCTAGCTGTGCCAGTGGCTATAAAATAGACCGTTTTGAGGTCTTGCATCGAGCAGATTCCAAGAACCATTTGAAAATATTGGAATCTGTCTCTATTGCTATTCGAAAACCTTCATTGTGCCGGCAGAAGGAATTTGTAAGATCGCTTAATCTCTTTGGGGAACTTTGAACTTCTTCCCAATTTTTTTTTCTTTTTTTTTTTTAATTTAGTAGTGCCTTTTAATCGACTTTTAACGAAATCATTAAATTGAATTTTAATCGCTTTAACGTTAATTTTGGCACACTCAATTTCCCCATTTTGCTCTTTCTTTCGACGTTATTATTAATTAAAACTATCGATTTTCTCCTGACGAGATGATAGTCGAAAGGGCCTTAAAGAGATTTCCGCGTATTCTTTTTAAATGTATTTATAAATTTTGTACCTCAAAACATTTATATATATATATATATATATATATATATATATATATATATATATATATATATATATATATATATATATATTAAACGTAAAATTGCAAGATTACATAAGAGAGATCTTAGCCTTATGTATATACTAGTAGAATACCCGTCCCAGTATAAGCAATAAATATAGAATTAATTTTACATTTTAATGCTTTTCTTCCTTATGTTTCGATGACAACCCTTAAATGGTAAAGTTTACAAAAAAATAATAATGTGCAAACGTAACTCACCCTGTTGCCTGGAATACATATTCCATAATTCATAATGATAAGTTCAATAGTTTAGGATTTTACCAAGCATATAAATATTATTGACGATCAAGCGTGCACACCGATCCTTTTAAAAATGTATTATTTTATATAACTCAAAATTTAATGTACAACAATTATTTTCTCTATTATTTTTTTTGTATCTAACTTATTTTAAAAGTTTTTTGTGTCAGATTCGAGTTCGGATGAGCGCACCCCCTAAATGATAAAGTTTACAAAAGAAATAATGTTCCCATGTTTATCATTGGAGGTTTGAGAATACGAGGGGCATTCAATAAGTAATGCATCTGACCCACTTCCAGTTGTCTCATCTAAATGATGGCTCCTGTGTAATTATTTATATCTGTATGGGGTATGTTGCAAAAAACAGCTCTGAACTAATTGTGGTTTCTGATTTACAGGTGTTTGAACTGAGTCAGGTGTGAAATGGAGCCAGTTGAGTGTCGCGCACTGATCCGGTTTTTGTATTTGAAAGGACGCACACCAAAGGAGACTTGATGAAATGAAAGAAACTTATGGTGATGATGCCCCATCATATGACCTTGTAAAACGCTGGCATTGTGAATTCAAACATGGCTGGAAGTCTGTGGAAACAGCTCCCAGACCTGGTCGTCCCTCTTTTGCCATTTATGAGGCATCTGTCCGTCAAGTTGAGGCTGCCATTTTGGAAGATCGACTCATTACTATTCGCCAAATAGCCCAAGAGGTCAAGATTAGTACAGGGCCTGTGGAAACTATCATTCATTACTATTTGCATATGCATAAGGTGTCTGCCAGATGGATTCCCAGGTTGCTCACACTTTTCCAGAAGCAAGAACGCGTCGAGTGCTCGAGGATGAATTTAGAGATGTGCCAAGAAGATGAGTCAAAGTTTTTCAAAAGACTGATTGAAACTTGGGTCCATCACTATGATCCAGAGACCAAAGCCCAGTCAATGCAGTGGAAGCACTTGGACTCACCACCTCCAAAGAAGGCAAGGGTGCAGCCTCCGCTGGCAAGGTCATGCTCACAGTCTTCTGGGACCAGGACGGAGAAGTGATGACAGATTTCCTGGCAAAGGGTACCACAATTACAGGAGCCTATTACGCTTCACTTTTGATGAAATTAAGAGAAGCTATCAAAATCAAGAGGCGGGGCAAGATCAGCAAAGATATCCTCCCCCTGCAGGAAAACGCTCCGGTCCACAACTCGCATGTCGCCAGATCAGAAGCACGGGCGTATGGCTATGAAATCCTCATCCATCCCCTTACTCTCCTGACCTTGCACCCTCTGACTTTCATCTCTTCCCAGCCATGAAGTTGTTTTTGAAAAGAAAGCGTTTCCCAGATGATGCAGCCTTGATTTCTGAAGTTACGACGTGGTTGGAGGACCAACCTGGGGTGTTCTACAAAAACGGTTTCAAGAGCTGCATCAAATGATGGGAGAAATGTATAACTCTGGGTGGTTCCTAATTACTGTGCCAAGTTTCATTAATCTACTTCTATGGGAAATGGGTCAGGGGTATTACTAATTGAACGCCCCTCGTATATTCTAAAATTATTATTGGTCGTTTCATAAAAATGAAAAAATAAACAACTGTATATATATACATATACATATATATATATATATATATATATATATATATATATATATATATATATATGTGTGTGTGTGTGTGTGTGTGTGTATATGTATCCATTTCCTAAATGTTAACATTTACAAAAAGATAATGTGCATAGAATATACATTAAAAAATTCATAATGATCCGTTCATTTATAAGATTACTATATATATATATATATATATATATATATATAGTAATAAATAAGTGCACATATATAAAATAATATTTATTTATAAATAATTATATATATGTATATATATATATATATAATGCTTTATAAATAAATATTATTTTCAAAATGAACCCATATGCACATGTGTTTCATGCCAAACCTGCAATCGTCAGTAAGGAAGGAGACATTCCCTGCCGGTCATACGGTTCGAACCCTGATCCGAAAGTCATGTTTGGAAAAGTAGTTGAGTTACGTTACATTTTCTAGAAATGCGAAGTAAATTAATATCTAAATATAAAACACGGTGGCTATCCAGCAAGCAGTGGAGAGAGAACTCAATAGGCGTGGCCCAAAGTTATGCATTACGCGGAATGACGGTTTGTTGTCAACTTAATAATGCTCTATCTTGCGAGACCTATTAATAATTATTTATAAATGAATATTATTTTCAAAATAAACCTATATACGCATGTGTTTCATGCCAAACCTGCAATCGTCAGTATTGGAGGAAACCATCTCTACCGGTCACACGATTCGAATCTCGATACGAATGTCATGTTTTTTGTACTATAAAAAATTTAAACCCAAAAATCTTGTAGTAAAAAACAACCCATCCCCAACCCCAAAACAACTAGAAAGAACCAATGTGATTTATAAGTTTAAATGCCCTTTGGGAGAATGTAACTCCCATAATAATATTAAAGCTAATAGCTACATTGGTTATATAACCACTACCCTATCCCATCGCCCTACCATGCATCTTGTAAACTCTAGCTCAATTTACCAACATCTACAAAAACATAACTGCCCTCCCTTTGATTTAAGACAAATTCTAGTTAATAACACTAAAATAATACATTCCGAAACCAATAAAAAAAATACTGGAAGCTATCTACATAAAAACACAACAACCTACAATGAATAACATTACGTATGACACCAGTAGCAACATTTTAAAATGCTTAACGTAAGGCGATTTTATTCTGTGATGCCACTCCAGCGTCACTGAATTTAAATCGTCAACGTCTTTCCTGGAACAATGCGAAAAACGTTCTCTGCGAGTTTCTCCGCCGTCTTTTAAAAAATTCTCTTCTTTCTCCAGCTTTTTTTGTTTATTTGCTTAGGACACCTGAGGATGATTCGACGAAGAATCGAAAACGTTCGTGAAACCTATGGGATATTAATTATTTTTTTAAAATTTGAATACAACAAAAACCATCAGAAAAATTGATAAAATAACAGAGGTATAATTAAACAAACGAATTCTGTTATTTGTAAGAATGTTTGCATATATATATATATATATATATATATATATATATATATATATATATATATATATATATATATATATATATATATATACAAAATATTATGATAAATAGTTTGATTTAATTCTTATCCATATACACATGTGTTTCATCCTTTGTCGCACGAATTTATGTCTATACAAGCGGACATATTTTAGTAAAAACAGTGTCAAAACAGTGTTCAACGGTCCAGACGGACGGAACTTTGCATAACGCATTTAATTGATAGCATATTATTAATTCTCTTAAAGTTCATCCCCAGTATTAAAGGGGCTTGTAAACAGTATTATGATAAATATTTTTATTTAATTCTTATCCACATACACATGTGTTTTAACCTTTTTCGGGAGAATGACTATTCTGCCAGTCGCACGATTCGAACCCCAGACCAAAGTCACCTTTGACTCTCCAGTCTGAACTTCTACTACGCGGCCAACTCAACAGTCATGGGGAATTGAACTCTATTATTAATTGTATTTATGTCTATACAAGTAGAAATATTTTAGTAGGCTGTCATAACAGTGTTCTTTTCTGCTCGACAGTCAAAAAGATCGAAAATCTCCGACCGAAAGTCACGTGGTTTTATCGACTTCCGTCTGGGGTAACCTTTGTACTTTTAAAGTGTCACTCAAACTTTTCCATCCAAATATGGATCACGTTATGTAACACGTCAATCTACCGCTGGAGTTTTTCTTTACAATTTTAATATTTAAACCAAGACACATATAAAATGATAACGGTTTTTTTTTAAATTGAATAAATTGTTCTGTAATCCATTTATCTAACTTTCATTTGAGCTTCCGATGTTCGGTACTTTTTCTTTTTGTAAAAGCGCAAAGTGTCCTCCGTCTATCAACGCTGGTTATTGTTTTTTAGGGGAAAACTAATGGGTATGATTCGTAATACTTCTGAATACCACCATTCTTCTGAACTGACTTTTGAATTTTACCTATTTCTTAATCCTCTCATCAGGTACCTTATCCTTCGACTGACAATCATTCTATCTCATTAACCCTTATCCTCGACTAGATTTTGACCTTGATAAGTGGTGACTCGTTAGTAAAAAAATGACACGATTATGTGACTCGTCTTTTGAACAAAAAGTAAACATATTTTGGAATTTTTTAGATGAGGATTGATAATTTATATTATTCGGATTATTTAAACACGTTACGTAACGAATAAAGGCGTTGATTAACACTCAGTTCTAATCAGTTATCTGGAGGTCGGTGGTTCAATCCTTACTACAGGCGATAATAACTAAGAATAACTAATTAATTAATTAACTCTCCTACCCTATCATGGCTGACGGAACAAGAACTACCCCGTTGATTAAATAAACGCTTCAGTTCGAAAATCCGTATAGATTCCTGAATTCAGCATAAAGATTCTCAAATTCGAAAAGATGCACCTGAAGACGGTCGAGCTTATGAAAATAGCAACCAAAATTAGAATAATAGTTTTAAAAAATTCAAATAATATAAATTAAAAAAAAACAGCAAATAAACATTCACATCAACATAAAATGAACTCGTCCAGGAACGGATAATCTTCTCTTGTTAATACGCAGTACGTATATTTTACATATACTTAATTTAAAACGTATAATTTTATACATAAAATGCTAGGTATAATTTATACAAGAGACTGTTTAAGCTACCCGTTTCACATGGGCCAGGAGTGTCCAGCGTTGAAACAGGTGTTCTAGGCTAAAAAGAAGCGGGTGTTTGGTTTTGAAACATCTGTTGACAATTGTCGAAATGATACTTCACGTGAATGATAACATAACAGAAAAGAATGAAATCGTGACAGAATTAAAGAGAGTACACTTTTTTGTTCATTTATTATCAATATTAGCAGAGACAGAACAGGGGTGTCTACTTGAAAATATCGATTATTCGCTTGTACGCAAATAATAATTAAAAGAATACACAACACACAAAAAACATATTAAGAGTGTGTACTAACTCATTTACTAATATAGATTTTCTTTCAATAAAATAATAGAACAAATACAAGTGAGTAGAAAAAAACGCCCTCCATCGTCAGACTGTAATCACACGTTTAGTTTCACTCAAGCTGCACTATTAAACCCCATCATTTATAAAAGATCCTTCTACACGGAAACAATTTTTATTTTTGTCCCAATTCAGAGTGCCGCTTTTTGGGAATCTGAATTTTCGCCATGTGACCTTATGTTCAACCCTGAACTTGCAAAGTGGCAAGTAAATTGAGATTTCGCCGACGAACAGAACTGAATTCGCTATAATTTTTCAATGTAAATTCTTCATCAAACAATTAATGGACTTCTATTACATTTCACATACTTTAGTTAAAACCATAACATAGATGTAGACACTGGTTAAAATTTCTCTACCTACAGAACTATATTTGGAAACCCTAATCGTTTTCCCTAGACTGCGAGGTGAAAAAATGACTGCATACAAGATTGACAAATTCATTTTGTCTTATCTCTCTCTCTCTCTCTCTCTCTCTCTCTATATATATATATATATATATATATATATATATATATATATATATATATATATATGAGAGAGAGAGAGTTTTATTATATCATTTCACTAGCCAACATTGTTAGCTCATTTTAGTGGTCTGCGAACGAGTGCCCCCTCGCTTGACGACAGCCAGCAAACTAAGTTCTCAAACTTAGAAAATTTGTCATTCACCCCGTCACCACCCAAATTTACAACAAACAGTTCGAAAGATGAATCTTGTTTAACCTTTGAAAGCCTTCATAGCAAAAACGAAAACTGTTACAACCGTGATGACACTTCATTCGGCTGACTGCAACTGTAATCATTTTGACCCCGCTCACTCACCGACCCCTAAAAGCATTTCAAAATAATTCCGGCTGATACTCATAGTGTCGCAATAATTTCTGGGTGCGAATACATGGCATACACTTTATTTCTCTTTACGCTGGTGTCTTTGTTATATTACCTTCAACTAATAAATAGTAAAACTGAATGTGTTCCGTAAGCCTGCTTGCTTTCTCCCTCGCAAGACCAAGTGCTCGCATTTACGCCACTTTTCGCCAATGCACTAGATTACCCCTTTATTTTTTAGTCTCTTCTCTTCGCTTAACCTACCATCTTCTTTTCTCCATTTTCTCCTCCCTCTCTTTCCTTCAAACGTCTATGCACATTTTTTTGTAAATTAGAAAAAAAGTCATTTGTTTTTGATGAAGTCGTTTTCATAATAAAGACGAAATATAAAATTGCAACATATGAGTTGATTTGATTGTATTGTGGTCTCGTATTTTTGTCGTTATGTATCCTGTTCGAAATCAATAAGCATTCGATTTTGGTACATGCCGTAACATCACTTCTCGAATGGCATGCTAATGTATCATTTATGAACAAAAAAATTGAACAAACATTTGACATAGATCGATCTCGAAACTTATTCGGAGCGAACTAGATGGAGTCATTTGATTTATGTAACCTACAAATATATACGCTTTTAATGGCGTAAATACATCTTCAAATAATACAGAACATTTAAAAAGGGAACTTAAATCAAACGTTACTAATATTTTTTCTGAAGCTTTACGGATGTGCTTAAAGGCAAACTCGCTATTTGAATTAAACAAATAATGCACTTATTTTATGATCAAAAGACAAATAGCCTTTGCAGCTCAAGTAATAATTGAGCAAAAACTGGGCCGTTTAAAAAATAAATATGTAAAGACAAATATGTTTACAGTTAATAAAACTGTAAACAAGCACAAAGGTTCGTACAAATTCAATAAACTGTCTTTTTGGCATAAAAGTAGCGCCAGGAATGCTTCAACAAATAATGGACGCCATGTTGAGTAACTTAGATTTTGTAGTCGCTTATCTCGACAACTTTTTATAAAAAGCGAAAATAGAGAACAACAGGCTGAACATGTGAAAATAATACTTACAAAATTAAAGAATACAGCTTTAAGCTAAGTATTGATAGATGCAATTTTTTAAAACAACAATTAAATATTTGGAACAAATAATAGATGAAAATAATTGAAAGTTCGATCCAACCATATCTGCAGCATTAAAAAATATGCATCCCCCGACAACATCAATATTGCAAGCTTTGGGAGGATTTGCAAATTATTAAAACAAATGTATTTCTAGAATACGCGCATTAAGAGCTCTACTAAATCAACTACCTAAGAAAGATACAGAAATAGAGCTGATCTTCTGAATGTCAAAAATAATTTGAATAAATTATAAATGATGACTTACCTCTTGTGAATTATGATTCTTATAAGGAGATATACATTGCGATTCGTGCTAGTAACTTGGGATTACTACACAAGAAAGACAACGGACAACTGAAAGCAGTAGCCTACACATCAAGAACTTTATTGCCAGCAGAAAAAAAATTACAGTCAAATAGAAAAAGAGGCACTTGGTATAATATTTGCAGTGAAAATATTTAATGAAGTTTTGCATAGAAAAGTTATTTGCAAACAGACCATCATCTATTACTATCAATATTTGGGTCTAATAAAGGCATGTCGGCTCTCACTGCAAATCGCCTACAAAAATGGTAATGGTCTTCTAAACTATACATTTACAATGGCATTTCTTCTATTACCAGCAGACGGATTGTCAAGGTTTATTCCGAAGCTAAATGAACCTCTATAAGAAGTGGTGATTGCTTCATTTTTAACATTCATGTAACTTTCGATCTTCTTCATGTGCATCTTTTCAAACTTGGAAATCTTTATGTCGGGCCGAACTAAAAGTAATACCTATAACAGGTCTGGCAACCATGCAAGTAGGGTCCACAACTGAGGGAAGGTAAGTGGACATCGAAACAACAATTACTGAGAACATTTGTTCAAATGACTTATTAGTAACATCTAGTAATTAGACAACAACAATACTTATTAAAAAGTGCCTGGCAATTAGTGGTTTCCATCAATTCGCTGTTTTGATACCTTATTGTAATACAGCTTCCTATTCCAGTAACTTCTTTCACGAACTGCAGGCTTGTGGAACTCCCTTCCTGTTGACTGTTTCCCTCCTACCTATAGCCTTGTTTTTTTTCAAGACTAAAGCCAATACGCATCTTCTGTCTTTGCGATAATCATATTTCGTTATTGTTAGCTCCTTACATTAAGTGGCTTCATGACTTGTCTGGAGCGATTTCCATAAAAAAAGTATACCAATTATTTACTTAAGCGGAAAAGCGAAAATGTAAACGGTAAGAACAAAATAAACTTTCTCGACCATAAAATAACTAAATACGCAAACATCATTTAATTCAACACTAATTAGAAACATTTTCACGGTGGTTCAAACAGCATTTAATTAAACACTAATTAGAAACATTTTCACGGTGGTTCAAACAGCATTTAATTCAACACTAATTAGAAACATTTTCACGGTGGTTCAAACAGCATTTAATTCAACACTAATTAGAAACATTTTCACGGTGGATCAAACAGCATTTAATTCAACACTAATTAGAAACATTTTCACGGTGGATCAAACAGCATTTAATTCAACACTAATTAGAAACATTTTCACGGTGGTTAAAACAGCATTTAATTCAACACTAATTAGAAACATTTTCACGGTGGTTAAAACAGCATTTAATTCAACACTAATTAGAAACATTTTCACGGTGGTTCAAACAGCATTTAATTCAACACTAATTAAAAACATTTTCACGGTGGTTCAAACAGCATTTAATTCAACACTAATTAGAAACATTTTCACGGTGGTTCAAACAGCATTTAATTCAACACTAATTAGAAACATTTTCACGATGGTTCAAACAGCATTTAATTCAACACTAATTAGAAACATTTTCACGGTGGTTCAAACAGCATTTAATTCAACACTAATTAGAAACATTTTCACGGTGGTTCAAACAGCATTTAATTCAACACTAATTAGAAACATTTTCACGGTGGTTCAAACAGCATTTAATTCAACACTAATTAGAAACATTTTCACGGTGGTTCAAACAGCATTTAATTCAACACTAATTAGAAACATTTTCACGGTGGTTCAAACAGCATTTAATTCAACACTAATTAGAAACATTTTCACGGTGGTTCAAACAGCATTTAATTCAACACTAATTAGAAACATTTTCACGGTGGTTCAAACAGCATTTAATTCAACACTAATTAGAAACATTTTCACGGTGGTTCAAACAGCATTTAATTCAACACTAATTAGAAACATTTTCACGGTGGTTCAAACAGCATTTAATTCAACACTAATTAGAAACATTTTCACGGTGGTTCAAACAGCATTTAATTCAACACTAATTAGAAACATTTTCACGGTGGTTCAAACAGCATTTAATTCAACACTAATTAGAAACATTTTCACGGTGGTTCAAACAGCATTTAATTCAACACTAATTAGAAACATTTTCACGGTGGTTCAAACAGCATTTAATTCAACACTAATTAGAAACATTTTCACGGTGGTTCAAACAGCATTTAATTCAACACTAATTAGAAACATTTTCACGGTGGTTCAAACAGCATTTAATTCAACACTAATTAGAAACATTTTCACGGTGGTTCAAACAGCATTTAATTCAACACTAATTAGAAACATTTTCACGGTGGTTCAAACAGCATTTAATTCAACACTAATTAGAAACATTTTCACGGTGGTTCAAAAATATGTAAAAATGTGTGATAAAGTAGCATTTATCATTGAAAGGAAAACTTTACAATTTGTTTCATAAACCTGACTTATTGTCGTAACTATCGCTTGCCGGGGGTCGGGTTAATCCCGTCTGTAGTCTTGAGAGGCGTCATTAGGCGTCATTAATTCTCTTAAAAGAATTAGTTATCTGAACTGAGGGAACTATCGGCTGCAATTGACCGCTTGTATGAAGGAGCAACAACCATACTTTATATATAAAAAATATAATTTATTACAGTTCAGCTTCTGAAAAGAACATAAAAACTCGGAGTCGGCTGGAGTTAGTTGCGCACGACCCGACCGTCACGAAGTCGAAAATCTAACTGAAAAATCTCTCTCGCTGTGATAAAATAAAGAGACAGAGGGAGAGAGATAGAGGAAGGAAGCGAGAGAGAGAAAGAGAGTGAGAATGAAAGGTCTGAGACAGAAGGAAAGAGACATGAAGAAGAAAGGGAGGCAGTGAAAGTCACTGATGCTCTCAATTCACAAGTCCTGGGTGACAGGTTCACCGCGTTCAGTCTCTTTCACCTCTCGAACGTACTTCGCCCCCTCGATTGACGACACATTGCTTCACACTGACTGCTGTATTGAAATGTTGGTGCGACACCACAATTGTCGATTTTTCCGTGTCTCTCTACGAGGGCAATAGAAGTCAGGATCAAGGCTTATAAATGTGGGGAACTCTAGCCCCCCCCCCAAAGGGTCATTATCGTTGTGCCATATTACAGACGTAAGTTTTAATTGGTATATATTTTTCCCCGCATGCTACCATTTTGCGAGAATAGCTCGGTAATTTATAATGTGCTCCATCCAAGCTCGTTGGCGCTGAAGTACCTTGCCTACTTACACATTGAAGCTCGTAATGACCCGATACAACATGTCATGGGGAATTGCCTTAATCTCTGTTCGAATGTTATTCTTGGGAGCAGCAATAGTCTGAGGATTGCTAGCAGAGGTATCTCCACAGAAAATAATTCAAAAGGGGGTCGGTTTGAAGGTTGTGTAGATCAAGGGTGGTCCGTACGACGAAAAATGGACGTAGCGATGGGGACGTAGCGATGGGGGTATTCGAGCGAAACATTGAAGCAATGCGGTGTTGCTCTATCTTGATAATCAATCACAGGATCCATGTTCTGGGTTAATTTTCTTAGAAATGATCGCCATAATAAAATGGATACATCTTTTTGGACCATCCTGTAGAAATAATGAGGCAATTTGTTTATAGCAATTCATTAAAAGCATTGAAAATATAGAATTGCACAATACAATCAGAAAGTAAGTTCGAGATTTAACAAAACTCGTATATAAACAAAGACTAGAAATATGTATTTTATCGATTATTCGCACTACTATTATCATCTTGGTTGTTATTTTCACAACGTTTCGGTCGATGTAACTTCCGATCTCCTTTAGGTCATCCTTTCGAACTTGCGAATCTTTATGTTGAACTCAAGAACCTCTACAGAATTTCGAACTGAACCGTCTATTTAATCCACGGGGTAGATTCTTCTCGTTCCGTCAGCCATGATCTGGTAGAAGTGTTAATTAATTATTAAGTTATTCTTAGTTATTATCGCCTGTAGTAAGGATTGAACCTTCAACTTCAAGAAGACTATCACTTAGAACTGATTGTTAATCAATGCCATTATCCGTTGCGCCACTGGTCCACAATCCTCATCTAAAATATTCCGTGACATGAGTCTAGTAACAATGAATCTCAAGGAAACAATAATTTTGATAATCTTCGCAAATTTTATTCTCCGATTTGGGTATTTCTTACGACAGCCAACAGAACAAAAAAGGGGTAACAAAAATAAATAGGTAACAAATAAATGTTACCAATAGCAAAATAGGTTACTCTTCTACCTATCTGGATAAGTTGATTTGTGTTTTAACTTATTTTAAAGCGTTTTTTAGTTCGATTTAAAAGTAGTGTCGAGACGTCACGTGAGAATGGAAAAAATAGCCGCAGAAGACTACGTGACATCTCGACACTACTTTTAAATCGAAGTAAAAACGCTTTAAAACACAAATAAACTTATCCAGGTAGGTAGAAGAGTAACTTATTTTGCCTTTCGTAACATTGATTTGTTGCCTATTATTTTTTCACCTCTTTTTCGTTCTGTTAGCTGTCGTTAAAAATGCCCTCCGATTTTTGTCAGAAGATTAAGAAAATATTTGATGATGATGGTGATGATGATGGTGGTGGTGGTGGTGGTGGTGGTGGTGATGATGATGATGATGATGATGATGATGATGATGATGATGATGATGATGATGATGATGATGATGATGATGATGATGATGATGATGATGATCTTATAAACTGTGCTCCCCCAAGGCATCAGCCACGGCTGATACCACACAAAATAGTCGCGAAGGGTCAAGGAGGATAGAAGGACCGAGGTGGGAGAACACTGATCGTGTCATGTGTATTTTATTTATATATTTATATATTTATATATTTATAAATATACCAACTTATTTCATTGCACAGAATAACATTGAAGTGAGTTGAAGTACCCGCCAACAGCAGGTTTCCAAACCCTTTCTCTTCTGCACGCCAGTTCAAATGAAAAAAGTTTGTTTGTTTTACTTGAAATCGTAATGATTAAAAATCATTTTGAAAGTGTATTATTCAGGTTTATGATGATGATCGATATCGCCTAGGGAATAACTGGAACGCTCTAGCAAAAACAATTGTCTAGTATGAGATTTGAACCCTGAAAGATGGCATAAAATAGTGAAACTGAAGGCGAACGTTTTATCCACACGACCACCGACCAAACGAATATAGTTTGTCTTTGTAACCTACTTAAACTGTTTATGAGATCTGTTTTAGCTCTCCGTATGAATCTAAACTAGTTCGATTATCTAAAGTAAATAAAGAAACACAAAGAAAAGCTACATTTGTAATAAAGAAAATGTCAAATAAATACGATGATTTGACTAAAAACCAATCTTGACCTTTTTTACATGTTTATTTATTTTTCTTTAGTATATTGCTCGGTCGGTTTATAATCGAAAATATTAAACTGGAAAGTGAACGCTAAAAATGACGGAACATTTGTTTCTAATATTATTTTTTACGTACTTTTAATTTTGAATAATGAGTTTTAACAACAGTTCCAGAACTTCTAACATCTATAAGAACATAACAGCGAAGGTGCTGATTCCAAATCTGCGGTTAGTTTGGCTCTTAGATCGACCGTTTAACTGTGATAACGGGACGCACATACAAACACCTTTGCTTTATATATAGAGAAGATATGAAGAACAAAAATAACGGATATTCTTAAGCTGTGTCCATTAAAAGGTTTGCTTAATTGGACAAATGTTCAATGGGGTTACAATGCCAGCTTTGTGGGAATAGGCTAACTGTATTTATTTGTTTTCCACAGCAGCAAGATGTGGCACAAGGCCGGAAGGTAGGAGAAACAACTTCCCCGGCGGAGGTGGGAGGGGAATCACTCTGGTCGGGTATTAAAATAGCCGAGAATGAACTCGTCGGCATTCCCTGCTAGGGGTGTTTCAGGTGACAGGCAATAAACCAATTACTCCCGAAAGAGTAGGTAATGTCTGGGGGAGGGCGACCGTGACAAAGAACAGGCTGATGGTAAAACGCAGAATGATGCCAATGAGAACCTCGACTGGCATGGAAAAAAACGCGCCGAGCCCAAAATAGGCTCACTGTATGTCTCATTTCCAAGGACTCCACCCACCCAGTGGCGTTCAGGTGATGCTTTGCAGATGCCTTGGACCAATACATTGATTATTGCCGCAAAGACTCAAATATAAGTCTTAGTACTGAGAAATATTATGAGAAAGGAAGATAGCATCACACTTGTCTTTGCAAGAGTGGTTTGGACATTGTTAGTTGTTGTATTATTTCTGGTTGCAAAAGAGCATCAAATAATACTGTGGAGGTATAAGATAATTACTTATCCGTTCACGTTGTGTGGGGGTGAGATACAGCTATCTATCCCACTTTAAGGAAAATCCACGGGTAATACTTTTTAAGGGGTGGTAGAGAGAAACACTGCCAAGAAAATAATATTCTGAAACACGAAGGAAATAGAATGTATTGTGCAAGGAAGGAAAAGAGGAATCAGGTTTCACATGAATTAACTCATATTCATTTAGAGTGCAGTGCAGAGGAGAAAATATACAGAGAATTGAAGGTTTAGAATGTGTCCTTGTATTTGGTTGTGTCTTGTTGAGTTTGTAGGTGAGACGAGAGCATCCACTTAGGCGCGAGTAAAGAAACTGAGATTTGTCCGCCAAAACAATATGGCGTCGGTGTTAGATAATGACTTAATTCTCAGCCAACTTCCGGTACTTATCATTATTTATTCTTTATATTATTTATTTATTCATTAATAGATGTTTACTAGTGTACATCATCCGTAAAAAAACTGCAGGGGAAAAATTGTTTCATCGGTGTTCGCACTAATATTAGTATAATATAACGTATCAATTGGTGAAGTTAAAAGAAAAAATAAATAAGAAATAAATAAAAATGTCTAAAACCGGAAGGTTTAAATGTATGTGTGTATGTGTGTATGTGTGTGCGCGCGCGCGCGTGTGTGTGTGTGTGTGTGTGTGTGTGTGTGTGTGTGTGTGTGTGTGTGTGTGTGTGTGTGTGTGACAGAATTGATACTAAAGGCGGGTCGAGAATAAAATGCTCCATTTCCCAAGAATGTTTTAAAGACACATCTTGAGAAGAAGACACGACATTAGAAATATGTATGTGCTTGTTCAGAGTTCAATTTTGCGTGTGTCTTTATCTTGTTCGTTATGCACTTGCTGTTGTTGTTCTTGTTTTCGTTGTTGTTGTTGTTGTTGTTATTTTCACGTAGTATCGACGTGTGAGTGTGTTGAAGCAGAAAAAGTCTGTTTCTGTGTCTCTGTTTTTTTTTTTACTTATCGAGTGACTGTTTATAACGGAATCATTTAATGCATATATGCTCACAAAGGGAATCGGTTTCAAACAAACGGGAATCATTCTCATTATGTTGAAAATTGTGGATTTCACACCTTTATGTGATTTTTTTTATTTATTTCGTGACCGTCTGCTGCGTTTGTGTGGACGTCAAAGTAAGCCATTTATTTGGGTACACATCTCTGCTACTTAGTACAGAGAAGTGAAAGGGAAGAAGAGGAAAGAGTAAGCTGAACGACCAGAGAAAGATAGAAAGTAGCTTATACAGACTAGTAACCTTTTTACGTTAGTTTGTATCACATCTCTACTTACACTACAGTATATTTTTTTTATTATTTAAAAGTAGTTTAAACTCCATTTAAATTTTTTTTTAAAGAAAAAAATAATATGATTTTATAACTGATTCATTCATTTAATTTTCCGGATTTCAAACCTGTAAAGTCAGCCATTAAAAAAACATTTGCAAAGTATAACTTACAAAAAGATGACCAGTCACGTGATAAGTATATGCAGGTGGTGTTTAATTATTTGTGTGGGAGGTGGAGGGGCGTGTGCTCATTTTCACACCTGGTAGTCTCTGATGTACAGCAGTTTTTAGCGGAGAAAAAAAAACGCGGTTTATTTGTTTTTTATACGACAATTTAGTTAAAAGTTGTTTTAATGCCAACAAACTACTTCAGCGTCACTAGACATGATTGATATTTTCATAGGGACATTCTCGCTCAGTGGACGACACATCATATACTTTCTTTGTTTAAAATGGTTAACGTTGTACTGGATGTCAGTGAAAACGCGTAAGAAAAAAAGATATCTATATTTATTTATATTTATATCAAGCAAAACGAGCTGTGTTTAAGTTGAGAAGCAGAAACGAACAGGAATCAGTTCTATAAAATATAATTTCTTTAATTTAAAAAATTCAAGAAATAATATATATTTTTAACAGTAGTCTAAAATACTTTTGAAAATGATACTATCTTTTTTATCTACATCCAATGAATCTTATTCTATGCAATTAAGTAAGTAGATATATTTTTAACACACGCGTAATACGAACTAGCGGGACCTGTGGAAATTCCACGCTTGCCTTTTTCATCTATCTGCATAATTTACCGTTAATGATCACATTTCGTTTAAAATAATATATTATGTGAGGTTTAATAAGATTAAGCAAAAATTATGTTTCTGTTACCGTAAAAATATTTGCCATAGTCAGTTAAATATTCTTTAAATAAATAGAACGAAAGTGTTAACCTTTTATTACATTTATTTATTATTACAATTTACATCGTTTCAAAATAAATATTCTGTTCTTTCTTTTCGTAAAAATAATTGTCAGACAACTATTATTTAAACAAATGAAACGAATTTCAATTTTTAAATTTACTTTTTGGTATAGCATCTTCGACGATCGGACAAAACTATATTTTAAAAAAAGAGATGGTGATAACGTACGGACGAACATGAAGTTAGCTTAGCGTATTATTATATAGATAAGAGAGAATGTCTGTTTGCATGTCGCTTACGACTTTTAGGCTATTAGACCTAGGATTATGAAATTTGATTGGGGTGATCCGCTGCATCTGCCGATTATCTCAAGGAAGTTATATTTGCCCTCTCTCTTTTCAAACCGGTAAGAGGATCTTTGCATATCAGTCGGTATGTCACGCTTTCGTTGGTCTGTCACGCTTAAGTTCACAATAGCATATTAGATGCGTTCAAGAATCTCTACGCTTGAAATATAATTATTTTCGGTCTGCCATGCTCAAGTTTAAAATAGTATTTTCTTTGATCGGTTGAAATACAATTTTTTATGGTTGTGGAACACTTAAATTTAAAGAAGCATTTTTAGATGTGTCCACAAATCTCTATAATAGGCAATGCCACGTTTAAATTTGAAATAGTATTTTCGTTGATCTGTCGTGCTCAAGTTTGAAATAGTATTTTCGTTGATTTGTTATTATGAAGTTTGAATTAGCATTTTCGTTGATCTGTCACGCTCAAGTTTGAACTAGCATTTTCGTTTGTCTGTCGTGCTTAAGTTTTAAATAGCATTTTCTTTTATGTGTTACGCTCAAGTTTTAAATAGTATTTTGGTTGATCTGTCATGCCCTCGTTCTCCTTTTTTCTTTCTCTTCCTCATCTTTTTATTTGTCTGCGTCGGGATTCTTGTGCTGGCGAAAACTCACAGCTCACACTTTACATACATAACGAGAAACAACACAGACACAGATAGGCATTGTATACAAACGACTTCTCGGACATCGGTGTGTGTGGGTGTGTCGTTGGGGTCCCGTCGTTAGTGCCCCTACTAGTGATGGGTCGATTCCAAATTTGTTTCCGATACAATTACCGATTCTGTTCTAAATTCCCGATTCCAATAGGAATACAGTTTCCGATTCTTTTGAAAGCTCTAAATATTTAGCTATATAGTTGTTGTTTTTATTTTTTTATTTTCTGATTACCGTAAAAACTTATGTAATATGTGCACATATCTTTTCAAACGTAAAAATACGCATGGGGAGAGGGAAATAGATTTCAGTTTTACTAATATTTGAAATCAATGATTATTCATCATTTCATCATTAGTACTAACGATGGAAAATTAAGTTATAAACAAAAACAAAACAAGTAAAGAATCGTTTTTTGGCATCGGAAAATAGCCATAAATGTTTACGATTTCGATACCGATTCCGATACCCAAAAAGTTCCGATTTTACCGATTCCCGATTCTGATTCTGATTAATCGTCCCAACACTAGTCTCCACATCTGAGCTAAATTCCCATTTTTCAGCCTCCGAATCTTAGTTAAGACTAACTCCGCCGTTCGACCCTTCTTGACCCTCCTGACCCGTCTTAGTCGAGATCTGTTGTCGTTCTCGTCAATAGCCGATGATAAATATATTCACTCTCGATCAGAAATCCTAGATGTTCTCAGCTTACTTCCACCATAAACTAGATACTTCGTTAAGAATTCTCTATCTTGACGCCTCCCATTAGCTAACTGCTCCTGGTGTCACTTCGTTTGTGTAGTACAATAGATCCGTCGCTTTTATATTGCCATTCATTTCCTAGCTAATCTTTTCGGATAGTCCTGGTTGTGGGGTGGGGTCAGTCTATAATACTAAACTTGATTCTAACTGGCCTTTTTTTCTTCCCCTATGTTATTAGCACGAGTACAATGTGCTTCGCTTAAGTTTCTCTCTGATAATACTTAGGCCGGTTAGGAATATTAATACAATGCGAAACTTTCCCTTACTCACCTAAACAGCTTACGCCCATAATAATAATATAAAGTTTCGCAATTTTGCTATCCATTTCGACTATCGATAAACAATTACGTGTGTTTACATTCTAATTATTCACCTATTTATTTATTAAGTTACTTGTGTCCCATGATAGTCGATACAATATTTAAAGCAACTAAATGAAATGGTCTTCCCCTTAAATCAGAGGCGGGCAACCTTTTCAGAGTGAGGTCCAGATGAGACTTTTGGAAGGAGATCGCGGACCGGAGTGAAAAACGAAATCTCAGAATTACTATATTTTGTTTACATGAATAAATTGTACAAAAATTGCATTGAACACTCTACAAATCTGATATTTTTTCTCAAGAGACTTCTGTATGTGATGTTATAAAAGGCGCCGACGAAGAGCTATTTTGGAATCATAAAAGATAATGACGGGGGAAGTAGCAAGTTGATCCAGCATTCGTTTTGACACAACTCACATAAGTTCTATGTTTTATGCCCTTTCCTCGTCTCTCGTTTCCTCTTTGCCTCTCTCTTTCTCGTTTTCTATTTTTATCTCAGGCCAAGGATTTGAAATTAATAGTTAAAGAAAAATGAAATATACATGCATCATCGCTCGCTGCTATTCATAGATTTTTATCCCACTGTAAATCTTACCTGGCACAGTCCTAGGTAAGTGTGATACCAGTCGAAGATACGTTCTCGACTATCAGCGCGACAGAGTCTGCGTCATTTGGGGTATATGATGACGTTGCATCTGTCGGTCTGAGGTATGGTTCTGTATCGTTCTAGGAGGTCTACCTTTTCATGTCTTACCTTTTCTCTTTAAGAAGGGGTTGGTGTATTGCTAATCGCCTGGGGTGCTCCTAACGGAGAATGCCGACGAGGTTTTCTCAGGCATTTTTTGTAGGCCAGAGTGTACTTCTCTTAAACGCTGGCTTTTCAAAACTCGAGATTGTGTGTAACCTCCTGGAGAGATAAATGTTTACTTACTGATTCTTTTCATTAATCATGTTTGTCTTCCTTTAAAACAAATACAGAAAAAAAAATCAATTTCTTTTACAAACATAAAATACCTTATTACGGTGAATGCTTGTCACAAGATATTTTTTCGCATGTATAATGACACACTGTGCGATCGAAAGGCCGCCATTTCCCCTACTTCATAACTTAAATTAACACATAAAAATAACAATTATATAGCAATACAACCCGTCTTTACACGGTATTATTGACTTTCGTTTCGTTTCTTTATTTTCTAATAATAATAATGTTTTATTTATACGTGGTGAGTTGCATCATTTGACTCGTGTTGCTTTGCGTAACTATTTCATGTGTTGGCATATTTACGATTATTATTGGACCGTAACACGTGCAGTTATTGTTAGTATTTAGTAATGTACACAGGGACTTTTTAAAATGTCGTTTTACTAATGTGTTACCACTTATCGAAGCTAAAAGCCACTCGGGGATAATAAGGTTAATGAGATGGAATGATTGTCAGTTGAAAGCTGAAGAATATCACGAGAGGATTTAAAATGATTAATGGAATGGACAAAGGTTTATTACTTATGGGGACAGTATATGACAAGTATTTGTTGTCATTTAAGTTGAAGACGTCTATGTTGTAGTCTGCGCGGAAGCAATCCAGTAGTAATGGTAATGTGTAAATCCCTCCTGTTACAACATTAGACAGCTTCCAATAAACAATATAAAAATTATTAGCAAATCTTCATGTATCAAAAGATTGAAAATCTTGAAAGCAATTTACATCCAATTAAAAAAAAAAACTCTCTTCAAATGAAATAGTTACACCGATGGTTTTTGTACACTCAACTGATTATAATGAACCGTAATACTTTCAGACTTTGTGATTATAACTTACATGATCACGTCACAGTTATTACACCGAAAGTGGCTCGTATGAGATTGATGGGTATCGATATGATAGATTCCTACTCCTTAAGAGAAAGAGAGAGAAAGAGAGAGAAAGAGAAAGAGAGAGAAAGAGGGAGAGAAAGGGAGTGAAATTGAAGAAAAAGAAAAGGGAAAGGAGAAAATGGTTAAATAAAGACAATAACGGTTAGTGTAGATTAAATATTCTCTGATGTTTGAATTTGGTCGTGTTTTAACATTTTAACGGAAATAAAACAAACAAATATGGTGGACATAATGTATTATGAACCCTTAAATACTAAAAAACAACAGAATCTAAGGAACGTTTTCTTTTGATTGTCGTGATAAAAAAAGGGAAAAGGGAATATAAAAGTAAATAAAATATGTATTAATTAAATGAATATTGGGCACATCTTGTTTTGTCACCTTTTATTGTGGTGTGTATATACTTATGAAACCTTTTTGTGAATGTTTGGTAAATTTTGTATATTTACAAAACGGGCGGAAATAATTGTTTGTAAATAAAATGTTTTTTGAATGAACTAGGATTATATCATGTTAAATTAAGAGCTCTAATCGTATATTGAGCTACCAAACCTTTGTGCGAATTTAAAGAAATTTATATAATATATCTATCCGTCCTGTCATTAGCGAGTACAAAACTGCCCGACGAATAATGGTAAGAGAGGCAGACCTATTTATATGTTTTTTATTTTAATTTTTATTTTCTTTATTATATTCAGTAAAGGTCTTTGATTTTAAAAAAATCATCCAGCGTCATTTGATTTAATGTCTAGCAGCCAATTCAATTTCCTCGCTCGCCCTCTCTCTCTCACACACGCGCGTGCGCGCGCACACACACACACACACACACACACACACACACGCACACACGGTATTTTTTTTTAAAACGTCCGAGTTTTAGAGTTTTTTCTTATTTATTTTTTCTTTTAACTTCACAAATTGATACATTATCTAATTTGAATATTAGTGCGAACATCGGAGAAGCATGACTTTTCCCCCATCATTTTTGACAGATGGTGTACACTAGTAGAGATATATTAATGAATAAATAAATAATATAGAAAAATAAATAATAATAAGCACCGGAAGCTGGTCGAAAATTCGGTCGTCATCTGACACCGACGCCATATTGTTTTGGCGGATAGCGAATCTCAGTTGCTTGACTTGCGCCTAAGTAGCTGCTTCCGCTAACCCAAAGCTGCCTCTGCCCGAGTGAAGTCATAACTGCGCTTCATTGTACTTATTTTCAAAGTAAGAGTTTGCTTAATGACTTCAAAGTGGAAAATTAATTTATGATGACGATATGGACGACACGGCTTCAGTACCAGGCATAATTGTCTCCTAAACCGTTATGTCTAGAGCGAGTTCGATCCACGCAGCGTACCCTACAATTATGATCTTGCTCTAAACCGAGCTAAATATCAGTTCCTGCTGCTGCTACTACTACTACTAATACTATAATCACCATTGTCTATATCTATCTATCCATCTCAGTTTCTTATATATTATGTCTACATCTATCTATCTTATATATCTTAATCTATATAAAGTAAGGTATGTGTATATAGTTATATATTTCTATGTACATGATTCGCTACTAAACTAATTAACCGATCATTATGAAGTTCGGAACACAGTTGTTAGGCGTAAGGGGTGCATAATGTGGGCTACATTTAGTTTAATTTAGTTTTATGAAAAAGTAGTAAAGGAGGATAAAATGGTGAAAATTCAGATACCTCCAATTTTTTTCTAAATTTTAACAATAGGCATTAGACATCAATTAATAAATATTCTTCAAATTTCAGTTGCTTTGGGGTATCTTAAAGGGTTTTAGGGGCATAATATGTGTACATTTTCTCATTAGAAATTTTAATATTTTAGATTTGCATTAAATTTGATTCATAGTCAGTATACAACAATTAAGCAAGATTCCCTAAATTTAAATTTTTCTGAAGATCCCATAAGCTTAAGCCTTAAATTTTATGTCTTTTCTATAATCAAAATGATGTAATGAATTTAGATCAATATTGGAACCGAATTCTAGACATAAGGTTTAGTAGCATTATATGTTGATTATAATCTTCCTAAGAGTGATGCAAAACTGTTCTGTTTGGGGAATTAATCTTAACCGTCATTGGACGGATATTCTTATATATATATATATATATATATATATATATATATATATATATATATATATATATATATATATATATATATATGAGGATAAAATACACGATATATGATAAAATGAAATGCTGTGGAGGAAGGATGTGTGAAAAAGACAAAAGAAAAACAAATTAAAGACAGGAATAAATCATCAAAATCGAGAGATTTACCGGTTTTGTTCGGATCAACAAACGTCTTCAGAAAAAGTGAAAAACGACGGAAAACAATCATGCTTCGCCAGTGTTCGCACTCACTATTCATCTAGATATATTACTTAAATATTAATATACATTGATAGAATTACGTCATATATACAGTAGTATTATCATTTCTGATGACCTAAAGAAAAAATCACCGCTATTGACTTTATATTATAGAGTGGGAGATTTTTTCCGAATTCATTTCAAGCGGCGGGGTAAGTCTAAGGTGGTTGTCTGACTTGCTATTTGTTTTCTCGCTTCTTCACTTTTGCCCACCTTGTTCTGTCTTTATTATAGAATTGAGGATTAGTGTTGTCTTTGTTTTTCTTGCTGTCCGGCGATTCAATTAAAGGCAAAGCCCTACATCAAGATCAAAAATAACTTATTTTATGTATATAACTTGCATATTGAAAAATAAAACCTACAATAATAAGACTACAATGGTCGTATGGTGTTCAGGATTGGGAGCAGATTTATGCAGGGATTCTTATTTATTCCCGGGCAACGCCGTGTGTATCTGCTCGTGGTTATATCAAATTCGATGGCTGTTTTGACAAGACGAGAATAAGTCGAGATAAGAATACGTTCGAGACGGTAGGCATTGTTATCTACAAATTCGGTAAGTGACAATAGTAATCTTATCAAATGTCCGGAAGACAACGCCAATGGATAGAAAGAAGAAGAAAGGACGAGCAAAGAAAGATAAAATATAATATGTACTACGAAACCTACGAAAAGTCAAACATACAAGCACAGAAGTCATTTGGTATATGCAAGTGGACCTACGATCTACACACTTCATAATATTAAGATGATATGCCTATATATATAACACCTGCGATCAGGTAGGTCTCTGTCATGGGGGGGGGGGGCACACCGTAATCATGTATTGCCATAACCAGGGTCGGATTTAGGACTTAAAACACCCCTATCTAATAAGATATGGGGGTCGATTCATTATGTACCCCTATCTCCAAGTATATCATGCTTTGTTGATGTATCACTGTCCTATTTGAGGGTTCTTGATAAGGTGCAGAAACGTATCTGTAATTTAGTTGGCCCCACCCTTTCTTCTTCTCTTTCATTGTAACACAGCTTCTTTCCAAGAACTGCAGGCTTGTGGAACTTTCTTCCTGCTGACTGTTTTCTTCCTACTTATAGCCTTGGTCTTTTCAAGACTAAGGCTAATAGGTATCTCATGTCTTTGTGATAATTAACTTTCGTTATTTTAGCTCCTTACATAAAGTGGCTTCATGCCTTGACTGGAGCGATTTCTATTTCTTTTTTAAATCAGGAAACATATAAACTAAATGGTTTAATAATTTTGGAACTCATCCAAGTTCTTTTTGTTGTTCGAGGTTTCCATCTACAGAAATGTATCTAGAATGAAGAGTACGCGTTACACTGTGATTCTAGTAGTCACATTAATTTGCAAAACATTCTTAAAGGTGGCCAAGCAATAAGTTTCTACCTTTCGATCCGACATCATCATAATTGAAATAATGTAAGTATATTATAAAACAAAATTGTCAACCTAAAATAGCCAAGTTGTGTGATCACTAAAAATGTAGTCAATACTAACCCATGTGTAAATTATTGTCTGGTCTATAATGCCGCAAAGTGAAAATTGGACTCGTACAGGATTCGAACCTGTGCCTCAAAACGTTTGGCTTGTTAGTCAATTGGTTCAAGACGACACCCATGTTAAGCGGTCTTTCTTCTGGGGCACAGGTTCGAATCTAGTGTGAGTCTCCTTTTTCACTTTGTGGTATTCTTTGCTTATTTCCAGCCCCGCGGACTATATAATCGCTTGTTTAGTAATGTTATCAGTGAATTCAATAGCATCAAGAACATAGCAGCTTAACACATAATATACCATATATATATATATATATATATATATATATATATATATATATATATATATATATATATATATATATATATGTGTGTGTGTGTGTGTGTGTGTGTGTGTGTGAAAAGACAAACGGAAAACAGGTTAAAATGCGGGAGAAAAACAAAAACGAGAGATTTGACCGGTGTCGTTCGTAATAACGAACGTCTTCAGAAAAAGTGAAGATTTAGAAACAATTTTATTTTGAAGGCACACACATGGGAGAAGGAAAAGATAATCCGATTGGACCATATGAAAAGACTTTTAGCGACATTGAAATATGCTTTGACAAGTAGGTGATATATTCTTCTTTATTTCTTTATTCTTATTATTTATTTTCTTTTTCTTTTTTCTTTTTCGCACCTACCGAACTAGTATAGGGGAGGCGGTAGGCGGAGGGGGTAAAGGCGATAAGAGGGAAGAAGACAGAGAAACTAGCTAAGATAAGCACACATGTGTGTGCCTTCAAAATAAAATTGTTTCTAAATCTTCACTTTTTCTGAAGATGTTCGTTATTACGAACGACACCGGTAAAATCTCTCGTTTTTGTTTTTCTTCTGCATTTTTAACCTGTTTTCTGTTTGTTTTTTTCACACATTTTGTCTACCACGGCATTTCATTTTCATGACTTATCGTGTACCTTACCCCATATATATATATATATATATATATATATATATATATATATATATATATATATATATATATATATATATATAACAACACTTTGAGGTTTTTCAACCATTAAAACTATATGAAAAATAAACACTTTTAGGCCCAAGTCTTTCGTTGGAAAACTCCCTTGCTTGTAAGTTAATTAATCTCTTGTGATCACTACATTAGTTTGCTTCCAAGAATTTACGCTAGTCGTAATATTATTGTAAAGGTCATCAGTTGTTCACCATGAAAAACTTTTTCAGGAATTTAAAAACAAAATAGTATTGCATCTCATGGCCCACCAGCAGTGTTGATCAGGTACCACCTCCCTTAAAAAAACAAGAACAAAAACGTTCCGGATATCAGTTCTAGTTATTGCCCCAGATTATTTTTTTTTTGCTAACCTATCTTGTTATTAAAAATATTCTCCTTACCTGTTTTGTTCGTCTTTCTCCAAGAAAAATGTATTTGTTATTTATAAAAATTGCTTTATTTTAAAGAGTTCGGATTATTATTTATATTTAGTTTCATCTGAAAATATGTAAAAATTATATATATATATATATATATATATATATATATATATATATATATATACATTTTTTAAATATTTTATATTACACTATATGTGTTACTTATATACGTTATACATTTTCTACTGAATTATATAGTTTTGGATTTTTTTTCAAATATATATATATATATATATATATATATATATATATATATATATATATATATATATATATATATATATGTGTGTGTGTGTGTGTGTGTGTGTGTGTGTGTGTGTGTGTGTGTGTGTGTGTACACTTCCTTTAAAGTGAGTCGATAGGGCATACACTCATGCGTATGTAAAATAGAGGAAACTCCGTGAGCAAAATATACAATTAGTAATTTATCGCTGAAAAAATAAAAACAAAAATAACTTAAGCGATGAATAGTCATGTCATTTCAGGCGGGTCTCTTAGCGTAAAGGTTAGCACACTCACGGGGGGGGGGGGGGCAGTGAAGAGACAGCTTTTGCCCCGGACAACAGGAGAAGAGAGAGATTGTAAGAGGAAGGGCAGGGGAGAGGGCGGCGACCGAGGAAGACGGAGTTAGTACTTTTAATAGAAATAATTTACACTTTTGCCCTTGGCAATGGGGGTGAGGAGGAGGGGGCAAAGAGAGAAGACAGTAAGGCGGGGTAGAAAGGGTAGACAGTGTGAGGGGTGCGGAGAGGAGGGGCGACTGGGGAAAATAGAGAGCTTTTGCCCCGGACAAAGAGAGAGATTTTTACACTTTTGCCCACGGGAGTGGGGAAAGCCCTGAGCAATGTCGGGTACCCCTGCTAGTTTATATATATATATATATATATATATATATATATATATATATATATATATATATATATATATATATATATATATATATATATATAGTCTAAAGAAGCTTTGAGTTATTTTAAACAAAAAGACAAAAAAAGGAAAATGCAGTTTAAATTCCCACAGAAACTAACTAAATCCAAAATAGTGCAGACTTAACATTCGTTGGAAAATTCATAAATAAATAAAATATATAATAGTAAGTAAATAAAATAAAAAGGGGGATTACGTATCTAACAGTGAAACAAATATATATATATATATATATATATATATATATATATATATATATATATATATATATAAGTATTTTTCATCAGTGTAGAAGTAGTGGTTGCAGGCGGTCGCATGGGCTCGAACGCAGTTCGTAGATTCAGTCTAAAATCACGAGACAAATGCTCAGGACCACACGGCCGCGAGAAATCGACACAGATGAAATTATGATACACTTACCCGGAAGGGAAGTGGCATGTCGTCCACAGTGTTCAACGCTCGGGCGGAACTTGCTTATCGCAGAAATGACAACAATCTTTTCAATTTCAAACAAGGCTCTACTTTTAAGACTATTACATCTTTAAAGGTTCTTTTAACTATAAATATTTTTTTTACATATTAAAGTGCTTTTACTTACCGATGAAGTCGTTTCGGGCTCTTTTACCCTCATCAGTGTAGAAGTGTCGGTTGCATGGGCTCGAACACTGTTCATAGATTCAGACTAGAATCACGGGAAAAACGATGAGGACTACACGGCCACGAGAAATCGACACAGACAGTATATATATAGTTGAATAGATTCATACATTGTCGTAAGCCTGCAAAACAGGTTGAAAACTCGTTTTATAAATCTTTAATAGAGCTCACAAAAACTTCATATCTTATAAAAGTGCTTTGAGAGATTTGGAAAATGAGTATAGCTTCATTTCTTTATTTCAAAATTTGACCGAAAATCTTAAATACAAGCTTATTCGTTCCTTGGAGGTCAAGATTCAAAGTTTTCACTAACAAGGCTAACTTGACAATCCACCGTTGATCCTGAATGTAAGAACTATCTTGACTTTTAATCTCTAAAAGAATTGAAATTTCTTCTCTCAGTGTAGATTATTCAACGGTTTAGATATCGAACATTTGAAAAATGACCTTCTCCGTAGTTTGCTTCAACTTATTTCAGAGATTTTTAAAACTGGCAGTTATTTAATTCTCTTGACGACATAAAATTCAGGCGAGTCGGACTTCTGCATAAAGCTCACGAAGATCGTGCCTCAGGATTATCTGGTCTGTATTAAGACCCCTCGTTGGCCGCAGCTATTTGTTAACCTGTGAGATTGAAGGCTATTTTACCCCCCCCCCCCAACAGCAAGGCTCAGCTGTTGCATACGGAGTCGGGGAAGCTTCGGTTCAGAACACACAAAGAAATAGCGCAGAGCCGAAGCAACGTTGCCACCATCACTCTATTGATTTACGGTTCTGCACCTGACACGTCTTTGCTTGTCACATACAAAGGCAGATACGACCAGATGACGACGGATCCTGATGCCGACTTCTCCTTTATTTTCACCAGATTTGCCACTGCCCCTACCACGGTGAAGAAAGGTTGGATGGGGGCATTGCTGGTGCGCCATCCGGGGTTACTCCAATAATCTTTGATAAACCAACATTCATTTTATTAATCCATTTTCTTGTGCTTTCCAGATTTTGCTGCAATTTATAGGAATCAATTGCACAAATTCTTCCACGACATCGAATGTCGTTGTTACATCCACCACAAATACTGCAAGTTGACAAGTATCTTTTATATCTGTAGTTTCATCGATAGCAATGGAATAATCTTCCAGATTAAAGAAAAATACCTTCTAAGCCAATTCTGACATTTGCTACTAGTTCTTCGATTCGTCTTTTTACTGTTCTTGGTGATAAGCTGATCCCAGAATATAATTCTGTTTTTGTTTCTTGACAAACAACACTCGCTACGTTCAACAATCATTCTTAAAAGCACTCTCCATCCGTAAAAGCTACATAAGGCTAAAAAGAAACACTTACTAATCTTTCTGTTTGGGGAATTCTCCTAGAATTTCTGGAAGCACCTTTCCCTCACCGGCTGGTCTGCAATTGAAGACTTGGAAAACACGAAAGGAACATAGATCGCTTCCTTTATTTGATGTTGCAATGTTTTCTCGCGCGCTTCCATTTCATATACCGTAAGGAAGGGACTCCTAGACCCCTTTCCCTCCTAGTGAGAGCCAGCATCGAAAGTTGCCTCCGTCGTTCAGTCACAAAATCTACTCACCTTTGTTTATTTTTCAAATCTCACAATATTGTATTTGCATTCCATCAACGAATTCTTCACTAAATTTCAAGACTTGACCTAACTTACTTTTTCGTCAGAATTTGTATCAGCACTACCTACCTCACATCTTCAGTGACAATTTCGTTACAATTTTTTCTGAAACGTGAGTTGCTTCTGGTGAGTGTCAGATCAGATACGGGTAGGTTTAAACGCTCATATCTAGGAGGATTTCACAATTAATTCGTTCGTCACTAAATTCAAACGACCAATTGCTTTGAACTTCAAATGTCCTGCTCTTTTAGCGCATCTTAATACGAAGATACACACTAGTTTGAATATCTTGCGCCTAGCGCTGAACACGTGATGGTCATTCCTATTTACTTGCCCCCCCCCCAAAAAAAAGTTAGATATAAGGTTGGTTTTAATATGAGGAAGTCCAGCTCCCTCTCCCCCAAAAAGAGCACTTTGATGATTCATTTTTACTTCAGAGATTCATATACAATTGAAGACTCAGAAAACACAAAAGGAATTTTCATCGTTTACTCTATTTAATGTTGCAATGTTTTCTCACACTCTTTTGGTGTACCGTGGGGATTCCTTCCCTCCTCCCCTGGTGAAAGCAAGCTAGTCACACAATTCGCTCTGACGGGTTTTTTCTGTAATTAGTTTTGACACTTCATAGCTAACATAAGTGTTTCGGTCATTTTCTTCAACGTTTCTAGTAAAAATAAGACTTTAAAAAATATTTCTTAATCCTGCAACTTCATCTTTTGTCAAGTTTCCAGTGAAACTATTGTAATGATTATGACGCGTTTCATAGTGACGTTTGATATGTGAAATCTTTGTAGCAGTTACATGACGAAAGATCTATTTTCTCTTGTATGTACACGCAATCCCGTGCGTAATAATAAGTTGTGATTCCGCTAACGACCCCAGGCACCTAGAAACTCGCGTATTGATAGACAGGCGATTAGCGCATTACTACGCATGCGCACTCGCGGCCTTGTCTGATTTCCGCCCAAACCTGGATGCGCGCCAAATATGACAGTTCGAGTCGAGACGTCAACGTAGACAGACTGGCTTTCCCTCTCGCTTATCATCACAATGATGAGAGGCAGCAATAAACTCAAGACCAACTGAGACTATATTATATTTCTACTATAATGCCTGCCGATCAAGCAACTTGCCTTACATGTTTACGTTCCTGTATTTCTATATTCCACTTAAATCAAGATTGATTTATATTATTGTAGAGAAGGCGGTGGTGTTTTCTTTCAAACTCATTTAAGTCAGATACATACAGAAACAGCCGACATACAGATAGATACAGACACGGCCAACTCAACAAAATGGCTATCTTCTGTCTCGAAACCAGCTAACCAACGTTCAACTCTACATCTTCTTGACAACAATGATACTCTTCTTCTTCTTCTTCTTCTTTTTCTTCTTTTTCTTCTTCTTCTTCTTCTTCTTTTTCTTCTTCTTCTTCTTCTTCTTATTATTATTATTATTATTATTATTATTATTATTATTATTATTATTATTATTATTATTATTATTATTATTATTATTATTATTATTCTTTTGCGTTAGTCTCGAGCTACGCGGGGGTCCATATTGTTCACGGCAATGATAATTTAATAAATTAAACAAATGCATTTTCTAAGGTGCTCACTGAATAAGTAACTAAGTGTCCAAAGTTCGGGACTCCATATCTAATTTTCTTTTCTTAGTTCCTTGTTTTTGATCTTTTGAAAGGGAATATAACATAAAAAAGAACATAGAAATAAAAGGACGTGAATTATTTTGAGATTCTGGAAAGGAAAGAAAACAGAAAAGAACGTGAATTAGTATAAAGATATAATTATAATCAATGGAAATTTAAGTGCAAAATGTGATAAAATATGTGTATGTGTGTGTGTTTGTTGTGCTTGTATGTGTGTGTGTTTGTTGTGCTTGTGTGTGTGTGTGTATTTTAAAACGATTGCATCTTTTCAATAATACAAAACACAATTTATCACAAAGAATAGAGTAAACACAAAATACCTTTCGCCATAATAGACTCTCGGTATGTGGCAGTTCAAGGAATAAAAGAAAAATAAATACATTAAAAAAGTTGCTTACAGAGATACCCGCAGCTCCTTTAATACTAAAAGTGTAGTTGAATAATTCTATGGAAATTATTGTACAGTTTTTTATCACCAGAAAACAAAAATATTTTTTTAAATCAAACAACAGTCGTAAGACTGTATATCTCTGCCTGACATAGTGGTTACTTCTATCTTCTATCAAAGAAGTGGTTACTTCTATCAAAGAGCATCAGGTCACACATCAAATTTTGAAAAATTGTAAGTTGAAATTCCGTTAAAGTTTTAAGGTCATATAGGATGCGAGACTTCATTGGCTACGATATGGACCGAGTAGCGAGTCACTACGATGAACAGAACCGATGTTATCGCCAAAAACATGCCTATTTCACCTTTTTCGTAACCTTGACCGTTGACCTAGGTATCCGAAAATTACATCAGTTCTAAGTTAGACCATGGCCGCTATTTAGACTAAGTTTGGTGACGATTAGTCAAGCGATGTAAAGGTAATCCTGTACACAAATTAAAAGTATGAAGTGAGAAGATACGAACTAACTTTTCTAGAGACTGTTTAACTTTTAAGTGAACTATAAATTTGTATCATATACTAATTAGATGTTTAGTCTAGTTGTTTAGTTGGTGGATCGGATGAATATCACGCATGGACCACATACGACCCATGGACCGGGGCTGCGAATCTCTGAATTAAAAGTCTTACACCTCACCAGATAAAAGAGAAACAAATGAAGTAGGTGTGCTATGGTTGTTAGTCACAACAACAAAACAAGGGTTTGTCGTTCAGTTTTAAATGAGAATTATCTGCTGCAAAAGAACATTGATTGCAGCTTTACATCAAAAGAGAAGTTTGCCAGTGTCTCGTTCAGTAATAGATGATGATGATGATGATGATGATGATGATGATGATGATGATGATGATGATGATGATGATGATGATGGTGGTGGTGGTGGTGGTGGTGGTGGTGGTGGTGGCCAGTACAGCGGTATTCGGAATGTGTCAAAGACGCTGCCACGTTTTGGCGGCGGCGGGTCGTTGCTACTGCTACTGATGCTACGGAGCTGCTATGATTGCTGTGAGCAGGATCGGAAGCTGCTGCTAGTGAATAGCCGAGTACTGCTGTACTGCTCCTGTTGCTGTTGAGCGAGTTGGACCTGAATGTAACTGTAGAACCACGTGCTGCTTCACTCGACGACCATCGACCCCAACGTTGTGTTTCCGTGGTCTTCTTCTTTGTCTTCATCGTCCAGCCGAATCGTCTATCCACTGACGAATCGTCGAGGGCACAGCACTGGTTCACAAGTTAAAATAAAAGAAACACAACTCTCGAGAAAGAACACAAACGTTGTGTATAATTTTGTTTGAACTATGAGTGTGTGTGATCCGTCGCGTACTGTCGAGAACTCCATCGTCGTTGCTAAAGTCGTCAGCTCATCTCATCGTTTTCCCGGTCCAATCTGCTCTCTCGGGAGTTTCGATCCTAACTCTTGGGAGTTTCGATCCTAACTGTTCGTCTTCTCTCCGAAACCTAAACTCGTCAACCCCTTGCCATAAACCTTACTGTTGTCAAACTGTCGTAAAACTAACCTACCTTACTGTAGTCAGATGTCGTAAAACACTGTCACTCCTAAATGTCGCCTGTCCTGAACAATGGAAATTGACCACTCCCACAATTCTTTTGTCTCTGTCGAGTAGTCATTTCCTACCCCGTATTTTCATTTGTCTTTGTCGATGAGTCACTTCCTATTCTCGCGACCTCCATTGTATCACACAACGTCGAACGAGATGTCGATATCGTTTGCTTTTGATCGAGATCCTTCTCATAGATTTGAGGCACTTCGTTTTGCTGCAAAATGTCAACGTTATTATCCTCACTTTGCATTGCGATAGATGCTGGACGCCCCCTTGCTTGCCGTAGATTGCCCACAGATGCATTGGCTAAAAACGACCAGAAGCCGCCGGATCCCATAGTAGACACCTTTGGATTTCCGCAGAGTCACTTTAGCCAGACAGCGGCCCTAATACTGCTAGGTGTCGACTAATCTGCTTGGGTGGCTCTGCCAAGAACCGAAGTTCCCGAAAATATAGCTCTGACACTACTACTACTAATGATGATGATGATGATGATGATGATGATGATGATGATGATGATGATGATGATGAGCAGCGAATCAGACTCCTGCACAGAGGCCATGGAGATCATGTCTCAGTGTTTCTGGTATGCAGTAAACACTCTTATTCATGGTATATATATATATATATATATATATATATATATATATATATATATATATATGGGTGTGTGTGTGAACAGTTCGAATGCAAAACGCGGTAAATCCAATTTTTTAAATTGATAAAGAGAAAAGGGGGGTGGAGAGAAGAAATAGAGAAGATAACACACACATGGTATTTTACTTTATCTGTCGTGACTTTGGGCAAGTTACTTTTCAAGGCATGCCGCTCTTCATCACGTCGTTATGATCGGTTTGGGTCGGTTGGGGCTTTGTCACAACTAGTACTATTGGACAAGGTGACAGTAAACATTCTGATGGTATTACACGCTTTCTCTTTCCGAAACCGAAAACCTCTTGTCCGGTAGGCGACTTGCTGTGATTCATTATCACCTAGAATTCCATCATTGGTTGACCCCGGAACGATTTCTTGGGGAACTGAAAAGCGTAAATGCTCTCATAATACGCACCCTAGAAAACATGTTTTTCAACCAGTTTCTCTTGCTATCTAAGAAGTTCTCTAACTGAGAATAATTGGATATCTGCGTGGCCTTGGTCGGGGGATGTCATTTGGAACAGGTAGCATAGGAAGTTCGAATGGACAATACTCTAGATACTTTTTTTATGGGGCATTATCCAGGGAAACTCTAGCGCTTTCCTTATTGCCGGGTAGCGGAGCGGGGGAGGGGCGCTATTTTTTTAAAAAAGTTTACAAAATATAATAATGTTTTCCAAGTCAAAGACTGTTGTTTATTATTATTTATTTGCTCTTTTAATTTTCTTTTTTTTGTGTTTGTTTTTTTCAGGCCGGAAAACGGGGGCAGCGATCCGGAGCTAGTGTTGCCCCTTCTTGCGAGTGCCCCGGATCAATATACCTACAATATGGAAGTAGAATGGAAAAACAAGATCGGGAAACTGTTGTGGCTCACCTGGTCTTTTGGTCTTGTGGTAAGGGGCTTCGTGCGTTTTTATTTTTGTTCTGTTTCTTGACAGTATTCGCATACGGTTTAAGGCAGGGTTTCTTATCCCATGAGTTGCGACTAAAAGTTGGTTCGCGAGCCTTCATCATTGCGTCGAGAAATATTTGAGATGAACTTAAATATTTAACTCTAAAGCTATAAAAGAACCAATTTATGCACTCAGGATTTTCAAATTAAATTATAATAAAAACAAAGTGAGAAGCAATCGAGTGGGGTGATCTATTCTCATACCCACAACCCCCTTTTTCACAGAAGAGACGTCTCTATCAGTATGTTCAGTGTAAGTGATTTACTGAGCTTCAACCTGTAAAATATTCACAGCAAGAACTCGTCTAGCTACAACCACTTCAAAAAAACTTTCCTTTCTTCCTCTGTGTGACTAAAACGAAACGGTACTTCCACGAACAAAGTTTTTTCATAGTACTTCCCATCCGTGGCAAACAATACCACGGGAATACTTTTCAGCTTACTACAACAAGTCCAATGTTAATAAATACTCGTCGAGCCGCCACTTAAATAATCAAATTCTGACCATTTTCCAATCCTCTCATGATGTTGTTAATCGTCCAATTCGTTAACCCTTATCCTTGAGTAGCCTCCAGAACTTGATAAATCGTGACCCATTAGTATTTTAAAAAGGGCTACAATCTGAAGAAAACCTGTGGTAAAACAAGTCAAAATTTGACAAGTTTTTAAGATGCATTCAAACCCAAGGTTCGCGTTGATATTATTAAATTGTGTAATTCTCAATGTTCTGTATTACAGTCAATTGTGTAATTTCTGTTTAGATCTATAATATTGATTTGTTAATTTGTATGTGCTATCTTATTGTTGCGAATCCAATTATATTGACTAAACTGGACCTCGAATAAAAATCCTTAAAAGACGCTTGTTTAAGGTGTTGTTCTTGTCTGCCTGTTTGTGGATCTGCTAATTCCTTTTCGGCTATTAGTCGTGCGAACTAGAACTTTGGTAGGAATGATCCATTTATCATGAGGGAGGGGGGGGGTCATTTTTATTTTTAGATGCGTCCACGCACTTCTATAAGAAGATCCGTCGGTCCGTCACGCTTGAGTTTGAAATGACATTTTTCATCACCAAACGTGCAGATTGAATGGAAGGAGAAATATAAATATATAATATTCTACTTTTACGTTTTATAGCGACGCACATTTTAGTGTCTTTTCTCCAACACACGGCCGCCATCTTGAATATGTTGTGTTTTCTTGGATACACACCAGGTTGAAATAAGACGGAAAAATACAATGATGAAAAAACGATTGAATTCACATAGTATATAAAGTTAGGTATGTGTATATGTTTATATATTTGTATGTATAGTATTCACTCCTACATTAATGAACTGATCATTATGGATTTTGGAACACGGTTGTTAGGTGAAAAAGGGGCATAAGGTGAGCTATATTTAGTTTAATTTAGTTTTTTTTCAAAGGGATAGAAAAGGGAGTAGACGCCCTTCATAAAAATTGAGATACCTCCGATATTTACGAAATTTTAACAATAGATATTAGATATCAATTAATAAATATTCCGTAAATTTCAGTTTCTTTGGATTATTTTAAAGAAATTTTAGGAGGCATACTATGGGCACAAACTCCTATTTGAAAATCCAAATATTTCAGATTTGCATTTAATTTGATCTATAGTCATTAAACACAAATAAGCAAAATTCCATGAATTTTTATTTCTTCTTAAAGCGCCTTAAGCTTGGGCCTTAAACTTTAGACATTTTCTAGAATCATAATCATGTACTGGATTTTGATCAAAATTGGAATAAGGTTTCTAGACATAAGGCTTAGTACCATTACATATTGATTTTAATCTTCATAAGGGGACATACAAATGTGTGTTTCACAGAGAAGGTTTGTTAAAGGGGTATAATGAAACACGATACATAAAAGGGGGTAAAAATCACATATGTAGTTACTAACAAAAGTGTCTACATAAATGTCCCAGACACAATCGAAAGAACGTGTATTGCAAGGGCAAGCAATTTATAGAAAGATGCATGAGCGATTTTAACGTAATTATGGCTTATTTTGATGAATCTGCGACCAGCAAAGAAATCAAGTGCTAAGATGGAGTATCAATCAAACACAGCTGACTGGCTTCAAGCCCAAACCCAATAAAAGGAAAAGTGTTGTTTTTTATTAGGTTTGTACTATATAATTTAGTATCACGAAGCTTCTTGTTCTTCTCAGGTATTCTCTTTTAATCATCTTTTACCTGTGCTGATCTAATCGTGTCTGCTTCAAGAATTCCAATATATTTATAGTTTACGCGTTTACTAAGTGCCTTGTCATCGTTGTATCGAGTTCCCCTTTCTTCCTCTCATGTAGTACACATTTTTCCATTTCGAATTCAATTCTTATATTTTTGCTAAAGATTCAAGTTGTGTTTGTTAGTGTTTCTAGTCCGTTTTCTTTTCAGTTGGTATGTTAGCTAATGTCACCATAGTTCTGGCAAAATGTAGTGTAGATAGGCAATCTCCCTGGGAAATGCCTTTCTGTATTCTGATCTCTGCTCGGTGTTGTCCTGCAGCTTTTAATAAAGTAGACAATGTTATCTGATATTTCATACATCTTTAAGTATTTAATTATCCATTTTGGGGGGATAGTGCAATGTGTTTTCGTGTAGTTGTCCATGTCATGTCCATGTTCTATTTTTCTGGCTTATACTGCCTTCACTATTTTCTGGCCGACGTATAGCAGGTCATTTGTGTTCCTCTTGTCGCTTCCCAGAATCCTTTCTATTCTTTGGTTAGTAGTCAGCAGCTACTAAGGAAGTGCTTGATCTATTAGTTAAGTTGTGTCGTTAAGGTTTTCCACGTGGTTGGTAGGCAGTCTATCGATCTGTAGTTGCTTGAAACCATTTACTCATAGTCTTCTTATTGAATTAATGTGATTCTCCCTTAGTCACCCACTCCGGTATGTCCGCTGTGCATATACATCTCTTTATGTGTTCTGCTAGTCTTTCATGTAGAGTATTGGCTTTCTTAAACCAGAATCCATGAATTCCGTAATGTCCGAATGTTTTCCATTTTTCCATTTTTCGTAAGGTCGTCTTTAGGATTTAGTCATTAATTTCGTCTTCCAAAGATTGCCTTCATGTTTTAGCTATTCAGCATTTCTGTTGTGGCCTTGTCGTTTTCTCCATATATTGCTCCAGAAGTGTCGAATTTCTGACAGGCATGGTTGCTGTGCTTTTGTATTTCCTTCGTTTACGTTTGGCAAAATCTGATTTCATTGTTCGCAATGTGTGTACAGCCATTCTAATTTTGTTAACATCTTTTGTTTTAGTTCTTCATGTTTCTCAGATAGATTTTCTTTTTCTTTGTCAGCTATATTTTTCCTCTGCTATCGTTTTTCTTTAGCCTTGATCACAGCTTTAACATATTTTTTAGTTCATTGCCTTAGAATTCCAGTCTAGTATCTTCCGGACTTTCTTGGCAGGTTTTTGTTTCTATGTTTAACCTCGTAATTACATATGATAAGTTATTCAAGTGTAATATTGTCTATTGAGATGTGTGATAGAAGTCGATTCACCTTTTCTATTTCTGATTTTACTTTCTTCCAATCTCCATTCCTTAAGGATGACATTTTCATTTTATCCTTGTTCATAATTTATTTGATGCGTTAAATTTCTGCCTTTTATTCCTCAGTTAGTTATGTAATCTTGTAGTCAGTGGTTTCTGCAGTGTTAGTGTTTATATTGTGTACAATCCCTACTTGTGAATTTTCATTGGGGCTATTTCCTATTCTTTTTTATTCGGTGTGTATTATTTATTCAGTTTATAATTTGTAAATTTTCTTTACGATTAAATTTGATAACGAGAAAAGTATAATAAATAAATTATTATACTTTTCTCATTATCAAATTTAATCGTAAAGAAAATTTACAAATTCTAATATAAAAAACAAGTATTTGTTAAATAAAAAAAAGAAAAGAAATTGTATTTTTTGTGTACAGTTCGATAGTAATAAAGTCAAGGTCCAGTGTTTAGATTGAAAATCGATCAATGCAACGACTGATAACATGTTAGTTCCAATGTTTTTTTCTTTAAACAATTCTCAGGATACGCACATGTATAATTGAGTTTTAAGGCTACTTTGGATGAGGAATGCATAAGACATACAGACAGATATTTTATGTCTTATGTTTATGTTTTTTTTTTCTTTCTAGGGAATCGACAATGGAATCCTGGGTCCGAGTCTGCTGGACTTGCGTTCCTTGCTGCATGTTGACATGTACGAGATGAACCCGATCTTCATTTGTCAAGGAATTGGTTTCATTATCGGCTGCATTGTTGCCGGAATGCTCTCAGAGAAGATCAACCTGGATTTGTTCCTCGGCACCTCCCTCCTGCTTGGCTCGGTTAACAATGTCTTCATTCCCCTCACACACAGCATCTACCTCATGTCGACCTTCTTCTTCATGCAGGGCTTCACCAAGGGTCTCGTTGATGTCAGTAAGTAATCATCGACATTGTCTTGTGTCCCCTTATATATTCTTCATCTTATTATTATTCTCCTTCTTCGTCTTTTCCCCCTTCTTCTTTTTCTTCTTCTTCTTCTTCTTCTTCTTCTTCTTCTTCTTCTTCTGCTGCTGCTGCTGCTGCTGCTGCTGCTGCTGCTGATGATGATGATGATGATGATGATGATGATGATGATGATGATGGACCTCTCGTTGTCAATAGCAATCTTTCTTTCTTTAATTTACTTCTTTTTTCAAACGGCCAGTGTCTTGTCTTTTCTTCTTACTTTTTGTTCTTTTAATATTTTTCGGACGAGTCGGGCCATTTCTTTCTTTTGTCCTGATTTTCTGCATGTATCCCCCTCTCCTTTCCCCCCTCTCTCTCTCTCTCTCTCTCACACACACACACACACACTCTCTATGCTCTGCCTCACTTGCTCACATAGGAAAGTGAGAGAGGTAAAGAGCAAGTGAGACGGAAATAAGAACAGAGCAGAACAGAATAAGTGAGAGATAGGGAGGGGGAGAGGGAAAGAAGGGAAGAGAGAAAGAGAGAGGGGGTAAAGGTAGAAAACTTTAACTTTGTTATTCTATTATTTCTTCCTTAAATTCCTTACATCTTCCCTCTTTCTCTCTAATATCTCTCTATCTTTATAAAGTTAGGTATGTTTATACGTTTATATATTTGTATGTACTTTTTTGTTCTTTCTGCTGTATAGAGCGAAAACAGAAGTTGAAAAGGAAGAAAGTACAAAGCTTTGATTTTGTTTTTAACTTTCAATTTAGAAATGGATCGCTGGATAAAATTTCTTCCGGATCGGGAAAAAGCGCGGGGGTTGAAAATAAAGACAGACTGCACGTTACCTGATGTATGTGTATATGTATGTGTGTGTGCGTTTTGAACACAAATGTTAAGCATTAAATTAGTTTACCTTACGACTTAGATCGCATATACTTATGCAGTATATAAGAAAGATTCTGTTAAGTCCTTATTTACTTGCTAGTCTAGAAAGATTTTTCTTTCACTAATCGAGGACATTTTTATTTTATTGAATCGCTCTAGACTAGGCATGAAGCCACTTGATGTAAGGATCTAACTAGAATGAATCCACATTTTGATACATTGCCTACTTTCAAGTAAAAAATGAAATAGCGTAAAAAAGTAAAATCAATGCATTTTTGCTATTTTTTTCGTAAGCATGTTAGTTAATTAAATGTTAGTTTATGTAATGTTAGTTAATTAAATGTTGGTTCATTTAATGTTAGTTAATTTAATGTTAGTTAATTTAATGTTAGTTAATTTAATTTTAGTTAATTAAATGTTAGTTGATTTAATGTTGGTTAATTTAATGTTGGTTCATTTAATGTTAGTTAATTTAATGTTGGTTCATTTAATGTTAGTTAATTTAATGTTGGTTAATTTAATGTTAGTTAATTTAATGTTGGTTCATTTAATGTTAGTTAATTTAATGTTGGTTCATTTAATGTTAGTTAATTTAATGTTGGTTCATTTAATGTTAGTTAATTTAATGTTAGTTAATTTAATGTTAGTTAATTTAATTTTAGTTAATTAAATGTTAGTTGATTTAATGTTGGTTAATTTAATGTTGGTTCATTTAATGTTAGTTAATTTAATGTTAGTTAATTTAATGTTGGTTAATTTAATGTTAGTTAATTTAATGTTAGTTAATTTAATGTTGGTTAATTTAATGTTGGTTCATTTAATGTTAGTTAATTTAATGTTAGTTAATTTAATGTTAGTTAATTTAATGTTGGTTAATTAAATGTTTGTTAATTTTATGTTAGTTAATTTAATGTTAGTTAATTTAATGTTTGTTAATTTAATATTAGTTAATTTAATGTTGATTAATTGAATGTTAGTTCATTTAATGTTAGTTAATTTAATGTTAGTTAATTTAATGTTAGTTAATTTTATGTTAGTTAATTTAATGTTAGTTAATTTAATGTTAGTTAATTTAATGTTAGTTAATTTAATGTTGGTTAATTTAATGTTAGTTAATTTAATGTTAGTTAATTTAATGTTAGTTAATTTAATGTTGGTTAATTTTATGTTAGTTAATTTAATGTTAGTTAATTTAATGTTAGTTAATTTAATGTTGGTTAATTTTATGTTAGTTAATTTAATGTTAGTTAATTTAATGTTAGTTAATTTAATATTAGTTAATTTAATGTTAGTTAATTTAATGTTTGTTAATTTAATGTTGGTTAATTTTATGTTAGTTAATTTAATATTAGTTAATTTAATGTTAGTTAATTTAATGTTAGTTAATTTAATGTTAGTTAATTTAATGTTGGTTAATTTTATGTTAGTTAATTTAATGTTAGTTAATTTAATGTTAGTTAATTTAATGTTGGTTAATTTAATGTTAGTTAATTTAATGTTTGTTAATTGAATGTTAGTTAATTTAATGTAAGTTAATTTAATGTTAGTTAATTTAATGTTAGTTAATTTAATGTTAGTTAATTTAATTTTAGTTAATTTAATGTTAGTTAATTTAATGTTAGTTAATTTAATGTTAGTTAATTTAATGTTTGTTAATTTAATGTTGGTTAATTTTATGTTAGTTAATTTAATGTTAGTTAATTTAATGTTAGTTAATTTAATGTTAGTTAATTTAATGTTGGTTAATTTTATGTTAGTTAATTTAATGTTAGTTAATTTAATGTTAGTTAATTTAATGTTTGTTAATTTAATGTTAGTTAATTTAATGTTTGTTAATTGAATGTTAGTTAATTTAATGTAAGTTAATTTAATGTTAGTTAATTTAATGTTAGTTAATTGAATGTTAGTTAATTTAATGTTAGTTAATTTAATGTTGGTTAATTTAATGTTAGTTAATTTAATGTTGGTTAATTTAATGTTTGTTAATTGAATGTTAGTTAATTTAATGTTAGTTAATTTAATGTTAGTTAATTTAATGTTTGTTAATTTAATATTAGTTAATGTTATGTTTGTTAATTGAATGTAAGTTAATTTAATGTTAGTTAATTTAATTTTAGTTAATTTAATGTTCGTTAATTTAATGTTAGTTAATTTAATGTTGGCTTATCAAAACAGATACCACGCTTTACTCCTCGAATTACTTATAAATAGGTCGGTTTAATCTGACTGTTAAAATTCGTTAAATCACATTAGGCCAATAAACGAATATTCACTTTTCATCACATTCTGTTGATTATATTGTTTTCCATTTTTAACTGAAACAAGAATAAGCGAAAAGTTTCATCTTTATTCTTGTATCCTAAATCCGTACATAAAACCAGTATACAAAAATGCGATGACATTTACAACTTATCAAAAGTCTTTTTTCTTTGTATTTAAGCTCGTCACTGTTTCCCCTGTTCAATTCACTGTTTTTCTTTAATTCAGGCCATTTCCGCATAGGAAGATTTGCATCACTAGCAGCAGCTAATATAATTGTTAAAACTTACTTTTACAAACAGAAACTGACCGCTTATAGCTCAGACGTTACGGCCTCAGATTGAGCATCTAAGAGTAGGAATTTTGATCTCTGTTCTCAGCATTCACCTTTTTTCTTTGGAAATTGATTACTTACTACTAATACATTTGTTTTACTTATTGTTTCGATTTATTATCGAAAAATTGCTTACTTTAAACTAAAAAATCAAATAGCGTAAAGTAATAAAACCAATGCATTTCCATTATTTTTCGTAAGCATGTTAGCTACTTTTATATTGGCTTCGCGACTGAGGTAATGTATTTATTATTCCCACTCAAGAGAGCCTTATTTTAAAATGTTTTGTTTTTTTAATTAATAAATAAAATAAAAAACATTTTAAAATAAGGCTCTCTTGAGTTGGAATAATAAATACATTACCTCAGTCGCGAAGGCATTTGCCTACGAGGACTGCGGACAGAACAAATATTACGCTTTGATCACAGTCCATAGGTCTGACATCTGCAGGTTTTCGGAAAGTGACCAATTGTTCTTATTCGGAATAATTAATGCCTTGCATCAGTCGCGAATAGCTTCTCTTACTATGACTGATAACAGAACAGATACTACACTTTCATCCCAGCCCGACATTTTAAGATTTACGGAAAATTGCTAATTGTTTTTAACAACTAAATCAGGCAGTTCAATTTGCTTACATTAATAATTGAATAAAAACACTATACTTTAATCATTCAATTTAACTTTTAAAGACGGAATAAAACAATATTTGGGAAAATAAACAAGCCTACTGTAGATACAAGTTTACTTTAAATAATAACAGACACAGGGACACAGAAAATGTCGTAGGTTTGTGTTTAAGATTTGTCAATTTGCGCAATAAATTCCTCCACTCGGGAAACGCCGAATGGGGAAAGTTAGTATATATACAGAGTGACCAAGAACTCACTGAGGGGTTTTCAAATTGAATAGATTCTTTATTTCTGATGGTACATTAATCGAATTTTAACATAATATGACAAGGACAGTGGAGATTTGTTTGCAATAAAGAACAAAAATGAAAAAGTTGGCAATGTCAACTGACCTTCACATTCCCCATACTTTTTCTTGTGGGGGTATCTAAAAGAAAAAGTTTACATATATAAACCTGAAACCAAAATTGAAGGAAAACATCAGGAATGAAGTCACGAATTTAAATCGTAATCGAGTGATCCTGCAATTTTGGAAAGGGCACAAATTTGGGAAGCTGAAAATGGAAACTATTAGAAAGATATTATTTTTCATGAATAAATTCTTTTTCATTTTTTTTTTTTTTGCAAACAAATCTCCATTGTCTTCGTGATATTATTTTAAAATTCTATTAAGGTACCATAAAAAATCAAGAATCTATTCAAGTTAAAAATCCCTCAGTGACTTCTTGGCCACTGATTTCTTTTACTTGCTCTCCTTATTGCACCCAACTTCTCCATTTATCTCTTATTTTCTCACATTGTTCTTTAAAAATGTTTTCTCTTTTTCTTTCCAGTCTGTCTTATCATCTGCATTCGTCTCTTTCCTAACAAACGCAACTGGCAAATGCAGTTCGTCACCGTGGCCGCTTCTCTCGCCTCTTTCCTCGTCCCTTTTATTGTGGTCCAGTTCCAGAGCCGGCCCTTAGGACGGATCACGAACACCCCACTGACTCCGTCATTCGAAGATGTCGCCGCCTCAACCCACAGCAATGGCAACGGCAGCAACACCCCCGCCGACGTCCAGGTCATGAGCCCCTCGCACATAGAGTACGCCTTCTTTATCACGGCAGCCGTCATGGTGCCACCGATTGTCGCCTTCTTCTACTTTTTCATTCGGGGTGGATGCCAACCGTCCTTAAACGGTTACGAGACCGACGAGATGAATCAGCCAATCGTCGATCAGCAAAAATACCCCTGGGAAAAGAAGTGGAAGATGATCGTCCTGCTGTTTATATTCCACATTCCGATTTTTGGCATCCTCCTCGCCTACAGCAACTTACTGACCAGCTACGGCATGGCGAGCTCTCTGAGCTTCTCAAAGGCCGAGCTCGGTTTCATGACCTCTCTCTTCTGGGGTTCCTTTCTGGTTGGACGGATTCTCACCACCAGTTTCTCGAAGATTATCGACATCGGTATCCTTTTGAGCATGAACTTCGTCGGCCTGCTAACCTTCGCTAGTCTCTTGGTCGTGCAATACAATATTAAGAACGACACCCTGTTATGGGTCGCCACCAGTGGGTTTGGTCTTTTCCAGGCCTCCTTCTTACCGTCTGTGATTTCCTGGTCCGGCAGCTTCTTGAAAATCGATGCCCTCGTGGTAACTGTGTCTTTGATCGCCAGTGGTCTGGGTGAAATGACCATCCCGTATGTTACGGGCGTTTTATTTGAGATCTACGGCCACTCGTGTCTTGTGTACATGGTTCTGGCCATGAGCTTGGCCGAGTTTGTCATGTTCCTATTGATGGGTTTGTTAAATCATCGCTCCGAAAAACAGAATCAAATCTGACAGACCATTTCCTCCAATAAATGAATGACTTCTCGATCAAAGATAATTTCAACTCCAGGACTTATATTTATTTTACTGAACAACAAAATCAAAATCAAAGATTTAAAAACAGAATTTTAGACAAGAAAAAAAAGAGAAACAAATGATGAAAAATAGATTTTTTAGCTTTAATCTCATATTTATTTTCAAATTTCCCCAAAACTCTATTGACGAAATACACCGTCTCATTGTATATAAGGTCGATATGTCAGGGTTTCGACTTACGGTTTTTTCAGAACTAGATGAATTTCGATACTAGGCTACAAAACGATGACGTATTTAAATTTAACCTAAGATTTCAAGTTTCGTATATATTAAAAAAAGATTTGATTCTGACGGAGCCTTAATGTTGAAAACCTTGACATGCCGATGTCAGTCATATATAATATGTTATTATTATATCTGCCCTGTTATGGTATTGAGCACATTTTGATTCAGTATATCACATTTACTAGAAACTGACAAATTTGGTAATATTTTCACACACACACACACAAACACACACACACACACACACACACACACATATATATATATATATATATATATATAAAGTCAGGTTCATATTATATTCCAATAACCATGTTTTTATTTTATTATTTTTATTTTTTCACATTTCCAAAAAACATAACATTTCTGTGATATATATTTTTACGGTCTGTTTCATTTGTCTTGTGCCAAACAACATTTTTATGTCAATATCGTCTCTGCAACATTACAAAGTCATCAGAAAAATTCACAATGAGTAAAAAGTTCTTCGATTAAAGTGTCTTGAAAAAACTTACACTATACAGTGGTTCATTTTTTGGTGAAACCAAACAAAAAACAAAGAAAAGAGCAAACTCACACGTGGGGGAATCCACTAATACGCCATTTTGAATTTTTCGTTCAGAGCTAGTACATCCTAAAAGTTGTGTGGACATTTATAAATTTAAATTCAGTAATATTTCATAAAATAGTTAATAAGTTCTATAATTTATTTATAAAAATTCTAATTCACTTGAGGGTAATTTTTTTACTTTCTAAAGTTACATCAATTAGCCTTCAGATGAATATTTAGGTCATTTGGATACGAAGCTAACAACGGAGCTGGTCTCTTTTAAGTTCAACAGTTTCATAGACTCTGCTATCCATTTAAGCAACTATTAAGATTGTTATACGTCGATGTTTTTGTGGAAGATGTTTAGTATTTATTTATAAATCGTTTAAATCAATACTAAGGTAAGATTAATTACCCAGAATTCTTCACTTAAGTAGTAAGTTTATATTAAAAGCGAAACTAAAAGAGGGGGGATTTGCCTCTAACAACGAACATAGTTTATGGTTACCTAGACATGAATCAAAATACCGAAAGGAGCTATTAAATATTTATTCATTTTATTTCGTTATTCATAAATATTTATTTTTTATTATTTTATTAAATGATGTTTAAATACCTCATTATAAAGTATTATGAGGATTAAAAAGTACTTTTAAGGACATTTATACTTAAAGTTAATTGTGATTACGTTTTATATTTAACTCGTATTATCATGGGAATACCGACAAGCATCAATGTCAATATCAGGTCCCACTTTAATTGTATGCCTATATTTAATATTAGGTTGTGTGCATTCTTTTATTTATTAGAATGTTCATTAATATACATATATGAAGAGATTCGAACGCAAAATGCGACAAACGCCATTTTCAAAGTCACGAAACTGTCCCTACAAAAAGGGTTGTATTTCAACACTCGACGAAAAAAATCAGCTTTCATTCGAAGTCTAGATTTAATATATTCGTGTTTTTGTTGTTTAAGGTTTCAATTTAAACGAATTGGATCTATCTCGCTCTGCGTCCGAACCCTCCACACACATATATATATATGCATATGTATACATATATATAAATATATATATATATATATATATATATATATATATATATATATATATATATATATATATATATATATATATATGCACACATATACATATATATACACACACAACGGACCGTAAAAAATATATCTCACAGAAATGTTATGTTTTTTGGAAATGTGAAAAAATAAAAATAATAAAATAAAAACATGGTTATTGGAATATAATACGAACCTGACTTATATTTGCTCTGTTGTCACTAATTGACAATCATCGAGCTGAATCTTTTAGGGAGACTGTAAAGTAAAAAGCACTGATAGTATATGCTAATACATATATTGCCATTAATAATTATATATATATATATATATATATATATATATATATATATTGGGTGCAAATAGCTATTAATCCAAGTCTGATTATGAAATTTTCTGTTTTTGTTTATTTTATTAATTGTTTTGTCGACTCTGCGAGCTAGTCTTCGAGTCTCTGGTATCAATTGGTGGAGTATAGACCTGAGAGTTGTTTTTCGTCTATCTCAAGCGGTTTCGCTCGTCGCGATCATCGTCAGAAGTTAGTTTGTTTTTAAAGGGGTAGGGGCAATATTGTTCTTTTTATTTAGGGTGTTTTATGATTTTGCTCTGTAGTTTTGGTGGGGCGACGATCGAAAGCGCTTGATCATGGATGAAAAAACAATTCTATGATTCATACTCAACCAAGTTACACCAAAGACCTGTCTTTATATATATATATATATATATATATATATATATATATATATATATATATATATATAAACATTGCATAAAAACAATTGTAAACAAAAATAATACCTTCCTGTATGCTCTTTTTTAAGAAAATTATTTTAAAAATGATTTCAATCGTCAACATGTATAAATGATTTAAATTGTCAATATATATATGACAATTGAAATCATTTTTTTACAAAAAGTTAATAATAAAAGCGCATGTACAAATATATTATTTTTTGTTTACAACTGTTTCAAGGTAGTCTTTATTTTAAGTCATACAATGAACCAGATTTTTTTTAAACACAACCTATACTTAGAACAAAATTTCCGTAGGTGCACCTCATAAAACAATATATTCAATATCCTAAAAAGTCACAAAATCTACGCAAAATAAAAAAAATCGTAAGGAAATATTTATTGCCAAATACTTGAAAATTTATGCCATTTACCATTAATTAAAAATGCTTTAAAGGTCAATATATATATATATATATATATATATATATATATATATATATATATATATATATATATAATATGTATATATGTATGCATGTATATGTATATATATGTATGCATGTATATGTATATATATGTATGTATGTATATATATGTATGTATATGTGTATATGTATGTATATTTTTTATATATGTATGTATGTATATATATATTATATATATATTATATATATATATATATATATATATATATATATATATATATATATATATATATATATATATATATATATATATATATATATATATTACACTATGCGAAAACGTAAAGAAAAAACGCTCCGTCTTGAAAAAGTTTTGCTTTTTATAGCTGTGACTGAAACATGTTTTTCAAATGTGTAGCCAAATTGTTTGTGTAAATAAAAATCATCATTACCGATATATATATATATATATATATATATATATATATATATATATATATATATATATATATATATATATATATACACGGAGACCTTTTTCGCCGTCTACATACATACACACACACACATATATATATAATTAAAATGGGCTCATCTTAACACGTTATTGCAGTTTCATGGTAAGCCCGATCTTCAGAAATGTATTTTTATCCCACACATCTGTATGCATTTGATAGCGAGCTCAAATTAGCCAGAATTGAATTTTAGCGTTACATTTCCAACGCCTATTTTTCAAATGTATTTGGCATGACGATACCTCACGACATTACCCTCGCTTACGGCTTAAAAATATTGTTAAACTTGTGATTAAATTTCAAATGTACGGATGAAAAGTTATACTTATTTGTTTTTGTTTCAGATTATATTGTAATTAATTACAAAGTGGTTCGTTTTTGTTTTTCATCTAAAGTATCATTAATACCGCTTGTGAAACGCCACGAATAAAGAATTATATTTATTTGTGTTTAAAATTGCGTTATTTGTTTTTGTCTATCTAAACTATTAATAATTTGAAATGTTACGGACAAAGCGTTGTACATGCCAGCATTTAAAATTATACAAACATTTGGTGTTACTTACGACGTGAGAATCTATATAATAATACGCTAAGGTTCATACTATTTGAACGTGCGTCTGTGTGCGTTCACTGCACAGGTTGTGTTCGTCCGCTCGTTGTGCCAGTCCAAAATCGTGGCTCGGTTCCGGCACCGGTCGCACTGTCAATTGGGTGATCTCAGTCAGTGCTGCAACAGAAGAATTCTCTCTCCAAATAAAAACGCAAAAATCCCGTTTAAAACAATTAACAAAGTTTTGTTCTTTTTGAGGTTACAATGATGCTCGTTTTCCTTTACAACAACGTATGCTATTTTTTTTTTCAAATTATTTCATTTTGTTGATTTTCTTAAAACACCCACACTCGCAATTTAAAAAAGTAAAAAGCACTTGCTTACTATTTTTATCACCGGACACAAACGATGCAGTCTTTCTTAGACTGGTTAAAACAACATATGATAATTTTTTTGCATATATAAATTATTTCATTTTATTGGTTTTTATTTTTTTTAAGAATAAAAGAAACACCCACACACGCGATTCAAAAAAAATAAAAATCAGTCAGTCACCACCTCTACGATCGGCCGCACTTGCACAAACCGCCCATAACAACTTCTCTACTCTTTGTTTCTCTATAGAAATTAATTAATTAATTAATTAATTAAAACATTCGTACTAAATCAAAACATTCAAAATAAAAGTTCAATATTTCAAAAAATAGTCCCAAATTCATGGACAACTCAAAACACTGGATCCATGAAATCAGTTTATTACAAACAAACAAAAATATTTATCTTTTTCATTCTTTTTTTAGTTTTATCGATTTCTTTAAAATCAATTAACATATAAAGAGTATATCCTTTCAGCAGATTACATATCTACACATATGCTATTACTAATCAAGCCTCAATTCTTCACTGTCTGCCGCCCAACCGAACACCGAGCAGATGCAATCTGTACAGCGGGGTTGGGTGCATGTGCTTATATTTCATGACCACAGTAAACGCATAGGGAACTCTTTTCAATCTCAAAACACTTTCCAATGTGTAAATTGCCGGGGTACCTCGCCCCCAACTTTTTTCAATTCATCGAAAACAAGTCAATCTATTTGGCATCAAAATTTCATGATTTTATACTTCCATCTTTCTTTATTTTTCTATACGAAGGTCCATAAAAAATCATTATCCATGACCTATCACTCATGAAGTGTTAGGCACCTTGCTACTCCAACGCGCAGCAACCCGCATCCATCACACAAGAAATTGTCCATTCTCTATACAAACAAACAACGGACAAAAGAAAACAAATGTCACAATTATCCATGGAAATTCTTTCTCTCTTTGCTCACCGAATATATATGATATAAAGTAAATCCGAATTAGAAAAAAAATAACTATCTCATCTTAATCGCTCCCCAAAAATTACAAGAGTTAGCCTGTATCAAAGACGTACCCTCTCTCTGATTTATTCTAACCGGGTTCCGGGCATTTGATCTACTTCTCGACATACCGATTGAGTTCTATCAATTTTTAAAAGTTCAGATTTCTATTTTCACCCTATCTAAAATACGACAATAAAATAGGAGGCTGTTCCAAAACCAAAAAGAACCCAGAGCGAAACAAGATACAACGAGAGAAAGATAGGCAGAAGGAAAATGGCTTCTTTTCGACCTACTATTTTTTTGTTCTTTTCAGCTGGATTTTTTTCTGTTTTGTTAGAGGGGTTACCTCGTGTGGTCATCTTCCTTGGTTAATTCTATGGACTGTCTATCAAGCAGCTGTTGCATTCTATGGAGTTGATTCTGCTCCCCCGGGCACTGGGTGTAAGCTCGTATGTGTGTCGCAATCCTAGTCACATGCGTCAGATGTGAACGTGCATAGGCCGTGATCGTCCGCTCGTTGTGCCGGTTCAAAGTCGTTGTTCGATTCTAACACCAGTCGCAGTGTCAATATGGTCTCAGTAAGTACTGCAACAGAAGAATTCTCTCTGGAATAAAAACGCAAAAATCCCGTTTAAAACAATTAACAAAGTGTTGTTCTTTTGTTACAATGATGCTCGTTTTCCTTTACTGAATCACAGACTTGCCAATGAGAGATTTTGGTTTGGTAGTTTGGTAGTTTTGTTTTACGGCATATCAACCCTTTTTGGGTTATTTAATGCCGAATCTGGTCTTGTTTTCTTCTCTTTTTTGTTTCTTTCCCCTTTTAATATCTGTTTCTATTTAACCCATAGTTGGGACCCTAACAGGTACTACCACTCCGGGTCAGGGTGGACCTGGGAGCAATGGTAATTAAGAGGAGGCTCCACAATCCCCAAAGTCCGTAAGCCGGATCTCACCATCGGATGTAGTTTAAGGTCATATCCAGGACCGGGAGTAGGGTAGGAAAAATAAAAATAAAAAAGGGGAGGGAGAAAGGGAGAGGGGCTGTTGTTTTTGTTTTTGGTTTTGTAGAACATAATTAAGTTTTACAAAAAAAAAAACAAAAAAAAACGTCAATGTAGGTGAATTTCGTCTCAGGGAGCCACAGGGCAGCCTGATCTGGTATCACCAGGAGAGATTTTGGGCCTGACCAAATCAAAACACAAGTCCAAGGGCTCATCTTGCTTGGGGAGGCACATAGGCACATTCTGTCAGACCCCAGAAAAATAAACTGGCTGTGTCATGCTCGGGGGGGGGGCAGCTCTCCATGACTCCCCTGTCCACCTGCTGGAATATATCTACTTCCACTGGAACTGACTACATCCATCCCTCTTCTTAGTTCATCCCCATCCGACAATCCAGAAACTGACCACTTTAGATAATGGCCAGCCAGCAACTTCCTAATACCGGCCAATCTGCTATCAATCTATGAACATCAAAAGTCTCATGACCAGGGGGTCCCGGCCACTATTGTTGGCAAAAACTCAAGTGGTTAATCACAACAGCAGAGAACTTATTGTGTGAAAAATATTATTATCTCAAGTAGACAAACAGAATTCCGGGTAGCTCAAACTTCTAGATCAGACCTATTTCCAATCTCCTGTGTGGTCTCTCCCCTCTTTGTTAGATATTACTCACTTGCAGCAAGTCTGCTATTCGCATGCATTGCAACTATGCAACGCACTAAACATGCAACCACCTGGTGCATGTTTACACGTACGTAATCACCTTTCACACACATTTGAAAAATGAGATCGTCTGATGAGTCATTAATCTGATGTCGCTCAGGTAAAAATTCCGACTTTACCCATTTTAAAATGAATTGTTCGAAAATCAAATTATGCCGTCCCGTCGACTAAAACAGTACAAATTTAAACAAATACATTAAAAAAATGACATTCGTTTTATTTATTTGAAGAATATTTAGCTGAAAATTATTTTACGCTAAGAACACAAAGAATATTTATTGTTTTAAAAAGAATTAAATTGCTACAATTTTAAATAAATAAATAATGAAGAAACATTCGTTTCATTTTACTCATTTAAAGAATATTTAGTTATATGTTACATTTTTTTAACAAATAAATAATTCAAAGTGTAGTATCTGTTCTGGTCTTGGTCAGTGAAGGAGAAATCTTTCTAGATTGAAGCAATTTTTATTTTTCTCCCAATCTAGAGTGCCCTTCTTGGAGAGCTTGAATTCCCACATTAAAAACTGGCCTTGTGTCTAACTCTGTTTCCGTGGGGAGACAAGTAAATAGAATGACACGTAATTAATAACACCCTTAACTAAATCACTGCCTTCCAAAATGAGATCTACTTTTTAAGCGATTATGTGTGAACACCCTATAAAACCTCTCAGAAAGAAGAAAATAGAATTATTTTTTAATTTAGAGTGGGGGATCAGTTTCGTATATAAATTTAACGTAAAATGATCCTCATTTCCGAGCCATTCTAAATTCTTAGGGCTGTTCATTAAATTTTTCACCACTAACCCTAAGTCTTACTGGAAAGGTCATAAAATCACATGTAAGTGCTTAAAAATGTAGCCCCCCCCCAAAAAAAAAGCGCACAGAATGTATTTTCCTTAGCAAATTTATTCTATTAACTGTTCTAAAACGCTAGAATGTCACAGAAATGGGATCTCATTTTACGTTAAATTTTCATGTGAAACTGGTCCCCCACTCTAAATTCTAACAGAATTGATTTTTTTTCTTTCTGCCAAGTATTTCAGGGTGTTCACACGTAATCGTCTAAAAAAGTAGAATCTCATTTTTGTTGCAGTAAGCAACTGAAGCTTTTCATCTATAATAATAATAATAATAATAATAATAATAATAATAATAATAATAATAATAATAATAATAATAATAATAATAATAATAACACTTATACGTTCTTATATAGTAAAAAAATCCACTAAACTTCTACATTACATTAAAATATAAGTTTAAATATGAAACAAAAATTAATGAAAATATGTTAGTAATTAATTTTTAATTCATAAAATGCATTTTAAATTTCTTTCAAATAGTTTTTTTTTTAATACGCATTTACATTTTATGTTGGCAGGTAGATTTTCACTGTCTTTCACGTAGTCTGAAAGTAGTGTATTTGTGTCTTGTCAGTGGAAGGAAAATGAACTGAACTGCCAAACGGTTTCAATAATCAATTAATAACCAAAAATAATTTTTATTTTATAGAGGCCTTGATTTTATTGCCTTCTATCTCCACGCCCATCAACCTTTTATATATTTATAATTTTTACAACCAGTTAACAGACTAAGATCAAAGAAGAACTGACGCCAAAGTATGGTCTCGTGTAGAGCCGTGAAAATCTTTAAATTCACTAATTCATTTATATCTAATTCGACCAAGCCTTTAAATTATTCTAATTTTTCTTTTTCACACTTTTAGCCACCTCATTTGAAAGACATAAAGCCATCATTTCATTTTCTTTTTACACAACTATAATAAATTGACATCGTATCTTTATGTTATTATGATGTATAGATTTTAATTTTACTAGTAGTTTAGAAACAATAAATATTTATCATTTTATCATTAGCAATGGAAAATAAGGTTTAATTTTTCTTTTTAAAGAATCATTTTTGAAATCGGAAATTAGACTAAAAGTTTTCAACTTGACGGACAGATGCCTCATCAATGGCAGAAGAGAGACGACCATGTCTGAGAGCTGTTTCCACAGACTTTCCGGCTATGTTTGAATTCACGATGCCAGCGTTTTACAAGGTCATATGATGATTTTAAAAATATGTAATTTAAGAAGAATACCTTTATCAAGAATAATTATCATAAGCATAAGTTCCAAGACCTGCTCGGTCCCAGCGCAGGCAAAACAAACCTATTGTATCCAGAATAATATATTGAAGTATTATACCAGAACTGAAAGTTAAAAAATTAAAAAAAAAATTGTTAATTAATTAATTGTTTTGTTTAATTATTTTAATTAAAAGATAAAAAAATTTAAAAAATTAAAATTAAAATATAAAATAAAAATAAAAATAAAAGTAAAATATATCAAATAAAAAGCTACTGACGTATAGGCAAGCCTTAAGGCAACACATAGTACCAAATTATATTCTTAATGCCAATAGATTATGGGATACATTTTAACAGTTAATGGTGGTAACCCTTATGTGGACACTTGTTTTCTTTTTAATTATTGTATTTTAAATAATCGTTTTTTGTTTTACTTGTTTCTAAGAAAAATGATACAGTAATTACGAAAGAGTCCGTTCTGTTTAGCGAGATTAATTAGCATTAATAGCGACAATGTGGAACGTATTTTTATGAGACCGGTAAATCGTAAACCTTTCCCTCTCCTCTGTGTCTTTTTGTTAACAATGTTCACCCCAAACAATGCATGCTGCCACTGTAGACGTAAGGGACTACTAAGAATTAGGGTGAAAGTTTTTAGGGTAATCCTAAATTGGGATCTGTGCAGCGAGATGCTTGTTCACATTAGTTTTAAATGTCTGCATATCGGTAACGTCGGGGAAACAAGGAGCAGGGAGGGAGGTCCAAAGGCCGGCAGCTCGATGAAATAAGCTATTGGAGTAGAAGGCTCTCCGGCATCTGAGAACCTCAAATGGAATGGATATGATTAAGCCGATTGTCGGGTTGGTCGAGTGTCTTCACGTCGATGGGGCACCAAAGCAGCAAGTTTATCGGAGTACATTCGATTGAAGTGCTTGTAAAACAAGCACAAGGATGCAACATTGCGGCAATGGGACAGGGGCTGGGGCTTGGGGGATAATAAAGGGAACTATTAGGGACCTATTAGATTAGTGACTCTTTTTTAACTTTGACTGAGAAGAAGAAACTAGTGGATAGTCACCAGCCCGGATGTGACAACAATACTTCATGCATGAGCGGATGATGGCTTTGTAGAAGTATAGGATACTGTTGGGTGTGATAAGTTTTCTTGCACGGTAGAAGGAGTCCACTTTCTTTGCAGCAGCTTTGGCAATGTCTTCTATGTATTTGTTCCAATTCATGTTACCTGTGAATGTTAGGCCGAAAAGTTTGAACGTTGATCTTTCAGGTAGGGTGTTATTGGCCATGGCAATCGGTGGTTGAAGAGGTTTCTTGTAGTTGTTGAATGAAAGGAACTTTTTCTTAGCAGCATTACATGTTATCATCCATTTATGACCCCATTCCACTACAGACTGGGGGTCACTTTTTAAGGATTCAGCCATTGCCTCGGATATGTGCGCATTCGTTTTGCCCACATGAGAGTAGAGCATGGTGTCGTCAGCAAATATACCTATCTCAGACATAATATCATCAGGGAGTTCGTTTATGAAAATCAGGAACAATAAAGGTCCAAGGTTAGATCCCTGAGGTACACCAGCATTTATGTCATGTTGCTTAGAAGAACGGCCATCGAGGACAACGTGGATCTTTCTTTTGGATAAGAAGGATCTAATTATATTAAATATTCGTCCAGTAATACCATATGACTTAATTTTTATGAGAAGCCCTTTATTCCAGATCTTGTCAAAGGCTTTGGATATATCAAGCGCTACCATCCTAGTTTCACCTGCCTTGTCCAGTGTATGGTATATGCGTTCAGAGATGACCGTTAGGATATCCGCAGTAGACCATAAATCCATACTGATGATCAGAAAGAAGTTTAGCATTAACTAGGTGCCGGACTATCGCTAAATTGATTGACGATTCAAAGATTTTTGCGAAGAACGGGAGTAGACTGATGAGGCAATAATTCTGAGGGTCAGTTCTATCTACAGAATTCTTGAAGTCTGGTACCACAGAGGCAATTTTCCAGCTACCAGGGAAGCAAGATTCAGCAAGGCATTTGTTGTAGAGTTTGGAGAGGACAGGGGCCGGTTCAACAGAGCATTTCTTTATTACTATACTGGCCCGCATGCTTTTGTGTCAAGGTTTTTTATGATGTCCCGGACATGAGATGGGGTGATGACTAGGTCATCAAGTGTGGCTTCAGTCCTTAATGGGAAATGTAGGAGGGAGTGGTTTGCGGAGTCCAGTGTGGAGTTTAAGGCGAAACGCTGGACAAGTAGTTCAGCCTTGTCAGTTGCAGTGCAAACGACATCATTGTGATTGGATAGCGGGGGAATTGTGGATTGCCTATTGTTCACCATACGATTGAAGATTTTCCAGAGATCACGAGTATCTAGTTTCTGAGACTGAATGCGTTTTATGGTCATCTCTGTGCACCTTCTCTTTGTTTCATTTATCATAGTCTTATAATTTTTCTTGACGCTATAAATTTCTGTCTATTCGTAGTCGACTTATGGCGGCCGAATTGTCGGAATGCTTGCTTCCTCTGAGCAATAGCAGCTGCACATTTCGAGATGAACCATTGTGGAGAGTGGTGCTTGCTGTAAAATTTTCGCATGGGGGCATGTCCTTAAATGCCTGCTTTGAACCATTCGGTTACCTCGTTTGTGCACTGATCAGCAGGGAGAGAAAAAGTTTCACTCTATGGGGCGTCTCTGATGTGATCTCTAATCAAAATCAGCCTGCTTGTAGTATTTCGTCATTTTTAGCAACGGCTCATCAGCTTTGGGACGAGATTTTAGAGTGATATCAATCATTACTACAAGGTGATTAGCGTTCCCGAGCGGGCTATGCGCATTCGTCACACAAGTCTCGGGCAATGATGTGAAGAACAGGTCGAGAAGTGAGGCTTGCTGGTCCACACGATCAGGGAGGCAGGTCGGGAAAGTGACAGTCTGTGGGGGGGCGCTATGGAGAATCTATACGTGGAGTTACCAGCTATGTCTGTATATCTAGAGAATCCAAGCCAGTCACGGTGATGTACATTGAAATCTCCAAATACATGTATTTGAGGACTCGGGTCAGTGCGGTATCTATACTTTCAGAGACAAAGTTAAGCAGGGCACAGTCCTGGGTTGAGGGAGAACAGTTTTAGCAATATAAGTAACTAACGCTTTGCTGTAAAGTTAATCTAAAGCACATGTAGGCTTCATCATCTGATTCTAGCCTATAATCTCTGGTCAAGGGGAGGGTGTTCTGAACATAAACTCTTTGCTCATGCATATGTTTGTCAGAGTCTTTACGGTAGAGTGGGAGGCATTCAGTCACGTCAAAATGATGTACTACGATATCCGGGGAGTTTACTAAGAGAAAGGTTTCTACGTCATTAATGTTTGTTCTAAGCCCCCAGATATTTGTGAATGCTAGCCTCAAGGACGGAGGCGAAGATGTTTTTTGGTGGGTGTCTAATTTATGTTTGTTTCTTTTGGGGTTTAGATAGAGTGATGAGGGCAAAATGGGTGCTTGTTTGGTGCCAATAAGCTCACACATCCAGACAATTAATCGGGATTTGATCCATGGGGGTTGTGGCCCCGGGAAATCCGGTCGAGGATAACTGTAGAATCCCTTTCCATGCGCGATATGGCACGTACAGTTACCCACGATATTATACAATTGTTTATGGAGCAGCCGTTTTTAGCGCTACCTAAGAGTTTGGGATCTTGTACTACCAGTCGGAAACAGCAGCCAGACAAACTGTCTAACCTGTACCCTCAACCTGTCGGAACAAGAGCGATCCAGACTAGTCATGTGCGACTTTGTGACAAAACAATTTTCCCAAGTTTCCCAGATAGAGAGAAAGAGAGACGGCGTTCATTGTCCTAGTCAGGAAACAAGGCAAAGCACTGGGTGTCTTTGGGGTGTCCTTGTGCTAGTACCTCTGCACCTGACTAATAGACAAAGAAGGAGTTCAAAGGTCTGGAAATAGGCAGAGCCCATCTACCCAATTAAATTATTTTAGGTTTGCAATCCGGATACCTTTTTCGAGACTCCAGCTCTAGGAAGGTTGTCGATCAGGACTAAGGAGACCTGCACCCCCCAACGGTTTACTGTCAAGACGTGAGTAGTCAGTAGCGCAGTTTTTATATCAGTTTTCCTTCTCCTAGATGAATTACCTGACAAGGTTTACGGGTCCATCATATTGAGAGGGGTCATCCTGCGCCCGTGTATTAGTCAGGTATTTCAGAGTCCCCGTTGATATTCAAAAATAAATAAATATATATATATATATATATATATATATATATATATATATATATATATATATATAGAGAGAGAGAGAGAGAGAGAGAGAGAGAGAGAGAGAGAGAGAGAGAAAGTTTACGCGTCACCTACCAGAGATAACAGAAAATTGAAGATGGGTTCCCCTCTCATAAGTAATATTTACTGTGGAGACAGTCCCCGTTGATATTCAAAAATAAATAAATAAATATATATATATATATATATATATAGAGAGAGAGAGAGAGAGAGAGAGAGAGAGAAAGAGAGAGAGAGAGAAAGTTTACGCGTCACCTACCAGAGATAACAGAAAATTGAAGATGGGTTCCTCTCTCATAAGTAATATTTACTGTGGAGACATTACACCGCCCAGTAAGGTGGTTGAGAGGGCTAATCTACTTTTGTATAAGTCAAAAGAAAGAACACTTAAGCTATGATGTCATAGAATATAAGAAAAAATATAAAATATGTAAAAGATATATGAATGAACGAAATAACTTAAACAAAAGTAAAATTCACAAGAATTAGGGCATAAATAATTTAAAAACAAGAAACAGAAAAAAAATTTTTTTTTAATTAAGATAAGTTTTAAATGCCGGGTTTGCATTTTTTGCCCCGTTGAAAAACGACTCCCGCCCGGGAGAGAGAAAATATCTGACCAATTCAATGGCGTCTTTTTATAGATATTGAAGGACAGGCAGATTTTATAGTTGGGCAGTGGGTGGTGGTTTTGGGCTTTTTTCGCTAGTGAGAGAATTCTTTCTTTTTTTAACTTTTCTTTCCTGGTTGAATTACTTGTAATTGAAATCAGACATGGAACTGACTAGAGACACGAGGAATCCACCAGTCTTTACATGTCACAGAATAGAAACAAATAGAAAATATGTAAAAGAAAGAAATATATGAATGAAAAATAATTTAAATAAAAGAAAAAATCACAAATGAGTTAGGGCATGAATAATTTAAAAACAAGAAACAGAAAAATAAAATTAGCTTAGCTAAGTTCCTGAATTTTTTAGATGAGGATTGATACTTTTTATAATTTCGATTATTCGGACTACTTTTCACATCTTGAGTGTTATCATCACAACGTTTCATATTCTGGCCACACCAGAAAGATGTTCAAACATTACTAGACCATGTGAACTCTATCCGTCCCTCTATACAGTTTTCGATAGAAAAAAACATAATAACAAATTATCCTTCTTAGATGTGCTGATAACTCGAACTGATCAGGGGGTTAGGTCATCTGTATATCTAAAGCCAACTTTCACTGGACAGTATCTAAATTTCAACTCCCACCATCCATAAAATGTAAAGAAAGGAATCGTCTGCTGCCTACATCATCGAGCAAAGACAATATGTAGTAACAGCAATGCATATCAAGAGGATATGGACAGCTTGATAGAAACCTTCCACCTATCCAGAGAGCATAACATCAGATCCAAAGAATCTAGACACAAACACCAAGCGACACCACCCGAAAACTCACCACAGTTTGTATACCATATATGAAGGGCTTGTCGGAAAACATCCAAAGAATATGTAATTCATATGACATCAGGACAGTATTCAGGAACGACTCAACTGAACCTAAAAATGTATGACTAAAAATTGTGTGTATCATTTTGGTTATTCGGACTACATTTCTCATCTGGAGTGTTATCATCACAACGTTTTGGCCGCTGTAACCTCCGGCCTTCTTCAGTGTATCTCTTCGAACTCGGGAATCTGGACGGAATTATGGAATTTCGAACGGAACCCTTTATTTAATCCACGCATGCTCTTGTTCCGTCAGCCATGTTGAAGTCGTCAGTAATTCACATTTCTTCGTATCGAGGATTGAACCTTCAAATGACTATCACTTAGAACTGAATTTAACTTAGTACTATATCCACTGCGCTACGGGTCCTTGCGGACAGTTCTGCTATTAATTTTGGGAGCCTTTTACCTATTCTTGTTTTTTTCTATGTGTAGTCTTACTACTTATCACTATATATCAGTACTTTTTATCACTACATATCACTGTATATATATATATATATATATATATATATATATATATATATATATATATATATATATATATATTATAACCTTATCTACTATTTATAATTAATAGTGATGATAACACTCAAGATGAGAAATGCAGTCCGAATAACCAAAATTATACAAATTATCAATCCTCATCTCAAAAATTCAGAAATATAAGAACTGTGGGTATGCGATCCCTTGTAAGTGTTGGAAAATATACAAAGGTGAGACATGTCGCCCACTAAAAGTAAGGCTAGAGGAACACTGGAAAGTCGTAATACGTGGAGATATCGAAAAGTCGGTTATAGCTGACCATATATGGAGGGAAAGGGGAAACCATCTACTCTTATGGGACGAAGTAAAAATTATAGATAGAGAGGAACGGTTCAGAGTAAGACGACTCAAAGAAGCAGAGCATATGTTGGGCCATAATGACTTACTAAGCAGACCTAGTATAGAATTAAATAACATTTGTGGAACCATTAATTGTAAACGATAGATAAGGTTTGATATATATATATATATATATATATATATACATATATATATATATATACATATATATATATATATATATATATATATATATATATATATATATATATATATATATATATATAAGGTTAATACAACAAAAGATATAAGAGGCAACTAATATCTTTAATTAGTGAACATCCGAATATAAATAAAGCTCAATATACTGGATAGAGCATTAATAGCAATGGATAAAGTGAAAGACTAAAATAAGGTGCGAATCTAATTTTATTACAATTCAAAGTTCAAGCAAAGTACTTTAAAGTCCTTAACTCATGAGTTTTCAAAGAAAATCTTGGCTTCAGAGGACCATTACCGCAATGACATTACTGCAGGTAATAATATTAAACTTTGAAAATATATAAAAAAATATATATAAAATACATAAAAGTATATAAAACATCAAATATATCGGCCCAAAACACACTTTTTTGTTAAACTTATACAGTTCATCCAAATCATAAAGTTTAAAACAGCTTCAAGAAAGATGTCAAAGAGGTTGATTAAAAACAATTCAGGTGGGGAATGGTAGTCCAAAAACGAAAAAGTTATCCAAGCGGGAAATTTATTTACTATCGATGCAGTAGATGACAGTGAAAAGTGTATTCAAAGTGTATGCAAATTAATAAAACGATAGAAAAAAACAAATCATATGAAAAGTTCAGAAAACTCACTTGGTGTTGAATATTATAATGTCCAATTAAGGGTTCTTATGAGCTGATAAGAGTTATGCAAACCATAACTTCCTGGTTAGATGCAAGCGCCGCTAAGGCAAATTCGAATAAAGTTAAGCTGACCTGATGTTTTCGGCCATTATTTTCTCTCGGGTTCGATAAAGTTACTCCAGTGAAAAATAATATTCGAAGGTAATCCTCTACGACACAAGCTCCCGCAAGCCCAGTAGACAGCGCGACAAATCCAAAAAACACGGCTCATCGGTAAGTCAGCCGCGCAAAAGTGGTTGAATGTCTGCTAATTCAAACAGCGTGTACAACGAATGTTAAAGGTCTGGGTTAACAAGGAAACGTCATCATATAGTGACGGATGTGTAAAATCAGTTATGTGAACACCGGATGTTAAATGTCTGGGTCAAATCAGTTATGTGTACAATGAATATTAAAAGTCTGGGTCACAGAGACGGATGTGTAAATTCAGGTCAAACCTCCAGACACCTCCAAACTTACTATTTGATCGTCTGCTTTAAGTACAGATATGATCATCTATCAAATTCACATATCTAGCATTATCAAGTAATTTAGAAAATTTATGAAATTAATAATTAAACAATTCTTAAAACATTTAGAATTTAATAATTTAAAAAAATTTAGAATTTTGCAACTTAAAAAAAATTTGAAGAGATATTTAGGCATTTTCAATGTCTAAACATTTTAGGCAGGGAAGATTTAACAAACACAACCTCCAAAACTGGATCCTCCGAAGCTTGTCCCGATATTCACTCAATCAGCTACGGTGGGTTTGGTGGGGGGGGGGCTGAATTGTGCATACTTGAATTTCCTCCTATGGCGACATTTGGAAACTAATTTATTTCTAGAGTTGATCAAATTTAAACGTTTAGGTACTGTGGCAATCATCACGGTCTCTGAGTTGAATATACCGCAAGATCTAGATCCTGGGTTATAAGAGTTTGATTTTTTCAGGATGGACCATTTTATACTGTGTGGAATATTTTTAAATCTGAGATTTTTAACTAAAGTAGTCAGTGATGTCTTGTTGTTGCTGACATCGTTATTGTAGGAGTAATTATGCGTAGATATGCGGGTTTTAATTAGATTTGCTGTGACCCCAATATAAGTGTGTATCTTAGGGTTTGCTATTCTTCCTGAACCCCTTGTATTCCTATTCACGGGTCTACTTCGGTTTACTGTATTATCATGATATGGATTAGGTTGGTCAATTAATTGTATATTATGGTTAGCATTATCGTTAACTACCATTGGAGGATCGTTTTCGGCTTGCTGAGGTGGAGGTGAAGGATGGATAGTAGAATTATTAGGTGTAGCATTATGGTGCAAATTAGTCATAAGACTCATTTGTGGAGTTTGATTAGGGGCTGCATTTATGTGATCTCTAAGGTTCATTGTAGAATTATTTAGTTCAGTTACAGTACAAGCATACACAATGTCAGTGTATGTGCATCTGTTATCCAATGGGTATTCACTAGTACGCTTGCAGTTGCATGCATTTATGGGGTTGGAACCACTAGCATTGGATTGGATAGATTTTATTTTTTTGCTATTTGCTGAAATTATTGTTTGGGCAATGTTAGGCATAGTAGAGTAGGAAATTTTGATTGAGTTTTTATTAAGTATGGAGCTATATTTATGTGGGTATTTAAAGGAGTTTTCTAATATTTTAAAGAATTCCTTGGGAATATTGGTTTTAACATTGTTATTAAAAGGTGGGTTAAACCAGATGTTGTTTTTTCATTCTAAGGCGTTTACGTGAAGTAGGTATGGAACAATTTATATGTTGCTCATTCACATCAGGTTTGATGGAGTGCCTCTGCTGTCTACGGTCATTTGTATTTCTTTTGGTCCGGCTCCTATTGCTAATTGTCATATTATGTGTAATAATATTTACACTTGTATCTTCCCGTTGATTCTGGTTATAAGTTTTTTTTTAGAATATCCTGAGTTAAGTAAGGCATTATTATAAAATTGTGCGTTTCGGTTAAAAATGTTTTTATTAGCGGAAAGCCTAGAGATTCTATTGGAAACCGAAGGGACTATTGAATTGATTATAGCTTGTGGGTTGTTAGATAGTTTGTGTACATAAAAAAGAGTTAGATCAGGTTTATGGAAGGGGATGTATAATCCGTCATTGAGGTTAAGAGTTATATCTAGGAAGTTAGAGGTTTTCCTCTCTGGATCAACAGTAATGGATAGACCGAAATTTCTGAAAAAATCATGCAAGGCTTCAATTGTTTTGCTATACCTTCTAGGCCTCTCATCAGAGACAAATAAGGCATCGTCTCTATATAGGCCCCCTTTAATATTTTAAAAATTATGTTTAATTTCATTTAAGAGGAAGATACCCACTAGGTCAGTTACTTGAGCAGAATCCGACGGTCCCATAGTAATATCGAAATCATTGGGGGTGTCCTTTCTAGTCCATAACTTGCCCTCGAATTGGGGGATAGATTTTCTGGCTAGTGTAATAAGTTTAATTTCCAAATCAGTAAGGTCAGAGTTAAGGACTTTAAAGTACTTTGCTTGAACTTTGAATTGTAATAAAATTTGATTCGCACCTTATTTTATTCTTTCACTTGATCTAGTGATATATATATATATATATATATATATATATATATATATATATATATATATATATATATATATATAGTGGTATGTAGTAATAAAAATAGTGAGATATAGTGATAAGTAGTAAGACTACACATTAAAAACAAGAATAGTTTTAAAGCTCCCAAAATTCATACTAGAACTGTCCGCAAGGACATGTGGCGCAGTGGACATAGTACTAAGTTAAATTCAGTTCTAAGTGATAGTCATCTGAAGGTTGAGGTTAAATCCTCGGTGCGGACTACTTCCATTACACAACAAGCACATGTTATATTCCCATTAAAAATTAACATAAATATTTAATTATTTATTTTTGTTAAAAAAATATGATAAACTCTTTGTTTAACAATTATGATAATATATGCGTGTGTGTGTGGGTGTGTGTGTGTGGTTATGGTATATACATAAGACACATGTCTTAAAGACATAAAGTGAGTGTATGTATCTTTCCGTCACCAAGCGTTGAAGAACTGGGCGCCATCTTTTGAATTCATGTTCATTCAAATTAGAAGCTTAAAACATTAATATCGTCTGTGTCGTTACACACAACCTATTTCTATGGAAACAATAGTAACCTGTTGAACTTGCTACTCGCTAGCAAGACAACAAACACTTATAGACTAAGAAATGTACGAACACAATGATTACTACTACTATGAATTTATTTCGGGCGCGAGGAAGACTAATCCATTTTCTACGTGCTAAGAAATAAATCGGAATTGTACACGTATATAATTTTTTAAATATATTTTTTACCCTATTCTTGTCAAATATTTTTGGGTGATTTGTTCTTTTCGACAAAAACAACTTTGTTAAATTTGGAAAAATAGATAGGTTGCTATATGCTCTGAAAGTAGTTGTAATAAGTGCCAGTAATAGGTAATTAGGCACTGAGGCCGCCTATGACAAAATTGAAAATAGTTTTTGAATTAAAATAATGTTAATTGCTGTTACGATATGCAATTAATTTGAAGAAATATATCGTTTTTAATATTTCTTGTAAACATATGTACATGTATATCCTAAAGGTGTGAAACTCAGAAAAATTGAGAATTTTATTCTTTATTAAGGACGTAAACAGTTGAAGATGTGAAGGAGATTATCATAGTATGGCTACATCCGTAGTATTCTTGCCATTGACACTGGCAGAAACATTGCTCATGATAGCGATCTAGTTCACCGGAACCGAACAACCAGCTCGGGAAATCCTGTATGCATAAGCAGGTTTATGAATAAACGGTAAATTTACTCTGATGAAAAAGATCGAATAAAATTTCTTTTTTTTTCATAAAGAATAAATATCGGTAAAATCAGTATAAAAACATGAAAACAGATGAAAGTGGTAGAAACAATCAACTGCACCAAAACGATTAAAATAGAATCAAACATTCGTCTTCCAATTCTGTTCAAGTATTTCATGGCTGCTTTATAAGAGGAAATTGTGTTCTTCTTGTTGTTCTTGTTCTTGTTGTTTTTGTTTGTGCTGCTAATAACAACCCATTTTCCTATCTCAGTCCACTTCTTCACTAATTGATTTTACCAGCTGATGATCGATTTCCAATCACGTCCATCTAAATAGAAAGGGTTTTTCCTAACTCCAAATTATAAACCAATCATTTTTTCGTTTTTTAACCAATCATATCATTTTCGCTTTTTAAACAATCATATATTTTTCTCTTTTTAACAAATCATATCATTTTTCTCTTTTTAACCAATCATATATTTTTTCTCTTTCTAACCAATATATTTTTTCGTTTTTTAACCAATCATATTTTTCCGCTTTTTAACCAATCATATCTTTACTCCTTTTAACCAATAATATCTTTTTCGCATTTTAACCGATCATTTATTTATTTGCTTTTTAACCAATCATATCTTTTTCCCCTTTTTAAACAATCGTATATTTTATTTAACCAGTTATATCTTTTTCGCTTTTAAGCCAATCATATCTTTTTCGAATTTAAACCAATAATATATTTTTCCGCTTTTTAACCAATCATTTCTTTTTTCGTTTTGATCAATCATATCTTTCTTCGCCTTTAGCCAATCATATCGTATTTCGCTTTTTAACGAATCATGTCTTTTTTCGTTTTTTAACAAATGATATATTTTTCTCGTTTTAACCAATCATATCTTTTTTCGCTTTTTAATCACTCATATCTTTCTTCGTTTTTTAACCAATCATATCTTTTTTGCATTTAACAAATCATAACTTCCATGTATTTTAAACAATCATATCTTTTTCCGCTTTTTAACCAATCGTATCCTTTTCGCTTCTTAAGCAATAATATATTTTTTACTAACCATATAGTTTTCTCTTTTTAACCACTCATATCTTTTTAGCTTTTTAACTGTTATGGTACCTTACCTATAACGGACTTTGGACTCTTCCATTCACCATAAATGCTGGGAGCAACAGCTTCTCAGTGTTGAACAAACCCCAGTCTATACTGACAGTCAAGACTGACGTACCACCACTCTTGTTTCTCTATTGTATTATATTTTTCTTCTATATTCTTGTTTTTTCTAAACCCTTAGTTCGTATTATAATTCTGGCCCTTTTACAGGGTCACAACAACTGGCGACGAAGCATTCGAACTTACACGGGACACAACAACTCGCGAAAAAACTTAAATAGGACCTCACAACAACTGGTTACGAGGTATTTGAACTTACACGGGTAACGACCACATCAAGGATTTTTCTTGAGAACCTTAAAATGACCCCACAACAACTGGCGACGTGGGATTTCGAACTTACACCACCACAACGACTGACGACGTAGTTACAGTAAAGGATTCTTGAGAACTTTAAAATGGACGCCACAACGATCGACAAAGTATATTAAGGAAAACCTTAAAAAAGACAAACGTGGAGAAATCAACGACAAATTCACCAGACAACGTCCTAGTTCTAAAAACTGGCTTTACAGCTAGAAAAAAAGAATATTTTCTCATTGAAAAAAGGTCAGTGATTTTCTTTATTGCTATTCCGACACTGTTGTTAATTTTTAACAAGAAGGGAATATATGAGTTTTTCTTTTCTCTCCAAAAGAGAAAAATCCTACTGCCGAAAGAAAAAAATTAAAACCGTATTTTTTTTCTGATGACTAAAGTGTCAACCGCAAATACTACGATTATGTGAGAAGCGTACTAAAAAAAAGAAAAAGAAACCGATTTTTTTTTTGGTCGGGAATAAAAAAGGTTTTATACTCTTTTTTACTACTAAGATTGTTTATAAGCGTAATATTAGAAGAAAAAACTTCTAAAAAGCTGTATTCTAAAAGGACACAGGTTAAACATGAAATATTTTAAAGCTACTATAACAAAACTGGTGAAGTGTCAAATGCAACAGCAACAGAAAAATAACGAAAGATTTCAAAAGCTTCTACTAGAAAAAATCAATAACTGCTAGAACAAAAGAAAGAAGCCGGATGAAAAACTTTTAGAACAGAAAAAGAAGCCGACGTAAAACTTCTAGAACAAAATGAAAGACTTTTAGAACAGAAAAGAGAAACCGACGAAAAGATTGAAGTATTAATACAAACAATATCGGTTAGGGGTCACAGTAACGAAAACGATAATAATTTCTCGCAGAAAGCCGTTTGGAGTGCAATTGACAATATCACTTATTTCCCAGACGAGGATAAAACCTTTGCTTCGTATTTTAGAAGATATGCGAATCTATACAGAATAGATTGTGAACATTGGGCAGACTCTAAAAAGATTCGCCTACTGCTCCGAAAATTAGGCACCACTGAACATACTAAGTTCGTGGATTACATTTTTCCCCGAAAAGCGATCGACTTGACTTTTGCTGAATCTGTTAATCTTTTAATCGAATTATTTAGCCCAAATACTCCTTTGTTTCACAAACGCTAGAAGTGTTTGAACATGGTAAAAAAAGACAACAAAGATTATTCAACGTTCGCATCAATCGTCAATAAACACTGTGACGATTTCAAATTAGCCGAACTTAGTGCTGATAATTTTACATGCTTAATTTTCGTACAATGATTGGTATCAGGAAAAGACGCTGAGATCAGGCGTAGAGTTCTAAATAAATTAGAAAGTGAACCGAACTTAAGACTACAGAAATTAGATGAAAACTGTCAGAGATTTTTAAGTGTTAAACAGGATTCGAAGGACACCGAAAAACCGGGCATTGCACACATTTTAAAAGTAGGTCAAAAATCGAAATTCAACTCTCCTTCAAAAACAGGGATTTTCACACCTCTATACAAACAAGCCAGCCCTATAAAAAAACAGGATAAATTACTGCCGAGCCCTGGTTTTCGCTGTGAAATTATTCATTTGATAGCAGATTGTCCATATCGTTTTAAAACCTGTCTAACTTGTAAAAAAAGTCGGACATAAGAGTTCACATTGCAGAGCGAATAGAGGAAATAAAACTCGGGTTAAATCCACGAAAACGAACAAACATGGCGGCAGAATTATAAGAAAATATATTCAGATAAGAATCTTAAATAAAAACGTAAAAGTACAATTGGATTCTGGTTCAGACGTGTCGATTATCAACATAGAGAAAATTGGGAACACCGACCATGCTAAGAAGCAACAAAATAGCCAGAACGGTGACTGGTAGAAAAACATATTTGATGGTGAACTAATTACTGACATTACTTTAAGCAGAACTACGAAAAAAGTAAAAATGTTCATACTAAAACATACCAATAATGTATTTGGCACAGACCTATTGCAGCTATCTAATTTGGGCGGGGGGGGGGGGGGGTACCAACCAAGATTTTTAGCGAGAAAATAAAAAGTTCGTCGATCGAGTCAGAAAAACGAAATTAAATTAAAAATCGTATATAGCTACCTCAAGCAACCTCAGAATAGCGTCCATCTAAAAAGTAAACGATACTATTGACTTCTGAGGATGTAAAACATGAGAGGGGGGGTTATGGTACCTTACTATAACGGAATTTAGACTCTTCCATTCACCATGAATGCTGGGAACAACTGATTCTCAGTGTTGAGGCCAACCCAGCCCGTTCAGTCTTTCATTAACTTCGGGATGGGGTAAGGTAATACCAGTCGAGGATTCGTTCTCGACAATCAGTCCAGCAGGAACTGGGCCATTTCGGTGGTATTATATCTGTCGGGCTGAGATATATTGTTCTGGGTTGCCCGAGGAGGTGCATACTCCCAGGCCTTGCCTCCCCTCTTTGGAGTGAAGTGAGTTCATTGCTTACTGCCTATGGCGCCCTGCCCGGGAAATGCCGACGGAGTTGCCCAGGCTATTTTGCTAGGCCAGAGTGCTCCTCCTTTAAGGGCGCTGACTTGATTCTTTCTCTCACCTTCCGACCTTGTGTCACATATTGCTGCGGTGGGAAGCAATTAAATACCTGAAACCAACCCCAGTCTTCTGAATGAGTAACACCTGTCGAGAATTCGTTCTCGACAGTCGGTTCGGCAGAGACTGGGCTATTTCGGTGGCCTTTTATCTGTCGGGCTGAGGGGTTGAGTCCTGGGTAGTCCTAGGAGGTGCACCTTCCCAGGCTTCGCCTCCCCTCTTTGGGGTGGAGTAAGTTTATTGCTTACTGCCTGAGGCACTCTAACCGGTAAATGCCGACGGGGCTGCCCAGGCTATTTTTGTTAGGCCAGAGTGTTCCTACTTTATGGGCGCTGGCTTGACTCTCTCCCACCTTCCGATCTTGTGTCACATATCCCTGCAGTGGGAAGGAATCAAATATCTGAACAAACCCCAGTCTATATTGGCAGTCAAGACTGACGTACCACCACTCTTGTTTCTCTGTTGTATTATATTTTTCTTCAATATACTTGTTTACTCTAAACCCTTTAGTTCGTGTTTTCATTCCGGCCTATTTACAGGATCACAACATCAACCAATTATATATTTTTCTCTTTTAAATCAATCATATTGTTTCGCTTTTTAGCCTATCATTTTTCTTTTGGGACATTTTTACCAACAATATCGTATTTCTCTTTTTAACCAATTATATCTTTTTCGCTTTTTAACCAACAATATCGTATTTCTCTTTTGAACCAATTATATCTTTTTTTCTTTTTAACCAATCATATTTTTTTCGCTTTTTAGCATTTTTGAAGGCCATTTTTACCAATCATATCTTTTTTCGCTTTTTATCTAATGATATATTTTTTCGTTTTAACCAATCATATTTTTTTTTCGCTTTTTAATTGATCGTATCTTTTTTCGTTTTTTAACCAATCATTCCTTTTTTTACATTTAACAAATCATAACTTTCCCGTATTTTAACCAATCATATCTTTTCACGCTTTTTAACGAATCATATCGTTTACGCTTCTTAAGCAATAATATATTTTACTCTTTTTTACCAATTATGTCTTTTTAGCTTTTTAACCAATCATATCCTTTTCTCTTTTTAACTAATTAGATTGTTTCGCTTTTTAGCCAATCATTTTTGTTTGGGCATGTTTACCAATGTTATCGTATTTTTCTTTTCAAGCAATCATATCTGTTTCGCTATTTAACTAATTATATATTTTTACGCTTTTTAGCCAATCATTTTTGGGGGGCATTTTTACTAATCATATCGTTTTTCACTTTTTAATGAATGATATATTTTGCTCGTTTTAACCAATCATATCTTTATTCGCTTTTTAATCAACTATATCTTTTTGCATTTAATTAATAATACCTCTCCCGCATTTTAACCAATTATATCCTTTTCCGCATTTAACCAATCATACCTTTGCCGCATGTTAACCAATCATATTATTTTCACTTCTTAAGCAATCATATCTTTTTCTCCTTTTAACCATTCATATATTTTTCGCTTTCATTTCATTTTGTATTTGCATTCATGAGTTTATCGTTTAGTGCGCTGTACTTTGAGACAAGGGCTGTGAGTTCGAACCACACGTGTGACATAATTATTTTTAATCTGATTTTGTCTTAAAATGAATTTAAACATTTCAAATTACAATATTAAGTGGATTATTTATTTATTATTTTTTGTCGTAATCTACGTAATTCAAGGATATTAGGACACCCGGCGACACCCGTTTAATACTGATTTTTGTCATACAATAAGAGGCCAAGAAGACAGGGATGGGAATCACACACAAAAAAAAACATAATATCATGCACATCACCGGAAACAGGCATATGCACAGGTGCATCATGTGTGACTGATTATTTACCTCCCTCCCACCGCAGGAAGATGTGACACAAGGTCGGAAAGTCGGATCTGGTGGGCCAGCGCACTAGAGGTAGCGCACTCTGGCCTCACAAAAAAAAGCCTGGGTAGCCCCGTCGGCATTCCCCGGTCGGGGCGCTTCAGGCAGTTAGCAATAAACTAACTCCTCCCCAAAGAGAGAAAGGCAAGGCCTGGGAGGGTGGACCTCCTAGGACTACCCAGAACCATACCTCAGCCCGACAGAAGAAAGGCAACCATTAGTCACAATGGCCTATCTCCGTCGGACTGATTGTCGAGAATGAATCCTCGAGATGGTAAGAATGGTGTCTCTGACTTTCACAGAAGAATCGTACGAGAAAAAATGTGTGACTATGTATATCGCTTACAGACAGGATTTGCCGCCACAGGAGATGTTGTTTGAGAATCTGGTGAGCACGCGGGGAGGGGGGGGGGTGCCATGGTCTTACAAGACACAGTGTTAACGGCGATATAGAAAGGAATTACCTTTACCAGACTAAATATAAATAAATAAAAAAATAAACGAACCGATACTACCTGGTGTGGTATTAGCTAGTGTTTAAGACGATTAATCGGAACTTTTTAGGGTATCGGAATCGGGAAAATTTGTGCCTATTTTCCGATGCAAAAACCGATTCGTTTAATCGCTTTTTTCTTTGTTTTTGTTTAAAACTTTATTTTCCATTGCTGGTACGAATGATAAAATTATAAATATTTATTGATTTTAAACTACCAGTAAAACTAAAATCTATAGATCAACCCCCACAAGCGTATGTTTACGTTTGCGAAAATATATGCACATATTACATGGGTTTTTATGGTAATCCAAAAGAAAACAAAAAAAAAAAACTATATAGCACAATATTTAGAGATTTTACAAAAATAGGAATCGGAATTAGTAATTGTATCGGAATCTGGAATTTTGAACAGAATCAGTAATTGTATTGGAATCGGGGGAAAATATTGGAATCGTCCTATCACTAGTATTAGCCCTAGTCGAGCTATGCCGGCTTCCTCCGGAAGAGGAAGTTCACAGGGAATATCAAATTCAAAAGCAGTCCCAATGTGCATGCCTATCCCGGTCATGAAAAGATGACATATATATATATATATATATATATATATATATATATATATATATATATATATATATATATATATATATATACGGCACAATCGCGTTAACACGTCGGTTAGACTAAATAGGATGGAAGCCTGGTATTATTGATTGATTCCTAATTATATTGTTTTAGTTCCATATATATATATATATATATATATATATATATATATATATATATATATATATATATATATATAAGCAACAAAACATATAAAGAAAGGAGTGTAATCTAATTTTATATGCATTGCTAAAATCATTAAATATTTGCAGATGGTGCATATAGTTTCTGGCTATTATAATTGCAATATAATAGCAGTGTACATATAGGTACCAACGTATATCAGTCGACGCATAACTAATATATATGCAAATACATCATAAGAGGATCGTATTACGCTGCCACTAAAATGTAAAATTAGAAGAGAAAAAAGGATTATTTGAATATTTTATAACTTAACTCGAAACATCTTTAAAAGAAAAAAAAATCGATTTTTTTATTGAAAGAAGATTTGACCGACAAGTATGGCTCACCTCTGACGACTATCTTCAGTCTGCTTCGAGTCTTTAGTGGAACGAATATCGGGAATCAGTGAAGCAGTAATAGCTGTCAAAGGGGGGGGGGGCATTTCGATAAATCAAAAGTTCAAGAATTTTTTCGAATTTTTTATATTTATGTGAAAAAAGCTTTTAAATAAAGTTTCATAGGTGTAATATAAAGTTGTATAAATGAATTTTGAAAGAAAAAAATTTATTGAATAAAAAGGAATGGTGTTGCAAATGTGCAACAAATGTCATAACATTTTACATGTATAACAATACACTACAATATATGCATCTAAGTAATCATAATACACTAGAGAATCATAAAATAATTTTTATTTACCATTATAATAACCAGATTTAAAAGTTTAGGTTCTTGAATTAGGCAGATGACAATCCGGTGACACTAGCCTGTGACATCGAAGGTACTGATTACCTATTTAGCGGATGTGCTGATGCAACATCATACTAATACCTACTCACAATTGCCAACAGACTCGTTGCAGATGTGAAACAAGTTGCAGTTTGACACATTTTCGTTGAATATTATATTAAATAGGCATTTTGTTGGAATGTATCATATTTGAAACAAAAAGCATTTAAGGGTTAATGAGGGTTTAATGTGTCTCATGAGACTTAACTACATCTAGTATAATGAATAAAACGATTGTAATAGATAACTTGTTTTAGCAAAAATAATACGAAGAAACATAAAAACATTATTTTAAAATATAGCTTCTTCTCAAATAATAGGGTTTCTCAAAGAAACTAATTTGTACAAACATTTTTTTAATCCAATATTAACAAAATAACATCTGACAAGAAACAAATACCAATTAACTTGTATAGAAATGTTATCTTGTCACCAAGAAGCAAACAATTTGAAAAACTCTCTCCAAAAATGACTCAAATAATATCTCAAGCACCCCCCCCCCCCAAAGCATGCCAAAATCTAAAAATCAAACAAAACGCTAACACATTATGAATAGTCAAATTACACACACACACACAAAAAAAACACTTTCACAAAGAAAAAAAATTGTAAAACCTTTCTGAATCGGTAAAAAAAATACAAGTTTGACCTTAGATGACCTTATAATGGTTTAAAGGTTTTGAAACACAAACAAACAAAATTTAGGGCGAGAAATAATTTTTTATGGATGGCCAAATACTTTTGTAAGGTAGTGTATATGCAGATACTGTCTGAATTAAAAAAAAAAATTTCGAAATAAAACCACCGAACTTGAAACGCGCAATATAATAAAGGACAATGACAAAGGGGGATAGAATTATCAACTAGAATGGTTTTGTTTTAAAGCAAAAAGGACAGTTTATCTTACATAAAAAATGACCAAAGTTGCATATGATTCCCTATGCAAACATTTAAATTAAGAAGAATAAAATATGCCAAGTAACAAAATAAAAAATAAAAAGTAGAAAAACACAGGCTGTGTTTCAAAACAGTTTCTAAAAGAATATACCGTTTTAACAAAGAAATAATAAAATATAATATGAGAACAGCACTTCCAGATGTTTCAACAAAGAAATAATAAAATATAATATGAGAACAGCACTTCCAGCTGTTTCAACAAACAAATAATAAAATATAATATGAGAATAGCACTTCCAGATGTTTCAACAAAGAAATAATAAAATATAATATGAGAATAGCACTTCCAGATGTTTCAACAAACAAATAATAAAATATAATATGAGAATAGCACTTCCAGATGTTTCAACAAAGAAATAATAAAATATAATATGAGAATAGCACTTCCAGATGTTTCAACAAAGAAATAATAAAATATAATATGAGAATAGCACTTCAAGATGTTTCAACAAAGAAATAATAAAATATAATATGAGAATAGCACTTCCAGATGTTTCAACAAACAAATAATAAAATATAATATTAGAAAAGTACTTCAAGATGTTTCAACAACAAATAATAAAATATAATATGAGAATAGCACTTCCAGATGTTTCAACAAAGAAATAATAAAATATAATATGAGAATAGCACTTCCAGATGTTTCAACAAAGAAATAATAAAATATAATATGAGAATAGCACTTCCAGATGTTTCAACAAAGAAATAATAAAATATAATATGAGAATAGCACTTCCAGATGTTTCAACAAACAAATAATAAAATATAATATGAGAATAGCACTTCCAGATGTTTCAACAAAGAAATAATAAAATATAATATGAGAATAGCACTTCCAGATGTTTCAACAAAGAAATAATAAAATATAATATGAGAATAGCACTTCAAGATGTTTCAACAACAAATAATAAAATATAATATGAGAATAGCACTTCCAGATGTTTCAACAAACAAATAATAAAATATAATATGAGAATAGCACTTCCAGATGTTTCAACAAAGAAATAATAAAATATAATATGAGAATAGCACTTCCAGATGTTTCAACAAACAAATAATAAAATATAATATGAGAATAGCACTTCCAGATGTTTCAACAAAGAAATAATAAAATATAATATGAGAATAGCACTTCCAGATGTTTCAACAAAGAAATAATAAAATATAATATGAGAATAGCACTTCCAGATGTTTCAACAAAGAAATAATAAAATATAATATGAGAATAGCACTTCCAGATGTTTCAACAAACAAATAATAAAATATAATATGAGAATAGCACTTCCAGATGTTTCAACAAACAAATAATAAAATATAATATGAGAATAGTACTTCCAGATGTTTCAACAAAGAAATAATAAAATATAATATGAGAATAGCACTTCCAGATGTTTCAACAAACAAATAATAAAATATAATATGAGAATAGCACTTCCAGATGTTTCAACAAAGAAATAATAAAATATAATATGAGAATAGCACTTCCAGATGTTTCAACAAAGAAATAATAAAATATAATATGAGAATAGCACTTCCAGATGTTTCAACAAAGAAATAATAAAATATAATATGAGAATAGCACTTCCAGATGTTTCAACAAAGAAATAATAAAATATAATATGAGAATAGCACTTCCAGATGTTTCAACAAAGAAATAATAAAATATAATATGAGAATAGCACTTCCAGATGTTTCAACAAACAAATAATAAAATATAATATGAGAATAGCACTTCCAGATGTTTCAACAAACAAATAATAAAATATAATATGAGAATAGCACTTCCAGATGTTTCAACAAAGAAATAATAAAATATAATATGAGAATAGCACTTCCAGATGTTTCAACAAAGAAATAATAAAATATAATATGAGAATAGCACTTCCAGATGTTTCAACAAAGAAATAATAAAATATAATATGAGAATAGCACTTCCAGATGTTTCAACAAAGAAATAATAAAATATAATATGAGAATAGCACTTCCAGATGTTTCAACAAACAAATAATAAAATATAATATGAGAATAGCACTTCCAGATGTTTCAACAAACAAATAATAAAATATAATATGAGAATAGTACTTCCAGATGTTTCAACAAAGAAATAATAAAATATAATATGAGAATAGCACTTCCAGATGTTTCAACAAACAAATAATAAAATATAATATGAGAATAGCACTTCCAGATGTTTCAACAAAGAAATAATAAAATATAATATGAGAATAGCACTTCCAGATGTTTCAACAAAGAAATAATAAAATATAATATGAGAATAGCACTTCCAGATGTTTCAACAAAGAAATAATAAAATATAATATGAGAATAGCACTTCCAGATGTTTCAACAAACAAATAATAAAATATAATATGAGAATAGCACTTCCAGATGTTTCAACAAAGAAATAATAAAATATAATATGAGAATAGCACTTCCAGATGTTTCAACAAACAAATAATAAAATATAATATGAGAATAGCACTTCCAGATGTTTCAACAAAGAAATAATAAAATATAATATGAGAATAGCACTTCCAGATGTTTCACCAAAGAAATAATAAAATATAATATGAGAATAGCACTTCCAGATGTTTCAACAAACAAATAATAAAATATAATATGAGAATAGCACTTCCAGATGTTTCAACAAAGAAATAATAAAATATAATATGAGAATAGCACTTCCAGATGTTTCAACAACAAATAATAAAATATAATATGAGAAAAGTACTTCAAGATGTTTCAACAAACAAATAAGAAAATATAATATTAGAAAAGTACCTCAAGATGTTTCAACAAACAAATAAGAAAATATAATATGAGAAAAGTACTTCAAGATGTTTCAACAAACAAATAAGAAAATTTAATATTAAAAAAATAAGTTCTTTCGACAAACAAATAATAAAATATAATATGATAAAAGTAAGTACTTCCAGATATTTCAACAAACAAATAATAAAAAATAATATGAGAAAAGTACTTCCAGATATTTCAACAAACAAATGATAAAATATATGAGAAAAGTACTATGGCCGGCGTGGAACTTTTTGTTTAATGGCGAGAGATTCGAAATAAGAACAAAGGGTTTTGGATTTTAACCACAGTCGCGAGGATGCCGTCCAAATGGTTTTGCGATAATGAATCCCCCAACCATAGGTAGTGTGATAGATGCCTTTATACCGGCACGTCATCTCACTGTTAGATTCCACCATCGGACCACGTGGAGATTAAATAAAACAGTTTAAGACAACAAAGAGAAAGGAAGAAAATATTATTTAAACTTACCTTAAAGAAAGCGAAGGAATGAGTAAGCTATACACATATACGAATAGGCCTTTTATAATGGTTAATAAAAAGGAAAATAATAACATCTATATTGACAAAACAATTTATTTATTTAATATTTAAAAGAGAGTGTAAGTTCATATTTGGGGCGTATAATGCGATGCGTGTTGAAATGTCTTTTTGTGTGTAGAATGCAATATGTGTTGAAGAAATAAGAGTTCGTTGGGATTGAAAGATTACCAGATTGTAGAATGTTCATCAAATTGAAAGATAGATAGATTTCTTGAATCGAAAAGGGTTACCTTTCTCTTCCTCCCTCCTCCACACAGCTCGTTCGAGCTGGTGGTGGTGGTGGGGATGGGGGAATCGCCGAGAGTTCTTTGTGTGCGTTCGTGGTCTCAGAAGCTGAGGGAAAAAGAGGATGAGGAATGGGCGCGTCCCCTTCTTTATATATTTAAGATCACGTGCGGCCGAGCTGACCTGTCGGCCGACCATTGGTCAGAAACCTCCGGCCAACGTGATTAGGCGAGATTTCGCGAGTTTCTCCACTTCAGAGGCGAAGAAGGGTTAAACAAAGAAAGAAAGAGAGTAAGAGGGAGTACCTTAATTGTGGTGTTACCACACAAGCTCCCCACCGAGTACGGAGTAGATGGATCCGTTGTAATTAGTCTTCCCTTTTTGTAGCAGCAAATAAACCGACTTAGGCATTTTATTGGTAATTCGTACAGGGGATAGCCTATGACAGAACTTTTAAAATTAGTTGTCGCCATTTTGCCATCCCTGCATAGAATCAATCCATTTTTTTGTTTGTCCGAATGATGGCGTTTTGCCAATTATATTAAAACTTATATATATATATATATATATATATATATATATATATATATATATATATATATATATATATATATATATATATATATATATATATAACTACAATCTTTATCAGCAAGGATTTAGCGTTCATTCCGGGATGGATGAAGCTGAAGTTATATGGGTGTTCACGCAAAATTAGCGTTCGCGGGCGAAATTTTAATTTTTGTGCACATTGGGATTTTCCACCACGCGAAGCTGGTATTTTTTGTAGTTTTAGCTTTCGATGTGTATTTTTCTGCTGGAACTTAGCGTTCACTCAGAGATTCTTGGGCTGAGGAAATATCAGGAGAAAGAAATGTCTCTAGACGAAGCTGGGTATTTTTAGGAAATAATTTCGAGGCTTGCGTTGAAATTTGGTCGCGTTCATGCAAGTATTCTTGGGCTGATACAGGTTTTCTTAGGTTGTAGATTTCTTACACGAAGCTGTATTTGGCTTGGGAGATTCAACGCTTGGGGCATTTTGTTGCTTCTATTGTTCCTCGACTGATAAGACTATTTTTTTTTTTTGGTCGTCGGGTTGACGTCATTAATTTTTCATTAAAAAAATAGTTTGTTTTTTTAATTTTTGTATTTGCCTATTGTAGCTCCATTTTTTCAAAATGGCGTTTGGCGGGATTTTTCATTGTTCGGCATATTTGCGCCACGTGGGAAGATTTTTTTTGTAAAGGGATTCCTGTTTTTTTGTAGACCCATCTCTCCTTGTCTCGCGAAAAGCGCTTTTTTTTTCTTTTTTTTATGTTCAGTGAAAGGATTTATTTTTTTGTTTGTTTCGTTAAAATTTGTTTTGTGAAAGAAGTTTTTTTTGTAAAAGTATTCTTAACGAAAAGTTAGAAGTGATTTTTGTTTTTCAAGATTTTCTTTCCTTGCTTGCCTCGTGAAATGGATTTTTTTGTTGTTGAAAGGGATTTTGTTTGTTTTATGAAAAAGGATTTTTTTTGTTGAAAAGGGATTTTGTTTTATGAAAAGGATTTTTTTTTTTGAAAGAGATTTTTTATTTTTTTGTGATGTGAAACGCTCATTTTTTTTTTGTAATTATTTTTTCTTTGTTTTGTTTGGTTCGTAGACTCGTATTTTCTTCGTATATGAATTTTTTGTTGTTGTTGTGAAACGCTCGTTTTTTTTTGTAATTTTTGTTTTTGTTTTACTTACTGCCTTATTCTATTCTACTTCGCTAAATAAGATTAATATTTAAATTTACTTGTTTGTCTCTAAGTTTAGAAATGGTTATCTTATTTTTTTATTTTTTTATTTGTTTATATCCCAAAATTGTATTTAATCAGAAGGATTTGTATTTATTGTATCGTAGAAGGAGTTAGTTTGCGTGTACGTAGGCGGTCACCAATTATGGCCGGGGTTGGAAGTGTGTTTATGGCGGGAGATTCAAAAGAGAACAATGGATTTTGGATTTTAACCACAGTCGCGAAGGATGCCGTCCAAATGGTTTTGCGATAATGAATCCCCCAACCATAGGTAGTGTGATAGATGCCTTTATAACGGCACGTCATCTTACTGTTAGATTCCACCATCGGACCACGTGGAGATTAAATAAAACAGTTTAAGACAACAAAGAGAAAGGAAGAAAATATTATTTAAACTTACCTTAAAGAAAGCGAAGGAATGAGTAAGCTATACACATATACGAATAGGCCTTTTATAATGGTTAATAAAAAGGAAAGGAATAACATTTATATTAACAAAACAATTTATTTATTTAATATTTAAAAGAGAGTATAAGTTCATAATTGGGGCGTATAATGCGATGCGTGTTGAAATGTCTTTTCGTGTGTAGAATGCAATATGTGTTGAAGAAATAAGAGTTCGTTGGGATTGAAAGATTACCAGATTGTAGAATGTTCATCAAATTGAAAGATAGATGGATTTCTTGAATTGAAAAGGGTTACCTTTCTCTTCCTCTCTCCTCCACACAGCTCGTTCGGGCTGGTGGGGGGGGGGGAATCGCCGAGAGTTCTTTGTGTGCGTTCGTGGTCTCAGAACGCTGAAGGAAAAAGAGGATGAGGAAGGGACGCGTCCCCTTCTTTATATATTTAAGATCACGTGCGGCCGAGCTGACCTGTCGGCCGACCATTGGTCAGAAACCTCCGGCCAACGTGATTAGGCGAGATTTCGCGAGTTTCTCCACTTCAGAGGCGAAGAAGGGTTAAAGAAAGAAAGAAAGAGAGTAAGAGAGAGTACCTTAATTGTGGTGTTCACCACAGTACTTCAAGATATTTCAACAAACAAATGATAAAATATAAAATGAGAAAAGAAAGTACTTCCAGATATTTCAACAAACAAATTACAAAAATAAACGGACAGTACTTACAATATATTCTCAATAGACGTAGAACGGGCTGTCGCCAATTTAAAATCTTAAAAAATCTTGTGAGAAGAAAGGTTCGTTTTCTTGTAAGGCCAATGTAAAAAGTAAATTGCAACGTTGAATTGTAACTCCTAACTTAGGCTTCCCCTATAAATCTGGCCCTTATCACAGTAGCATATTACGTCTCAGTGGCAATGTGTTGCCTTGTTTGAAGTGAACAAAAGTTTTTTAAAAAATCAAATTAAATATAAAAAATTGAAAATGTCTTCAAAGCTATAGCAGTAGGTATGGATGGGTTACATTTCTAACAGAACTAAATTGAGATATCTATTACTAACGGAGATTTAGTACCTGTCTATCTGAAGGAGAAACTATACTATTACTTCTGTTAATAACAGAGCTACTATTACTTTCTATTACCAATGAAGATTTGTTATCTGTCTCTCTGCAGCCGAAACTATACTATTACTATCTTACAATGCTCAATTGAAGGGGTGGAGGTAGTGTAGTATCTGTTCTGTTGTCATGATACCACTATCCCAGACATTATCTCCTCCTTTGAGACCGGAGGGGATAGTGTAGTATCTCTTCTGTTGTCATTATACCATCATACCAGGAAATACCCCCCTCTTTTCGGGAGGATAATGTAGTGTCTTTTCTGTTGTCATGAGATCATGGGAGGGGGTAGTGTAGTATATGTTTGTTCGTCATATCATCGCCCAAGACAGTACCTCCTTTTTGTAAAGAGGGTAGTGTAGTATATGTTTGTTCGTCAAGATACCATCCCCCAAGATATTACCTCCTCCTTTGGGAGGGAGTAGTCTAGTATGTTAAGTTATCTCCCTTGTATTGAGATATAAGAGTTCTATTCCTTGGATGCAAGTTGCTTAGAGTGATCTCCCTTGCTTGTTGTTGTTGTGGTTATTGGCTGGGAAAACGAAGATGACGGTTTGAACAAACAGACGGACGTGTGTCTATGACTGGATTTATGTCACGTGGAAATTAACATTGGTATCAAAAGCTGTTTTTTTTTCGTGTGTTGAGAAATTATATTGTTCAGCAACGTTGAAACACATTTAAAAGAAAGATGGCTTCGTTTACAAAACACCTACCTATTTTTCTAAATGAAGATTTATATACTGAATGGAAGCAAGATATAGGAATACTGTCTATGTTTACAAGATTTATCTAAAGAGAAACAGGGCCCACCAGTATTTTTGTCACTACCACAAAATATAAGAGAATGTGTTCAACATTTGGCGATAACAGATATCGGTTGAACAAATGGATTGAATATAATTATAAACAAATTAGATGAGATTTACTTACAGGATGAAAACACGATGGATGGCATATATGTCATTTAAAGAGTTTAAATCCTACAAACAGGCGGCCAGAGTTAATATAACTGATTTTTGGTACGATATGAATTTTTGTATAAATTTTTTTGGAAATTTGGAATTACTCGGCCAGAAAGAATCCAGGCCTTTTTGTTCTGAATGCAGCAAATGTATCCGAGAAAAATGAAAAATTAGCAAGAACCACGTGACATATGTAACAATGAAAGATAGATTGAAGAAAGTTTTTTCTGACATTTCATCAATGGACTATAATTCCGTCCCTGCTAGAAGAAGTTGAAGCAGTAAATTACAATAGATATAAAAGTATCAAGGAACAAATACCTTACATGGGATATAAAACAAATCCTATGGACAGACGAGGTAAGATAATGCGTTATTTTAAATGTAATTCGACTAAACATTTTGCCCGAGATTGTACAAGTTTCAATTCAAGCCAGGTGCACAAAGCAGCTGGTGGAAATTGCTAGGTCTAACAGAACATTTTGTTTTGGAGATGGAGTGGAGGTAAAAGCTATTAAAACAGTTAAATTTCATGTAACAATAGAGGGTATCAAAGGTATCAGAGGTTATATTGAAGCTGACATCATCAAAAATGATTTTCCTCTGTTATCAAGTCATAAATCAATGAAAACTGCAGGAATATTACTAAATTTTTTAAAAAGACAGCTGTCGCATTTTTGGCAGATATATTAAATTGCAAATCATGACTTCTGGACATTATAGTCTTCCACTAACTAATATGCTTTTGGAAGTTAAAAATGCACCAAGCATATGTCTGGATTTAAAGGAACATCGACATAACCAATGCTGGATTCTGCATCTAATTGACACAGCCATCAAGTACTCTGCTGTCCGACTGATTAAGACCAAAAAGAGCCAAGAAATTATTCACAACATATTTTTTATGTAGATATCTTATTTTATACCTCCCAAGTGCTTTTTTTTAAGTTACACTGGAGACAAGTTTAATAATGAGGGCTATCGACAGATTAATGAAAAGTTGAATATTGAAACGTGTACAACAGCTGCAGAAATTCCATTCAACAATGGTACTGAGGAACGTCACAATCTAATAATTGCTGAAGCAATGGAAAAAAACATTAGATTATGAAAATGTGAGCCAGAAATAGCTTTGCATTGAGCCGTTAGTGCCAAAAATGCACTTCTAAATCATTCTGGATATAGTCCAAATAAGCTTGTATTTGGGTCAAATATTAACACCCTCTCAGTTTTAAATGATCGATTACCTGCATTGGAAACTGCAACAACCAATGATATGGTTAGAATAAATTTTAATACACTAAGTACATGCAACAAAAAAAGTTTCATAGAAGCGAAATCAAGCGTAAGAATTCAGAGAGTTTTGTGATCCAATGTAAGGAATGATTACAGATGAAAGATTTGTGACAGGGGGCCGTGTCTTCTATAGAAGACAAAACTACACAGGATTGTGTGGTCCTGCTAAAGTTTTTGGGAAAGAAGATCAATGTGTATTGATCTGACATAAAGGAGCATTTTTCAGGATGTATCCATGTCACTTGATGAAGGTAGACAAGGAATCGCAAAGTCAAGGGAATGAATAACACACAAATTCTTCAAATGAGATGAATGAAGTCTTTGAGAAGAAAGATGACGGGCAATATAATAAAAATTATATTAGCAATGGAAAGGGAAGTGAAAGATAACAGTATAAAACGAAGTAGAAACGAAGTAGAAACGAAGTTGTAGAATATAAATTGAATAGGAGTAATGAGTGTAAAAAAGATTATGAGCACACCACCAAAGTCAACAGGAAAATATAGACATTGGCTAAATATAAAACCAGAAAATGAAAATTCTCTTTGTATCAATTGGGATCATGTTGATCAATGGAGAGAACTTCCCCAAGTAACAGAAGGAGTAAGTTATCAGGAATATGCAGTTTTGATCACTTCTGAACAAGAACAAGGAGATCATGTGATTGATGAAAAATAAAAAGAGAATTAGAAAATATGCAAATTCATGAAGTATATGAATGTGTGCCTGACTTGGGGCAAAAATGTATATCAACAAGACGGGTGATAATGGAAAAATTTGGTAATGATAAAAAATAATGAAGGCTCGTCTTGTTGCACATGGTTACAAAGAACATTCCTCAATTAAAGCCATATATAATATTATTATTGTAACTGCTTTATATTTCATAGTATGAAGTACTTTTGGATTCAATGCATACTTTCCACCAAATTTACAACCGAATTCGGTAGTATCACTACCATGTAATAAAAGGTCCATTAGCCCCAGAGACTCTTGTGCTTAGTGAAGCAACTAATGTTGATATATTGATAGCCGCCATGCTAATGAAATAGTTAGACTACTTAGACTGCCTGAAGTTCTTTGTAAAGCAGACAATGCATCTCTGGTAGAGACTTTAAAGTCATCAAATCTTGCGCATGACCGGCGTCTGACAGTTGAGATGGTCAAAGTTATGGAAATGATAGTGAATAGAGAGATCCAAACTGAATGGATCAGGGGGCGAAAACAGGTCACAGATTGACGGTGGAGATGGGAGCTTCTACGGAAATTCTGAGAGACTTGCTGCAATGATGACTTGTTTTATTTTTATTACATTTTTGTAGTCTTCACAAGAAGACATCAGAAATGTTATGTAATCTCCCTTGTATTGAGATACAAGCGTTCTATTTCTTTGATGTAAGTTGCTTAGAGTAATCTCCCTTGCTGGTTTTTGTTGTGGTTATTGGCTGGGAAAACAAAGACGGCAGTTTGGGCAAACAGACGTGTGTCCATGACTGGATTTATGTAACGAGCTAACTAACATAGTATATGTTCATTCGTCATGATAGAAACCATCCTCCAAGACATTCCCTCTGCCTTTGGAAGAGGGTAGTGTAGTATATGTTTGTTCGTCATAATAGAAACCATCCTCCAAGACATTCCCTCTGCCTTTGGGAGAGGGTAGTGTAGTATATGTTTGTTCGTCAATGGTACCATCCTCCCAGATATTACCGCCTCCTTTTAGAGGGGGTAATGTAGTATATGTTCGTTTGTCATGATACCAACCTCAAGTTATTACCTCTTTCTTTTGGGGATAGTGTAGTATATGTTCTTTTGGGGATAGTGTAGTCTATGTTCGTTTATCATGTATAGTAATACAAATATGAAGTTTAATGACATGTTCCTTAAAATGGAAAGTTTAATGACATATTCCTTTTAAATAATATTCAGAGTTTGGTTACAGATACCAAATCTCCTTTATTGTAAAGTAATTACTATTTATTGTTGTTATTACGTTTGTTAATGAAATTATTATTGTCACAATTATTGTTGTTAATCTTTCAATTCCCAATTGTTATAATTAATGTTAACACTGAATCAAGTAAAATATATTAAATCTAGCAGGTTCATTTCTATTATTTGGATTGTTCAAACTACTGTTTTTGTAATTACTAACGGAAAAATCGTGGATGCATTGATCATTTAACCAATCTAGAAAGCTACATTAGAGAAGCTTTTATTAGGGGTCAACATGTAACAACCATCTTTTTTGACCTTGAAAAAGCTTATGGGAGAACATGGAAATATGGAATTCTAAGAGATGTACACAATATCGGACTAAAAGGTAGATTACATTCATCTCTAACTTTTTATTCAATAGAACTTTTAGAGTACGAATAGGATCAACTTTATCAGAGACAAAAGAACCAGAAGGTGTACCACAAGGCAGCATCCTATCAACAACCTTATTTAATATAAAAATAAATGGCATAGCTAAGGAAATAACCCCCCCGATATAAGTGGATCCTTATACGTCGATGACCTCACCATAAGCTATCGATCCACTTGATAGAAAGAAAGCTACAGTACTGCATAAATATAATCAACAACTGGGCAACTAAAAACGGTTTTAAAATTTCAAAGACCAAAACTAAATGCATTCATTTTTGTAACAAGCACAAACTAGATAACGATCCCAAACTACAACTTGACAGGGAAAACATCCCACTTGTAAATCTATATAAATTTCTAGGAGTAATCTTTGATAAAAAACTGAACTTTATCCCACACATAAACTACATTAAAGAGAAATCTTATAAAGCACCACAATTATTACGATCTACAGATTCCTAATCAGATCAAATTAAACAACGGATGTTTTATCTATCAATCCACTTGAAAATCGTACCTAAACACATTAGAAACTTAGGACTGCGACTGGCGCTGAGAGCCTTCCAAACATCTCCTGTTGAGAGTTTGTACATAGAAACACATGAAGCTCCTCTAACGCTAAGAAGACAGAAACTGGTCTTGCAATAATGGATAAAGCTAAAATAATACCCACTAAACCCAGCATACAATACCATATTCAAACCAAATCACAAAAAACTATACCAAAGGGGAAAAAATACAATAAAACCTATTGGCCTCCAAATGGAGGAAATAATTTTTAAAAAACATCCCACTCAAAAAGATACATGATACCATCCAACCAACAATACCACCGTCGGAAATAACACAACCAAAAGTAAACTTGAAAATGAATAAACTCAATAAAATTACCGCACATCCTCTCATTTTTCAAGAAAAAACTTAATAAAATCCTAGATTGTTATCCCAAATATACTGCTATATTTACAGACGGATCTAAGGACACGAACACAGCAAGATGTGCAGCTGTACATGAAAACCAAACGACCCACCAACATCTTCCTGAAGAAGCATCTATTTTCAGTGCAGAATCAAATGCCATAGATTTAGCTCTCAATATTATTTCGGAGTAAAAAGAAAAACTTCATTATTCTTTCCGACTCCTTATCAATATTAACAACATTGAAAAATAAAAATCTGGATAACCGACTGATTATCAAACTATTATGTAGAATAACATCATTGCTGAACACCAAAGAAATTATATTTTGTTGGATCCCAAGTCACATAGGAATCCGAGGAAATGATAATGTAATGAGACCAGGTGTCTATCTGTCTATCTGTCTATCAATCTGTCTGTCTTTCACTCTCACACGCAAGTAACTCGTTACTTTAAAACGACGGGTTTTCTCTCTGGTTTCATTGGGGCTATTCTTTTCATATTAATAAACCTTTATTAAAAACTAAACATCGGCGTCTGAGTGATTGTATCCACAGACAAGCAAGAACCTGGGTTCCCGATGACAACGACGAAGGGTGTATAATAGTTTATACACGCCACGGACAACTGGAACTGTTATATTATCATTTTGGAAGTTATTATCACAACGTTTCGGCCTATGTAACCTCCAATCTTGTTCATGTGCATCTTGTTGAACTCGATAATCTTTATATAGAAATCGGAAATCTGTACGGAATTTTGAATTGAATCGTTTATTTAATCCATGGGGTAAATTGTTCATGACCGTGCAGAAGTCTTAAGTAATTTTTATTATATTCTTGTATTGCCTGTACTGAGGATTGAACTTATAACATTCAGAAGACTGCCACTTACTACTTAGCACTTTATATGTTGTCCCATAAGAAGGTCGGAGGTTACATCGGCCGAAATGTTATGAGAACAACACCCAAGATGAGAACAGGTGTCCAAGTCCTTATATTCTTACGAAATGTTATAAAGTGGATAGTTTCTGCTACATCATAAGTTTTTCCCACAATTAAAGAATACCTGGCATATCAGTATCGATTCAATCTATGCATTTTTTTGTACTCAGTGGCGAATATACATTAAAAAATATTTCAAACAGCAGAAAAGTTGACAGAAATACTTGTTAAATGTTACTCCACGGTCCAATTCCAATTCTGATTACTTGGATTCAAAATATCCGACTCTGACTCTGTCACTGACTCCTTGTTTTAAAGTTTTCCAATATTCAGACTGTTTGTTGGTTGTTTGGAGATTAAAAAAAAATCAGACTCCAACTCCTAGCATTCTTACAAGTCCGACTTCGACTTCTTTGAAACCTTTGACTCCCTTCGATTCCGACTTAGCAACCCTGCTTTAAAATCTGCCTAATTTTGCCATTAAATCCAAGATAGTTGCTATTTTTCAAGATGGATGCAAAAATATCCAAGAAAATAAAACTAAGACAATTGGTTCAATTTTGCTAAAAGAAATACCTGATCTTTGCACTAACATGTCTGGTCGATTCTAGGTGTGTCTACTTAAGCTTTGAGAGCCTGTTAAGCAGAATTTGGTACACTACTAAAAATTATATTATTTATTATGCTCTGCTATGATTCTCTGGCGCTATGCTAAGTATCGTTAAAGGAAACAAGGCCTCATTTCGAATCTCAGGGCAGCAATGTCACCAGCTTACCTTGATAGTGTACTGACATCGGCTCTGGATTAAACGTTAAGCAAACTAAGCACATGCTTAGGGCCTCAGGAGAAGAGGAGCCTCACAGTTTTTCAAGTGCTAAATTTACATGCTATAAATGTGTGCAAAATTATCCCACTTTATTTGTCGGTATTAATCAACGAAAGAGACATTCAACTTCTGCACCGCCCTTTTCTAGTACTAATTCACAAGAGTAACATTCAACCTCAACACCATTCTTTTTTAAATCACCAGCATGCAGACAGTAACGTAATTTTTGTATCCAGGCTGAAAATTGAGGCGAAAAGGAGGTAGGCATGCACAAATTCTCTTTAATTAATTCGAATTCAACTCAAATTATTATTGATTTGTTTAAAAATGCTTATACAAGTTTATTTATGTTTATTTTCAGTTTCCACATTGAGGAATAATGTTACATTGAATTTTGTGACGACCATGTGCCTTCAAATAAATATTCTTCATCAATGAAACTTTTGTTCTCAATTTTTGACCCAGTGCGACTGTTGCACCCCTCAAAAGTGTATATATATATATATATATATATATATATATATATATATATATATATATATACAAGAATATTAATTGCGCTGCTTGAAAACAGTACTAATCATGGTACTGCAACAAAAGCTAAAATCAGTAGCAGAAAAGTAACAAAGATGAAAGGCCAGTAAGAAATAAAGATGAATATATTCCATGCAAGTTTTCTTTCTCCTCATCATTCATTTTTAATGTTGAGGATGCTGTGAGTGTCCGAGACTCTTGAGTGGGCAACACCAGGCAACATTTCACTCCTGCTATTCATACAGTCTGCTTCAAAGAGTTGACATAAACCAGGTTGTATACAATTATATCGCTTCTTATGTGCTCATACCACGTCTTCCTTAATCTATGATGCTCTCTAGTTTCCAGGATATTCAAATGTGTTATGGTGTACATGGTCGAACCATCTGAGACACTGAGTGCGTAAGGCATCGATAATCTAACCAATACCAAGTTCTGATAAAACACAATTGATCCTTTCTTCCACTGATCATAGCACAGTTGTTGCAGATCAAAAGTGTTTGGAACCCATGTCTAACTGCCATGCAATATGGCAGGGCAAACACAGGTCGAAAACACTTTGGCCTGAAGCTTGAAGAAAATGTGCCTAGATGTATGTTGCTTTATTAAACTAATAATAACATATAATATAATATTACTATTATTATGGTAGGCACCCCTCAGGCGATTAGTAATAAGCTGTTAATATATTTTAATCTATAATTTATGGAATACAACAAAATTGAAATCTGACAACTGCCAGACGGTCCACGGAGGAACCCTAGCTCAATTTAGAATGTGTTCATGTACCAGCACAATTGTACTTGTCAAGCGTCAGCAGTAAGTGAAGTAGCCAAGCTGTACTGGAAGTTAGTTTAATTTTTCCATTTCGAGAGATAACATTTCATTTACAGTTTAAGCTAATCTTGAGGTCTTAAGCTGGCTCTGGCAGAAATTCCATTCTACCGTGAGATGAACCAAAAGTCATTAAAATAGTCAAATCTATATACTATAAAGAAATTATGGTGTTTGTGGAGTTTATCTGTTCATATGCAAATAGAAACATGTGATTGGTTGACAAAAAAGGAATAGGCAGAGTATACATTACTAAAGTAGTAGTTTTTATGATGTCAATACCTGAGTTCGAATCTCATGTAAGTCTAAAGGATGTTTTTAACTGAATACGTGCTTTATAAATTTAAAGAACTTAACAAAACATAACAATATAAAAAAGCATTACATAAATATTTTTTTAAGAACTAAGTGACCTTTTTTGATAATCCGCAAAAAAGTAGACATAAAGGGGGTATTCAACATTAGTAGTTCAAAGCAAATTATTATTTTATTTACCTCTCTCTGGGAGGTTAGACACAGGGTCAGGTGTAGTTTTGAAAAGCACTAATCCTAGTGCGCTCTAACCACAAAAATGCTTGAGCATCCCCGTCAGCATTCCCTGGTAGGCACCCCTCAGGCGATTAGTAATAAATTAACCCCTTCTCAAAGAGAAGGTAAAACTTTGGAGAGTGGACCTCCTGAGACTCAACAGAACCGTACCTCAATCCGACAGAGCAAAATTCAAAGCGAGATATTTTTGCTTAAAAAACATAATTTCTAATGTGTTTTACCGATAAAAACAATACGTAAATACATTCATCATAGTTACTTTCTCTCGCACGCATGTCGTACTATTTATTTCACAAATATTATTCTTTGTACTACTTATAAAATGGTAAAAGTTAGATGAAAATAGAAATTGACATACCGAGGTACTGTACTTACACAGCTAAAGGAGCAGGAAAACTAGTATATTTTAAAACATTGCAGAATTATCCTAATCGGGATTAGTGCATATAAAAACATGTACACTTAAACCAGTATAGGAATGCATGGATGGACCATTTAATTTCCAACCACAGCTATTAAATTCAAAAGTACATTTTTATGTAATATAGTGATGGCCACCTTGAAAAATAGTTAAATCGGTAATGGCTCAATTCCTACTGAGACTTACATTTCTTAGAGTATATTTTTAATTATCTAGAAAAGGCCACCCTTTTTTACCACATGCACCAGCTTTTTCTCTTTTTCCTGCTTTTTTCTTTTACAGACAACACATGTACATATGACGCATTCTGTCTAGGTCTCTTTAGGGTTGAAAGGCCCATGGCAAGTAGCACACACACACACACACACACTCAATAAGAGATGCATACAAACTATTAAACACAGCACCAGCATATACACACCACAAACCAAATTCTCTCACACACAAGTTATATACACACTCTCTCTCACGAAAACAGGCATGCTAATACGCACACAGAGCCACAAGTAAATGCACATGGCAACAGCCGAAGTGAACATATGTACTTAATTTCTCCTTACAAGACAAAACAACTTCTTTCACCTAGAACGTTCTTGGACTCTTTAAACTCTCATTCATTGTCAGCACTTTATTTTGTATTGTCTTAACAAGTTGTCAATAAAAAAGAATGATTTTGTATGGATAAGCTTTTTTATTCTAATAATGTCCTATTGTGAACGTGTGTTCACTGCACAGAGCATGATTGCCGACACCGGCCGTCATGGTATCAATTGTGTCGTCTCAGTCAGTGCTGCAACAGAAGAATTCTCCCTCCAAATAAAATCACAACTTCAGTTTTAACAAACGTTTATTTGTTGGAGGTCACAATGATACTCGTTTTCTTCTACTAGACAACAGACTTACAAATGAGAATTCTTAGCCCAACTAAACCGAAGCACAAGTCCAACCAAACACAATCCATTAGCTAAGCGCGCCAGGGTCCATCTCTCTCTGAGAGACACACAAACCTCAACTAACCGTAAAATGCCCAGAAAACTAACTGACGCCCCCCCTCTCTGCCGAAATATATATAGATATTCTGGTCCTTTGTGGCAGACCACCTAGTTATCCACACAAAATGGCTAATCTGCTGCCAATCTATGGCCATCAAAAACTTACTGTCAAGGGGTTCCATATCTGGATGCCCATTAAATTTGGAAGACTAAGTGGTCATAAACACAGCAGGGAACTTCGTATCTGTAGAACCATTACTTTTTTCCAAAGAAAGATCAAATTCTGAGAGTTTAATTTCTGGTGTGGTTTCTCTTCCCTTGTTTAAATATACATTTTACAGCAATTGCAAACATGCAACCGCCCCGACTTCAACATTGGGGACCTCAAGTGCAGTCTTTTCTACAATGATCTTCTATAGATGTGCCTCAAGTGCAGTCTTTTCAACAATGATCTTCTATAGATCTGTCTCAAGTGCAGTCTTTTCTACAATGATCTTCTATAGATGTGTCTCAAGTGCAGTCTTTTCAACAATGATCTTCTATAGATCTGTCTCAAGTGCAGTCTTTTCTACAATGATCTTCTATAGATGTGTCTCAAGTGCAGTCTTTTCAACAATGATCTTCTATAGATGTGCCTCAAGTGCAGTCTTTTCTACAATGATCTTCTATAGATGTGTCTCAAGTGCAGTCTTTTCTACAATGATCTTCTATAGATGTGTCTCAAGTGCAGTCTTTTCAACAATGATCTTCTATAGATCTGTCTCAAGTGCAGTCTTTTCTACAACGATCTTCTATAGATGTGTCTCAAGTGCAGTCTTTTCAACAACGATCTTCTATAGATGTGTCTCAAGTGCAGTCTTTTCTACAATGATCTTCTATAGATGTGCCTCAAGTGCAGTCTTTTCAACAATAATCTTCTATAGATGTGTCTCAAGTGCAGTTTTTTCAACAACAATCTTCTATAGATGTGCCTCAAGTGCAGTCTTTTCAACAACGATCTTCTATAGATGTGCCTCAAGTGCAGTCTTTTCAACAACGATCTTCTATAGATGTGCCTCAAGTGCAGTCTTTTCAACAAACATCTTCTATAGATGTGCCTCAAGTGCAGTCTTTTCAACAATCATCTTCTATAGATGTGTCTTAATGGTGCCAGATCGAACAATTCTTGAAGCTGGACTGAAGAAATAATAATGATGATGGTTATCCTGCATTAAATTTGTTAGCGCTGAAATAGTAAAAGAAACAAAGGTTTCTTTGTGCTGAACGAAACAACTCCAACCGTTGTTTAAGTAAATTAATAGAACAAAATCTGGGATAATTTTCTAATAGACAGCTTCTATTATTTTGCAGGTTCTTATGTCATATTTAAGCATGATGGGGGGGGGGGAGAAAGGCAAATGATTAATCATTTTATACCTTCTGCTCGATCTGCTTTTAAACAGATTTATACTAATAAAATCATTCTAACTTTTTCGATGATGCCACAACTCACGGGATTCCTACCTTTGCTTCTCCGTTCACACGTTAAATAAACTTCACCTTCTGACCTCGACAGACAACCACTTGCCTCGTTTGTTCGTAATAATTCCAAGTGCATTCAATATATTACAAAAGGAAGATAATTATTTTAAACCAACTGGAACACCCGACATTCAATATCCAATAAATTCCAACTCCACTTAAAGTGGGAACATAGCTATCTATATATGTACAGGGTAATCTCCTAAACTAATGAACGGATCATTATGAATTTTGGAATATATATTCTAAAAAAAAAAATATGATGAATAACAGGCACATTATTTATTTTGTAAATGTTAACATTTAAGGGGTGCATACTATCATCATATTTGATTTAACGTCTGTTTTACATGCTGGCATGTGTTGGACGGCTTTTAGAAATTGACTTTCAAACTTATCTCTGGTCAGGTTTCTTTGGAAGTCAAGATTTTTATAGGCCGGATGCCCTTTCTGACACCAACACAGTGGGGTGATGGGAACCAGTGGTTTTAACGAGACATCATCTCTAGGTGATTGCCCACCATGGCTAAAGAGTGCTTCACCTGCTCTTATCAAAGACTTTTTTTTTAATAAACGTGGACATATAAAGTTTTATTTATGAACCAATCATTATATATTCTCGACAATCCGGTGAGTAACATGGGCACATTATTTTTTTCCATAAACTTTACCAAAAAAGACTTTAAATAAGTTAGATACAAAACATTTAATAGAATTGCTCTACATCAAATTTTGACTTATATTAAGTAATACATTTTTAAAAGGATTTGTGTGCGCATGTGCGTGCTTGGTAAAATCCTATTAAACTTATGAATTATGGAATACGTATTCTAGGCAACAGGGTATGTAACGCAGTTACATTTTTAAAATTTTAAACTCTACCCCCAAAGAAAGAAACCATTAAAATTTTAAACTCTACCCCCAAAGAAAAAAAACCATTAAAATTTTAAACTCTACCCCCAAAGAAAAAAAACCATTAAAATTTTAAACTCTACCCCCAAAGAAAAAAACCATTAAAATTTTAAACTAATGCTATAAATAAAGATAGAGATCAGTTAGAAACTAAATCAAGAGGATTTTTTTTAAATAAAGCGTTGACAGATCAACAAAAAAATTCTTCTGTATTACTTTATATATTGGATTGGATGGCAAGTGAATGTTCATTTATCTCACTTGTTCAATCAATAAAATATATTATTTTTTGAGATTCTGCCAAGTCCAGCATATAAGTGTGGCTATTGGAATGGGTGGACTGGTTGGCATAATCATACAATTTCCTGGTAACCCCTTCCTTATGGGAGAAGTAAAGGAAGGATTTTTAGTGTTAAGTCAGAGGTGCAGTGTTGACTAGAAAAAAAGTATTTATTTCCATAGCACTCAATAAGTTAGTTTTATAATAATAACTATCTGTCTAGATAGCGTAGCTCAGGATTCTGTTTACTTACATTTGTTTTATTTTTTATTCTTTAATTCTTTTACAAAATTATTTATTCATTTTCCGTTTCAGAAACTCTATTTTAATTTGGTTTGGTCACCTTTTGGTTGTTATAACTTCTTACTGGATTTTACCAAGCTGATATCATAAGCAAACAGTTTTAAATAATTTACATGACTGAAATAGGATTTAATTAAATAAAAAAAACTTAAATTTACTTTTATTGTCGTTTTCTTTTATTCTTTTACTAAATTATTTGATTTCCATTTCAGGAACTCTATTTTAGATGTGTGGCCACCTTTCACACCAAGAAAATATTAGGTGCACCTTGAAGGGGTTACAATGCCACTGTATTTACACTCCTTCCCAGCCAATCAATGCTACATACATTCTTGAGTACCACCTCACAAACTGAATATTAGAAACATGATATGAGAAACATTAAAAAAAGAATGGTAATATGATGTTATAGGCTGGTGGCAAGAGTACATAGGGCTCCTCATTCAATGCCGGGCAATGCCAGATCTATCTGATTGTTTCTTATAATAATGTAGAAATATTCTTACTTATAGAATTCCCTATTGCAGTTTTATTTTTTGACAATTCTCAGGAGCTTATAGTGATTGTGGATCAGTTGTTTTTAAATAATTTTAAAACTAATCAAAGTTTAACTTCTCAGGACGACTACTAGTTATGAAATACAAAAACTGTTAGGGGTTATTTTTTAATTTAATTTTTTGTCTTATTTATTAATTTATTTATTTTAATAATGTAGAGATTGGTGATAGATATTATAAAAATAAGTATTTACTCTATTTTTTTTATTTAGTATTTCATTTTGCTCTTTAAAAGAGATTATCTGGAATTTCTCTTCTAGAAACAATTTATAAGTTTTTCTCTTTGGGATTAAAAGAAATGGTGGAGCTAATATTAAACTTAGGGAAACTTAACTTAAAATGGCAAAATATAAATCTCACTCTTTTACGTTTTTATCTTTTCTTCTTTTCACCGTTTGTATTTTAGTAAAAAGTACTTGGCTCTAAAGTATATAATATTTGATGTTAACCACCACCACCATCAACTGTTCTACATGTACTAACCCAAGAGCTCTCATCCATTCTTTCAACATTGCCATACCATCAAAGTCTCTTGTTCTGTACACATCTCCTTATACTGTCCAAATGTTATCTTCCTCTAAGATCAGATCAAAGCCTATATTTAAGACTCACATTACACACCCATTGTATCATTCTCTACATGTAACGCATGTTCTCAACCCTCACTGATCAGGTTTTACGTTCATACATCATCACACTGTGTACACGTGCCTGTGTAGATGGTGGTAATGCAACATGAGAAATACACAAGTTGTTTGCCTTTGAGTGTTTTTTTTTTTACACAGAACTGCCCTCTACAATTTTAAAGCTATAACCCAAGAATGAAAACAGTTTCTAATTTTAGATTTGACAGAAGATCAGTTGAGAGATACTGAAATCAGACACACGGATGTTAGCCATGTGTTTCAAAATAGATGACTTATAGCTGAATTATTATGAGCTATATGTCAGTGGAAACGGAAATATCTTTATGACCATACTTGTCTCAGTTTTCATACTTACTGTCCAATATTTCGACTCTTTGCTGTTACATTTTAAAAACTATTTTATTAAACATTTAGCCTTTTGACATCTACTCTGAACGAGGAAGTTGATACAGTCAGAGTTCAAGCTTTTAAGCACTAACACAGATGATCTCCCATTTCATTACAGAAAAAAAAAACAAGTAAATATACAAACAAAACTTACTGTAGAACGGTGAATTCAAATGCCTAAAAAGTGTTTTAATACCCATAAAAAAAATAAAAAAAATCACCAAACTAATTATTTCTGGTGTTTCTGGATTGGATACGTGCACCTACTGAGTATACGATGCACAATCCACTTAATAAAAAAAATCATGTCTGGAGGTTGTCTGATGATGTTGAACTGTCATTCTTCTTGCATCGTGATTTTGTCTTTAACTGATTTCTCATATTTTCATTAACCGATGCTTCAAATGTAGTAATATTGAAATTACTATATATATATATATATATATATATATATATATATATAATTGAATAAAGTATGCTTTTTGAAAAAAATTTTTATTAGCCATTACCGTAAGTTTCATACGTCTAAACTAAAAATAACAGGAGTTGCCCTCTTTAAATAGCAAAATCGTATAAAAATGTAAAATTACCGATGCAAGGGAAATAAGCCAACTAAAAACTAGTTCTCTACCCATAAACGAAATGGGACACACGTATTTAATGGGACACACAGTTTAACGTCTGTTTTACATGCTGGCGTGTGTTGGACAGCTTTTAGAAATTGACTTCCAAACTAACCCATTTCTTTAATTTTCCTCTCTTTGCAATTAACAACAATGCAGTGAGTTAAAGGAGCTCAGAATTCGTCACAATTTCCAGTCAAAGAAAATAAAATGGACAGACAAAGTAAGCCTGTAGTGGGAGCGATAGCACAGATGAGAATAGCCAGTCATCCAGCATACCATAAGTCCCGCTAACAAGAAGAAAAATCAGATGTAATGAATGTGGCCCATTTTGAGTTTCAATAATGAGACAAACTGTTGGAAAAAAAAGATTTGAAAATACAAAAACGGTCAAAAATTGCAAGTGACTAAATCTGAATTGTAGAAGTGTTACCTGGAATAAGAATGACGAATATATTTCTAAACACTCCTCTTTACTTATGAAAAGCGTACATCCGTCAAAATTCACAAAAAAAAAAAAAAAAAAAAATTATCCTTCGCCAGTGTTCATTCATATAAAATAATGTATAAATCGATATACAAAAAAAGAATGAAAAAAAAAAAGAATGAAAAAGAAAAACGTCTCATTATGGAAATAGATTGGAGATGGAAGTTTGTCTCACTTGCTATTTGCTTTCTCAATTCCCCTAAATACTTTAAATGGATTTATCCAGCAGTTTTTCTTTTACTTGCTAAGTTTTGTGTGATGAGATCGATATATACAATGTGGGCCTGGATGTAATCTCTTTAGCCGGTGGGATACTAAGGAAGGAATGTTAGCTCTGTATGGGTAATATGACTAGTCGGGCGTCATCTAGTTAGTTCAGAGATAAAATAAATCAATTTATCAAATTTCATAGGAGAGGGGGGAAAAACACTTGCATACCTTCTGCTGAATTTAGGATTGATCCCTATCGTCCACCCAAATAGTAAGCTAAAATTATGGATTAAATGTATGGGATGTGGGGGGCAATATGAGCTGTAAATTCTAAGGAAACATATTTGCTCTCTCAGTAGACAAGGGAGATAACCGTCTTAGCCGTAATAGTTAGAGTTAATTCCCTTACACAATTTAGGCGATGGACTGTTTGTAGTTAATGTTTACATCCTCATTGCTTCTAGTATTCGTTTCGGGTACCTAATTTTATTTTATTTTGAACAAAATGTAAATTAAGCTAAACTATAAATTCAAGACTAAATTACATTGGAGTTAATAGATTAAAAAATTTGTAGACATTACCATTGAAATTCGCCCATCGCTATAATAAATAATAAAAATGGAGGTTATTTGAATTCACTACCATAAATCGTATTTTATCTTACACATTTTACTTCTACGAATAATAATCCATCATAATATCGCACTTTAATTACACGACGGATATTTCAACTAGGCTTTTCTTCCATGATTAGTTACAGTTCCCTATGGTTATTTGAAAACAATTCTGTGTGATAATTTCATATGGCGATCTGATTGGAACTCATCCTATTGGCAGGGAAGATCCCTTATGAGTGTTACCCGCTTTCCATTTTGTTTCTTTTCAACGAACTGTGCCTGATGTATCACTTTATTTTCGTTTCGGTCTGAGTGAACATGTTAAACTGCATTTTACTCGTTGAAAAACAATTGTAAGAAATTCAGCAATTCTGCCATGCAAACATTAAAATAACTGATTTGATTAAACACTTTTTTGGTCATTGGAATATAAACAATCACTATATGCATATATACACATATAAGTAATAAGTATTAAGAAGGCTGAAGGCAATGCAGAGAAACGGAGTGGTGAGAGAGGGTAACACACACACACACACACAAGGCCCTTTCGACTATCATCTCGTCAGGAGAAAATCGATAGTTTTAATTAATAACGTCGAAAGAAAGAGCAAATGGGGAAATTGAGTGTGCCAAAATTAACGTTGAAGCGATTAGAATTCAATTTAATTATTTCGTTAAAAGTCTAATAAAAGGCACTACGTTAGGGGATTAAAAAAAATAAAAAAAAAATTGGTAAGGAATTCAAAGTTCCCCAAAGAGATTAAGCGATCTTACAAATTCCTTCTGCCGGCACAAGGAAGGTTTTCGCATAGCAATAGAGACAGATTCCAATATTTTCAAATGGTTCTTGGAATCTGCTCGATGCAAGACCTCAAAACGGTCTATTTTATAGCCACTGGCACAGCTAGGGTTTTCAACCAAATGCTGACCATTTGAAAATATTGGAATCTGTCTCTATTGCTATGCGAAAACCTTCCTTGTGCCGGCAGAAGGAATTTGTAAGATCGCTTAATCTCTTTGGGGAACTTTGAACTCCTTCCCATTTTTTATTTTTTTATTTTTTATCTCCTAACGTAGTGCCTTTTAATAGACTTTTAACGAAATACTTGAATTTTAATCGCTTCAACGTTAATTTTGGCACACTCAATTTCCCCATTTGCTCTTTCTTTCGACGTTATTATTAATTAAAACTATCGATTTTATCCTGACGAGATGATAGTCGAAAGGGCCTTAGAGAGATTTCCGCGTATTCTTTTTAAATGTATCTATAAATTTTGTACCTCAAAACATATATATATATATATATATATATATAAATCAGCAAGTATGATATTTACTGTACATAATGTCCGGGATGGTGGGATAACATTTGATATTTCTGGAGTGAAACCTAGCCAGTGAGGGTTGAAGACATGTGTTTTATGTAGAAAAATGATACTATGGATGTATAATGGGAGTCTTCTGAGACAATATCTAAACCTAAATCTGGACAGTATAGGGAGACGTGTGCAAAAAGGAGACTATGTTGGCATGGTCACATTGAAAGAATGGAGAGTTCTTCGGTTAGTAGATTTGGAATAGTTGAGGTAGCAGGGTCAGTTCACAGGGGAAGGCCAAGGAAAACATGGGATGAAGTGATTGTTTTACAGCATATCAACCCTTTTCAGGTCATTTAATGCTGAATAGTTTTCTGGTAAAAATATTTTGTGCTTAAAGTTTGTAAACCTCTTCAAATACCAATTCAGGTTTTCTTTTACGACATATCAACCATTGCCAGTTTGTAGAAAGTGCACATTGTTAGATCTTGTTCTAAACACCCGCTTTTTTAAATATTCAAATATTTTACATGGGTTTACGTAGAGAAATACCTGCCTCAGCTGTTTCTTTATATCTTTGTAAAATCTGTTATAGGTCCAGACAATTCATCAATACATGGCATGATATATATATATGCATAATGTCACTTGTTCCTTTTGATCATTTTAGTAGGATCATTATTCATTATTGCATGTAATTTATTGATGCAAGAGTTCCATATTTTCTGACACATTTATTTGATATGTGATGTGAGTTTTATCCTTTGTAAGCTCCAATTCTAGTGCTAGTTTTACTGCCTGGTTGGTTCCAGTTTCCATGTACACCAATATGGCTGGGTAGCCAGTGGAAGAGCACTTAATTGTTTTTGGTAATTATTTATTTTGACCCTGAATACGTTTGTTCATAGGTTATTTCTTTTTCCAGTGTAGTTAGCACCAATTTACTGTCAGTAAAGATATTTCTTTTTTCCATTGGTTTTGATTAAATCTAGTGTCAAGTCAATGGCTGATGCTTTGTCGGGGAGTCATCTGAATTTATATTTGTTATACACTGTTGCACATGCAACCGTCTCCAGCTTTGGATCGATCTGTAGATATTACTATATCGTTTTAGAAGCTCTTTATTTGTAGATCTCCATGGTATGTAACTGAATTGGTTTTCAGTGTTTATCTAGTCAAACATTATTGTTGACTGTTTTGTAAGCCAAAGTGGATGTTTCAGTCCGACAGTTTCTTGGACTGATACATCTGACTTTGCCTCATTTTTAACCTGTTCAGCTCCCAGCCCATATGGCTTGATTGCTCTCTTCCTTTCAAAAAAAGCTCTGAATTTTGACTGAAATGCACATTTGTATGGAGAATTTGTGAAGCATGATGCCAATTCAATACAGTACTGCAAGGCCAACTTTTTGGAAGTGATGGACTAGAGAGAAAGAGGGATAAATGAAGACCTGGTCAGAGATCGGTTAGTATATATATATATAAAGAAAAACGTATCTGAAGTGAAAGAGGCGGGGGTTGGGGGGGGGGGGGTTGAAAGCATGCAAGATTGGAACAGGTGTTAATCAGTAATTCAGTGGTCATTCTGTTGGATAATGGGAGGAGGGCTTATCGATCTGAGAATTCATGCTCTGATATCTTTTGGTCTTAGAAATTGCAATCATTTTGATAGTGGTGATGGATGGCTGACTGGGGGCTGTAAAGCTGAATTCAAATTCATCAAAAGCAAGTGTTTTCTAGCTGAATGAAATTCAACCGTCTTTTGAAATAAAATTCATTCTACGGTAGCTATCTGAGGTTTCCATACAGTGAGGGAGGGGGGGGGCGGAAGACCAAGAAATCCCTGTACTGTAATTCCATTTTTTTTTTTTTTTTTTAAAACACTACATGCCATGAACTAATCTATGATTTAACAATCTCTTGGTCAATGACATTATCCATCTGGTTGTCTACTTTTGTTTCAAACATTTATCAGTGATCTGACCCTTCAACATGCATCTTTGTCTTCGAGTAATTCTAAAAAAGTAGAACTAAACGAACATTAAACATTCAAAACTAGTTAACCTACCTGATATTACAATTAGTTTATACCTGCTCCTTGAGCGGTTTTGGTACAGTACCTCGGTACGTCAATTTCCATCTTTACCTGGCTTCTACCGCTTTAACTTTTTTTTGTACTAGTTATAAATTGTAGAAATAAATACGTTCTTAGTATTTGCATCAGAAAGTAACTACAATGAATATTTGCATTTTTTTCTTCTTTTTAACAAAAAATTTGCTTTGAATTAATGTCAAGTACTCTTTATCTACATTTTTGCAAATAATAAATACTTAGCATAAAACATTAAATATTTCAAACTAATTTCTTTAATTTATAAAATGTGTATCTAGTTGAAAAATTCCTTTAGACTTATGTGAAATTCGAACTCGGGGGGGGGGGGGGGGCGATTGACATAGTAAAAACTACTGCTTTAGCACTGTACTCTGGTTGAGTAAAACAGAATAGGCAATAAAGTAGTTTTTATTTGTGTACGGGCAGACACCAAAATTTTAATTTATGTAAATTCTCCTTCAAACAAATATTGCTGTAATGTGCCACATTACAGTACATTCAGTTCACTTTTGATCAAGAAAATAACATTTACTTATCAAAATTCTAACAACTTACCCTTATTTAACCTAATTATCCATCGTCTGTTGACTCATGTTATAACCAAAGTCCCAATACAAAACCGCATTTGCAAAATTCTTAAGTTTTAATAATTGTCAGATTTTAAGCTCATAGCAAAGCTTTCATTTTGCTTCTAAAGATTGTGAATAACAATATTCACAATCTTTGCTCTCAAGATGAATAAAACTTTAATAAAAAATATTCATAACAAAATCCGTGTTTATGAATTTGTTGATTTATTTCAAAATTTATTTTTTAAAGTTCAATGTGTATCTACAGAACATGATTTAACAAAAAAAAAAAAAAAATCTTTCAGATAAAATTTCTGAACATAATTTATTAGATAATTAAAACCTTTTCATAAAATTTGTTACCCCCCCCCTTAACAATTAGAATTCAAAATGTGAAAAAAGAAAATGAATTAATCTTCACAACCAAAAACATTAAATATTTTTTACTATACTACACATTATAATTATAAAGTGATATAATATATTGTGTAGATATTTTCAGAATTTACTTTAGTGCTCAATACACGAGTAGAGATTAGTAGTAGCGTGGAAATATATCTATGGCAAGTAAGCTATAAAGGCATCCATGTCTCATTCCCATAGGACAAAGGCTAAATGACTGGTGATATCCTGTGGGAATGAAACTGACGCCTCTGGAGCTTACTTGCCATAGATATATTTTAAAAATATAGATATTAAAACACTCGAGCTGATTGCGACTTCTATATGCTCATGTTGAATTTTGTTAACTAAACTTTCAAATCATAACTTCTGCTTATAGCTACCTAACCATATTTTATTTTTTTAACACAAATATTGGTCTATCAACCGTTTTATCACGATAGACCAGTTCAATAGGCTTTGATTTTGTTTGAAAGTAAATACCCAAATTTGTGTAAAACGTTATAAGTGATTTATGCTTTTTATGTAATCATCAAGGATAACATTTAATAACCATTTAGAATAGTATTAGCAGTAGAGTGAAGTATATTTTAATTTCTATGCTTAAAAAAAAAAATAAATGAAAGTGGGATAGGAGAAGCAAAAATCGTCATTCCAATTTATTTCATTTAGCTCCAAAGGAGAAAAGCTTCATCCATAAAAGGAATGGCTTTTATAATTTGGTGTTTTCTCCAACAAGAATGTTGAAAAATTCAAATCAGCAGAGACAAGAGACAAAAAAAACTTGTAAAAATACAAACATTCAAAATTTTCAGGAAAGTTATAAATAAAAATTTAAAAAAAAATTATTCAAACATTTTTCATTTAGCAAAGTGAAAAAAATTTTTTTAATGCCCCCCCCCCCTTCCAAACGTATATACACTTATATTTATAAATTGCAAATATACTATCTCTTCAGAATCTTTCATTTGAAGAACTGTTTGCTATTGAGGGTTTATTCTGTGACCTTTCTTCCTCGAATACATTGTAAGAATTCTGAGATTTTCGTTTCGCTGGGCCTACAAAAAAAGAAAAAAAGTTAATCTTAAGAAACAAATACGCAAGTAAAGTTTTTACAATAAAGACAAACGCGAGATAAATTTTATTTAAAAAACATAAACGGACCATACAGGGAATACGGACCCCAGATCAATAACAGTGAGAGGAACTCACTTCAGTCTTTCCCGGTGTCTTCCGGTTGACCTTTTACAAAACTTTAATAAACAAACGAAACATCAACACGCCCAAAATATAGATTTTTCTTTTAAAACATGTTAATATTTGGGGGGCGGGGGATTTATATTATAAATATATACATATATATATTTTTTTAGGGTGCGTTTTTTTCTTTTATTTATTATCAAAAAGTTTTGTAAATAAATGTATTGAAAACGAGTAATCTTAAAAAAAACATTGCAGAATACTCGTTCTAAAATGTTATCGTGTCACTATTTACTTGCCTCCCCACGAGGGCAGACTGCATAATAAAATATAATTTTATAGTGTGCATCTTTCTTTTTTTTACAAAATGTTTTAACACACAATTCTATTTTTTATGTGTATTTAAGATATTCTTTAAAACAATTGGTGGACTTGAGTAATCTTCCATTTTGCCTCCCCATGAGGGCAGAATTAGACTTCAAAAATAAGTTTCCAAACTGAGGCAATTTAAAGTGGTAGCAAAACCGTTTCAGAGGGGAAACTCAATCTTTCAGGGTTATAATGCACCAATTCACAGTCAAAGTTGTGACTGAATAGCACACGGAACATTCTAGTAAAATGGAACATCTTATCAGGTCACCACAGTCTGGCTCAATATCATTGAATATTTATAGAGCATTTTAGACAAAACAAGCGAGTCGATATCCACCACCATTAGAACTGGAGACTGTTTTAGCTGAAGAATTAACAAAGTTTCTTTTAGAAACAATTCAAACTTCGTACGATTTCATGCCTCTTAATATTAAAGCTGTAATTACTCTCAAAGACTGTCCAACTTCATATTAAAATAAATTTGTTTGAACTTTTAAGGATTTATTATTTTGTCCAATCTCTGTACATACTGCTTTTTAAAAACGTTTCTACAGAGTTAGTGTTTAAAGGCAGACATGCGTACCCTATGTCAAAACAGGTTAGTTCTGATTGTATCCAAAAACCCATTTTTAGGGTTGCTCGACATGCCATTTGTTTAGGAAGTGAAACTCCAATAGAAATAAGGAAATCTTTCTTCAGAAAAGTACAAAAATAAGCTCAAACTACTGGTATGCAAATGGCAGTTATGAATAAGTCTTAAGAAATGAAGAGCACAACTCACCAACATAGCTCAACAAAACTGGGAGGAACATGAGACCATGAGCAGCTCCAAAGATTACGATTCCGAGATACATTCGGAAGTAAAAGATTTGGAAAATTTGGGATTTGGAGAAAGCAAGAACGATGATTCCACCAAGTTTGGTCAGCGTGATTCCACTCAATACCTAAATTAAAAATTAAAAATAATGTCAAAAAAAACAAACAAAAAAAAAAAAAAAAAAACACTTTTACTCAATGATTTAAATACACTGGGTCCAAACAACTTATTCAAACTAAAAAAAATGTCTAAAGCTAAAATTTAATCAGTTTTGTCAGAAATTATAAGTAAATCAGTAGAAAAATAAAAATGTAAATACAATGAAATCCTTACAATGACCATAAAAATGTTTTTAAAAAATCTTAACCCAAAATTTGAACTAAAAATTTACATCATCTCCAAAATCTCTAAATAAAAAGTTCCCAAAACACAAACCTAAATTTTTAACATTCATCTATGTAGCAGGTGAATACTTTAATAGCTATTAGGGAAAGGTGTGCAGAACAGCATACTTTGATGGTATGGCCACATTGAAAGAAGGCATGAGAGTTCTTGGGTTGGTAGATGTAGAACATTTGAGGTAGCAGGGTCAGTTGGCAGGAGAAGACCAAGGAAAACATGGAAGGAAGTGATAAAGATGGACTTTAGAGAAAGAGGGATAAATAAAGACCTTGCAAAGATTAGAAGTCAATTTGTAAAAGCTGTCCAACACATGCCAGCATGTTAAAGACATCAAACCGAATATGATAAGTGCGGTATGATTTGTCATTACATAAAATGATTCACCTGCCAGAACTACTAACCTCTAATCAAAGAACAAAGGTCAGCAATAAGAATTCTATGATACTCTTCTGCCTACACCCAGTGCCCCACCTCCTCTTAATCCCTAAGAATTATGAAAAATCAGACCATAGTTACGACTTTACTCATCCATCAAGTGATAGTGAAACTTTTCTAATGGTTGATTGGAGATGCGGGACACTAAACCTACAATGGTACTCCACTAACAGAAGCAGTTATGCCTTCCCATTGTCAAATATATATGATCATCTGTGATGGCATGCTGTTCACAGAAAGAGATCATCAATTTGTTGATGAGTGCAACTGGAACTACAATTACTCGTGGACTAGCAGGATTTGTGATCAGGGTTTACTCTTCTAGATCAGCCACATTCTCTCAGGGATGTGATTCCTTACCATGCACGAACGGTCATTTACTATGAAGAGGCTATATTTTGTGCATCATGTAGTGCTAGGATGCATGAAGACAAGTCGTTGACACCCCTGGAAGTCAACTTGAAAAAAAAAAAATACTACCCTTCTACAGATCTTGTAGTTATAGAGGGACCAAATAATCTATGCTCGTGAATTAAAGGGTTCAATTCGAAAAGATGCATCTGAAAGTCGGAGGTTACATCAGTCGAAAGGGTGAGAAAATAACCAAGTTGAGAATAGCAATCTGAATAATCCAGGTTTTTTTCTTTTCTTTTTGCCTATAAGATATCTGGCAATACAATAACTTTTGAACAATTGGTAATGCTATTTGAAGTTGGCAGGTCTACTAGTAAACGAGAAGGAAACACTTCAAGAAACAAACCAAGAACACTTACCGAGCTGCCCATGTGAGCTGTTGCAAATCTGGCGCGGTCAACTTTGGTTCCTTCAGAAGAAAAGGCAAACTCACGAACAATGTGAGAGCAGAACTCCACAGAAATACCTATTGCCTGGAGAAATATTTTAGAATTTTAAGAAAAAAATGGCAATGGATTATTTCAGCATTCAGTAATAAAATATAAAAAGATGGGAGGGGTGAGGACAGGAGAATATTTAAAATTTCACGTCAAGTATAAACATTTAAATATCTGATTTTGCCAGAGTATATAGTAGAACTAGCTATCAATGTAATTCATTATAATTCAGATTTCAGTACATGATATCAATTTATCTAACATGTGTATATGTGATGCATGACCAAATTAATTCACTGAACTTAGTACATACAAATGCAGTAGGCTGCATATTTTAGTGGTGCATGTGAATGGTGCAGATGATAGATGCTTGGCCAAGAGAAAAAGAGGGGCACAGAGGAATGTGAATATCTGATTTTGTATTTTGGACGACAAACATTTCTCTTTGAAATGAAATGAGTGCCCGATAAAACCAAAAAAAGTAATGTTCGTAGATTGTCTCCATGATAATCCCCCTTAGTGGACCGTCTGACAGTTATCTCATGGGGGATATCTCCATCGGTCAGCCTGAGTAGTCAAATGATGACCAGTGAGAGACTGGAATTCAAGATCTACGTTCAGGAGGAAAGAATTTCAGGAGATGGGAGGGAAGACCTAGCCCTCTGGGCATTACAGTTAGTTGGTTGGTTGGCTTTTCAGGAGGCTGGGAGCTCAGTTGAAGCTGGGCGCTTCTCCAGGCAAGAGGGGCTCATCTGAGGCTCTTAGCTAGAAGATTGTGCTGATTGGACTTATCTTTTCTGATCGGGCAGGAATCTCATTTTGCAAGTCTGCCATTCAATCTAGGAACACTAGTTTCATGTGTAACCTCCAACAAATAAACCTGTTACTTGTTTACAAACTGGACTCGTGGTTTTACTTGGGATGAGAATTTTTTATTGCAGCACTGACTGAATCGCGCAGCATCTTTGGACCGGCACAACTAGTAAGATGACGACCAGTGAAGTGAACGCATGCATACAGGTTCACATATGTGGTTGATGTCTGGGCATGTTTTAGGTAAGAAAATGTTTTCCGTAACTTTTCATAAACAATCCTCCTGGACTGAGACAATTTTTATGAATAATTGTTACCAAACCATGAAAGCTGATTTGGTAATACAGTAATAGCTACACCACACAATAAGCCTGTATGTGTGGGTGAGATAGATAAATCAATTGTTTAAGAATGGAAATTCATTTTGAAAACGAGTTATGTCCCCTTTCTCGTCTGACTGTTGATATTGTTTTCGATTTTTTGTTTTTATCATTACGCGCAAAGGTTTTCTTTTAACTAAAAAGAAAGACTTATAGTTATACTATAGAACTGAAATTTTAACAAAATTAAATAGTAAAAAATGCGAATACAAATTTAGTTAAGTCGATAAAACTGATCCAAACCCTTTTTTATACTTATTCTCTTGATTTAAAATACAAAATATGAATGCGGAACTAGTCTATTTCTGGCACGAACAGTGAGGTTAAAGCTCCCTATTTCAAGTTAATTCAACTTTAATAGCAGCATCCTATCCTTTTTATATACGGCTTATGTATATACCATCTAAGTCGTAAGGTTAAATAATTTGCATATTTCTTTGCAAAAGGATATTTTATGAATTAAATATTTTTGATTTTAATAGTTCTGTTAAGCAATATCGTTTCATTTAGTGATCAAATGGTCCTTTCAAACCTTGTTAGGGGAGGAGGGGGTCGACATGATTTTCAACACGGTGTAATCAATTTCTAAATTGTAACTTAAAGGGGGAGGAAAAAAAAGGTATCAAAATACTAAAATGTTAACATGAATAAACATAAAAGCTTTTTGTCTTGCGTTACAAAGTTATGAATATAAGGTTGCATTAACATTTGTTTCAAGTAGCAAACTTTGCTAAGTGATAGCAAGCCAGCTAGTATGAAATTAAACCTAAAATATTGACTCAATATTGTAGTTAAAAAAAAAATTAAAAAAGCATAAGTTAAATTTCCAAGGCTTTTTTTTTTCTAACATTTTTCTCATCAGTATAGCTTACCATTACTTAAAGACCCATTCATTGGTCACATATGGAGGTTAAAATAATATTTACCATGGTTACTATTTTAATATAAAAAAAATTCATATATCTGACCATTATATATAATATATACAACACAATATATACAATTAAATATAATATATAATATAATATATAATATAATATATAATATAATTTACAGATGGAGAATGTCTGAACTAGACTTACCATGACGAGGTTGACAAGTGAGAGCGCATTAAAAGAAATGCCCCACAAGTACATCATTCCAATGAGGTCTACCATAATCATCAAAATGGTAAGGACAACAAGGATGGCAGAGTGAATGTCAAATCCAAGAAGGATAAAGGTCATCATGAAGATGGCCGCTAAACAGATGCCAATGTTGATAATAGAGTCATGAACGATGGTCAGGTATTGCTCATAAAAGACGTAGAACACACTGGAACAGAAGAACAGGCTTTGATTAAAGAACAGGATAAAAAATGTTAGGTTTGTGACATATCAACCCCTTATGGGCCATTTAATGCCGAAACGTTAGTTTTTAAGGTTTATGTATTTTGATATCATTTTTGGTTTGGTTGTTTTATTGCATATCGATACTTTTTGGATTACTTAAATGCTGAATCGAGTCATTTTGGTAAAATATTTAATGCTTTAAGTTCGTTTATATGTTTAAGTATTTATTCATGGTGTTTGGTTTGGTTTTGTATGAGAAAATGTTTTTGTTTTTGCAGAACATGATTGAGTTTTGCAAAACGAATGGGGAAAAACATCAATGCTTGGTGCATCCTTGGTGAGGAAGCCAGTACCATTTATATTGGTAAAAGAATTTTATGCTTAAGGTTTATAATATTTTTAAATGTTTAACAGATTTGGATGATTTTTATATGTGAAAATTTCTTGAGTAAACAGTCTACAATTGATTAATTTTTTCTGAGGGAAGTTTGGTTTATTGAACTTATAGATATTAAATTTTTGGGTATGAACCCACCATTTTCAGGAAGGACATTATGATTTCTATTCTGATGTCTTTAAATAGCCCCTTCATAGTACCAACATTGTAGTGTTTTCGTTGCATGGGAGCAACATCAACACATTCTAACAAAGTGTTTCACTGTGTATGGTACTTGACAAGTCGCACACCATGGTGGCTCCTTCTGCTCAAGCAGGAATGAATGCATAGCTTTTGTGTTGCCAATACGGGTCGAGAGAGGATGACTTCCTCCCTTAGTCACTTTCTACAGCCCTGTCTCCATTCTCCTAAATCAGGTTGTATTGTCAACAATTTATTAGATGTATTACTGTTCTATCTAGATTGTCATTTCTTACAGATATATGCTTGGATGTTTTTCTTGACGTTTGTATGGAAATTTAAAATTGTTGTTGAGGGACTCTTTTTGGGCGGTTTTGGCTGCTGTGTCAGCCTTATCATTTCCTCGGATTCTTATCCAACAAAATATAATCACTTTGGTGTTCAGCAATGATGTTATTCTACATAATAGTTTGATGATCAGTCGGTTATCCAGACTTTTATTTTTCAATGTTGTTAATATTGATAAGGAGTCGGAAAGAATAACAACGTTTTTCTTTTTACTCTGAGAGATAATATCGAGAGCTAAATCTATGGCATTGGATTCTGCACTGAACATAGATGATTCTTCAGGAAGATGTTAAATAGTTTGGTTTTCATGTACAGCTGCACATTCTGTTATGTACTTGTCCTTAGATCCGCCTGTAAATATAGTGGTATATTTGGGATAACAATCTAGGATTTTATTAAGTTTTCATTGAAAAATGAGGACGTGTGGTAGTTTTATTGAGTTTATTCATTTCCAAATTTACTTTTGGTTGTGTTATTTCCCACGGTGGTATTGCTGGTTGGATGGTATCATGTATATTTTTTAGTGGGATGTTGGTTTCTTTGATTTCCTCCTTTTGGAGGCCAATAGGTTTTATTGCATTTTTCCCCCCTTTGGTATAGTTTTGTAATTTGGTTTAAATATGGTATTGTATGCTGGGTTTAGTGGGCATTATTTTAGCTTTATACATTATTGTAAGGCCAGTTTCTGTCTTCTTAGCGTTAGAGGAGCTTCATATGCTTCTATGTACAAACTCAACAGGAAATGTTTGGAAGGCTCCCAGTGCCAGTCGCAGTCCTTGGTGAACAGTTTCTAATGTTTTTCGAGCTAATCCATAGATGAAGCAGCCGTAGTCCAGTTTGGATCAAAGTGTTCAGTATAATTTTGATAATGTGTACCTGTCCGCACCCCAGTCAGTGTGTGGCAGAACTTTGATTAATTACATGGCCTTGTGGCATTTTGTTTTTAAATATTTTATGTGGTGTATATAAAGGTCAATTTTCTATCAAATATGATGCCCAAGTACTAGTGTTGATCAACAACTAGGATATTATTGGTTCCAGTTTCAATATGGGGTTATGATGGAACCTTCAGAATTTGCAGAAATGTATACATTTTGTTTTGCCTTTTGAGAATTTAAATTTGTTTATTTTATTTAGACAGAGTTGGAGTTTACGTTCAGCTGTGGGTATGTATTTTGATCGATAGCATATAAGTAAATCATCCACATATAGAGTGCAGTCGATCTCAGTATTCATGTTTTTAATGTTATTTATTTTTATATTGAAAAGGGGTGATGGATAGGATGTTTCCTTGAAGTACGCCGATTTCTTGTTCTTTTTGAGCTGAAAGTATGTTGCCCATCCGCACTTGAAAGTGTCTATCATTTAAGAAGTTGCAGATGAACTCTGGCATTCTGCCTTTAAGTCCAAGTAGGTCTTTTTTAATGCCATATTTCCAGGTAGTGTTGTATGCCTTTTTGGTGTCAAACAAGATTGCTATCAGGTGCTCCTTCTGGACAAATGCTTCTCTTACGAGTGTTTCAAGTCTAATTAGGTGGTCAATAGGACTTTTCCTGAAGACGGACTGGAAACCAAAAACCTGATCACAAAATATCAAATACCATGTTAGTCTCATTAACCATTCTTTCGAAAGTCTTACACAGGCAACTAGTGAGGGTAATGGGTCAATAATTTATTGGATCTGTATGGTCTCTTTTTGGTTTGGGTACTGGGATCGCTATAGCTGGCTTCCAGTTTTTTGGAATGATGTTATTCATCCATATTTCATTATGTATTTGTAGTTTAGGGATGGTTTGGGTAGTTTAAGAAATTGGTAATGGATTTTATCAGGGCCAACTGCTGTATCATGAGATTTATGTATTTCTTCTAATTCTGTTTTGTTGAATGGTTGGTTGTATTTTTCTTTATTTTTGACTTGAAGTTAATTTTTTTTTCTTTTAATTCTGTTTTATGATTTTACATTTTTAAAATTTTTTTATGAGGAACTTATTAAAAATTGTTCGGCCAGTTTGTTTACAATGTTTTCCTTGTTGGTGATCTTGATGTGATTGCAAATAAGATGTTTGATAGGGTCCTTGTTCTTCCCTGATATTTTCCTGACCATCTCCCATGCTTTTGGCATTTACATTTATTTTTGATAGTTTTTTTCATGTGTTCCGTTTCAATTCTTTGATAGTTTTTCGTGATTTTGCTCCGTTTTTGTATAGGTCCAAATTTTCCTTTGTTGGGTTATTTTTTATTTTTATTTTTTTTTTTAATTTTCTTAGGTTAGCACGTCGTGTTCTTACAGCTCTTTGGCATTCTTTGTTGAACCCGGGTTTGTTGAATTTTGAGGAAGTGGAGCTTTTTGGTATGTTCTCCTTTGCAATGGAAAGGAGAGTATTGCTGAAGTAAGTAATATGTTCTTCAGTGTGACTGTTAGCTTCTGGTATTAGTCTATATTGGCATGAGTTTTGAAATTTTTCCCAGTTTGCTTTTTGTAAGTTCCAACATGGTATTTTGTCATCTAGTTTTGGATTATCGTTTTCCAGTATAATAGCGAAGTGGTCGCTTCCACATGTGTCATCATGGGTTCTTCAGTTATACTCCATGTATACAGTTGGGTTGCATATTGTTAATTCTATTGCCGAGAGATTACCTGTTGCTGGATGTAGGTGTATGTTCTCTTTATTATTGAGCAAATATAATCGGTTTTGGTTTCAATAATTCTGCCGTTTTTTTTTTCTTTACTACCCTATAACTCGTTATGGCCGTTAAAATCTCCAATTAGTATGAAAGGCTTTGGTAGTTGAATTAATTTATTTAGTTCTGTCTCATCCATGGTTTCATTTGGTGGTATATATAGTGAACAAAAAGGTTATTTATGTAACGTTACAGGTATTGCAACTGCTTGCATATTTGTTTAAGTATTTTGCTGTGTAGAATATTTTTTATTGATATATAATGATGATCCACCAGCGGCTATGTTTGATTTTTTGTTTATGTAATTGTATGATGAATAATGTTTTATATTGATTGTGTCATTCTCTTTTAGGTGAGTTTCTTGTAGGTAGAAAATTTTGATGAGGATTATTTCTTCAAGGTTAATTTTTGTGCCTCTTATCGTAATATATTTTGTGTGTAATATTTTGTGTGTAATATTTTGTGTGTAATATTTTGTGTGTAATATTTTGTGTGTAATATTTTGTGTGTAATATTTTGTGTGTAATATTTTGTGTGTAATATTTTGTGTGTAATATTTTGTGTGTAATATTTTGTGTGTAATATTTTGTGTGTAATATTTTGTGTGTAATATTTTGTGTGTAATGGTTTGTGTGTAATGGTTTGTTTCCTTTTCTAGATTTGGATTGTTGGTGTTTCTGTCAACATCCATGAATTCAGTATTTTCTTGTTTATTTTTTGTTTTAGATCTTGATCGTGATGTTGTCTTGGAGGGGGGGGGGGTGTTCTTGTTTTGTGAGGGTTGTTTCATTATCTTTTTTATTTGTTCTTTCTTGAGCCAGTGATTGGTTCCGAATGTGCCAGGGATTTGTGGTGGTTCTATTTTTGTTTTGTCTGATGTTTTAGTTTATCTCGAGGTAGGTGTTCGTATTTATGATATTCATGATTGTAGGTTTAATTTCACTTATAAATTTTGGCCAGTCATTTGGGCAGATAAAAAAAAAGAAAAGGGAATCATTTATGTACAATATTGTTGACATTTTATCAATGCACTTGATCGGAGAATATTGATCCGAAACTTTCGATTAAACTTTTGGATCAGATTAATTACATTGTCAGGAATAAAAACAGTATATTTAAAAAATGAATAACATTTTTTTTACATGGTTGAACAGGAATTATATGAGACTTATTTGAAGTTCATAAATATATTATACTTAAGCTAACACCACTATACCTGTAAGGAAAGACCTTGTATCGGCCACCAGTATCCATGGATGTGGTGATGTTGGCAGCGATTTCTCTGGCATGTTTATACGCATCGATAAAATCAGAAGAAGTCTTCAACACCGTATGGTAAGTCATAAAATAGGAAGCTATACAAGGAAAAGAAACCAAACAAATTAAGTTACGAGTAAATGAGTTTAGTCATGAATTATTCAATTTGTAAAAATGAAAATATTCTTCCACACTTTAGAAAATTAAATTAGTGTTTCATTATAAATCTAAATGAATGTGTGCACATATGCAAAACATTGCCACAAAAGAATAGTGAATATGACATTAATTATGAATAGATGTTGACAAAGGCTATGTCAATCTGGTATACTATGTCAGATGGCTAACTTAAGATTACAGCAATTATCTATATTTTATAAAAAATATACACATAAAAATATCACTATAATATATATATATATTTATATATATATTTAACAGTTGACATTAAACAAGGCAGTACACCACTGTAGACGTAGGGGCTACCAAGAAAAAAGGGTGAGTTTGTTTTTGTTTTGTTTTTTTTTGGGGGGGGGGGTCAACCTAAATTGGGAGCTGTGCAGCGAGATGTCTGTTTACATTAGTTTCAAATTTCTGCATGTCAGTACTGTCAGGAAAACAGGGAGCAGGGAGGGAGTTCCAGAGTCCAGCAGCACGACGAAAGAAGCTTTTGGAGTAGAAGGCTCTTCGGCATCTGAGGACCTCCAGTGAACAGATGGGATTTGGCAGATCGGGTTGGTCTAGTGAATTTACATCGTGGGGGACACCAGAGCAGCAAGCTCATCAGAGCATAATCCATTGAAGTACTTGTAAAACAGGCACAAGGAAGCAACATTGCGGCGGTGGGATAGGGGCTGGAGCTTGGTGGATAGTGAGGAACCTATTAAGTTGGCAAATCTTTTTGGGACCTTGTCTAAGAGGGAGAGACTAGTGGATGATGCACCAGCCCATATGTGGCAACAATACTCCATGCATGGGCGGATGGTGGCTTTGTAGAGATATAGGATAATGTCAGGTGTAAGAAGTTTACTAGCACGGTAGAGGGAGCCCACCTTCTTTGCAGCAGTCCTGGCAATTTCTTCAGTGTATTTGTTCCAATTCATTTCATCTGTGAAAGTTAGGCCGAGGAGTTTGAAGTGGTGTTATTTGCCACGACATCGGTGGTTGAAGAGGTTTCTAGTAGTTATTGAAAGACAGTAGCTTTGTCTTTGCGGCATTAAAAGTTACCGGCCATTTTCTACCCCAATCCACTACAGACTGGAGGTCATTTGCTAAGGATTCAGCCATTGCCTCAGATATGTCCACGTCGGTTTTGCCCACATGACGAGAGTAGAGTGTGGTGTCGTCAGCAAATATTCCTATCTCAGTCTCAATTACATCAGGGAGGTCATTTATGAAAATCAGGAACAGTGATAATGTATACATTATAAAATTATAATTATAATGTATACATTATAAAATCGAGCCAACAGGCCTGTAGTAACTCTCGGTGGTCTCGGCATGGCGCATGCGGTTCCTGATCCTGTTGAACCCTAGCCCTTCAGGTAAGTTTAACCTCTTCGCTAGTCGAAGGTATATTTTATTAGTACGTCATAGAATTTAAGGATAGGAAATTTTTAACAAATTTGGGGATATAAGTAGGACGGCCTCTAGAGCAAATGTGGTATTGTGGTGACAGTAGGATAAACATCTTTATCACTTTAGACCAAGGATGACCAACGACCGCATACTTGATGGCCTTGAGCCTATTTGTTTTAAATGTACATTTTTTAAAAAATTTTTTAATATTTTTGTAAAATAAATATTTCAAAGTGTAGTATCAACAGCAACATCAGACGTTTTGCTGTAAGTTTAAACCGGGTTAGAGGAAAGACTAGAGAGTTTGTTGGTGTTTCACGACCTTTCAACTATTATAAAGTCATCTCAGGTCAAACTGCAGTGTTTCAATTTTGACGCCGGTCCGTTTTCATTCATTTTTTTTTCTGGCTGTTGGATTTCTGCATCAGTTAAAGTAGGATTGTGCTGAATGTTGTAAGGTTTTAAATAAAATATTTGTATAAGTCGAAGACTTTTAATGTTAAATTTAATATACAAAGACATGTTATTGTATAATTTAGTGATAGCGTTAACAAGCTGGTAGGATTTGGGGCTGGGAAAATGAAAAATAATTTAAATCATTGCTAATGACGGTTCAGACTGACATTCATTACGATATTCCTTTATTTCAGGCTAAGTTAGAGTTTGCTGGCATTGAGAGTTATAAAGTAGAATTTTATTACACATATATATATATATATGTATATATCTATCATAGGGAACTTATTTGAAAGTTAAATTTTTTGTTTGAATGTAAAAGATTATTCCCCCCCCCCCCACCCTATCAGGTCTACAAATGGAAATAAACAGATCCTTTTCTCTGTATCTAAATTTTAGCCATGATCAATTTGATGTTGTGGTTTTCTTTTATGGATGTTGAGAAAGAAAAAAAAAAAAAAGGGAAACTTACCTGTGATGTTAGTCACATTATTTCTTGTTTTGAGATTGACTGCAGTACCATAGGCAGGATGACCACTAGAATAAAAAAAAATATATATTTTTTTTTAATTCAAGAAAAGTAATGCATGTATATTAAAATAATGTAATTTCTATTCCAATTGATAATTTAAGTTTGTACACATTTGGATTTTGAATGTTTCGTCTCCAGAAGATACAAAAAACATTGAAAATCCCCCCCCCCCCCAAAAAAAAAACCCTGAAAAACTGATCACTAAAGCGTCCCAACATAGGATCAACAGGCAGCATCTTTGCCTTCACCATAGAGATACATATGTAACTAAAATCGGATGAATAGTTAAATTTTAAATATCAAAATAAAAACTTCTGCCCTTTTATTTTTTCTAAATGGCATATCACACTCCGTTTGAGTTAATTAAATCTTTCTAGCAATATGTAGTAGGGTAGACCAGATCTTGGTAGGTCAACCAGTCTACAAGGAAAAGTCAACCTTAAATGCAGTGTTAAAGACTTAATCAAGAATTACTATAGAAACTCCAATGTCTACTCTGAAGAGAAATCAGTTTCTATTATAAAAAAAAATTAAGCTCAAGAGTCCATAATTTAAGTTAATTAAATTTTCTACAAGGATGTTTAGGAAATTCAAGAGATGATAGTTATTACATTATCTTTGATGTGTGGGGGGGAAAAAAAAAAAAAAAAAAAAAAAAAAAAAAAAAAAAAAAAAAATGGATGACAAACTCACCCTTTTGCACAATCGGGAGTTGGATTGTCCGTAAGGAACCATGGCAAATACTTCATGAAGGTGTCGGCATCTGGACGTCCAGCTTTCATGACTACTTCACACGGGGCACAGTCCGAACTCTTAACTGAAAGAACAATAGTAATAAGAACATTTTGTTTAAAGCCATAAATGTTGGGATTGATCAATTTGTTTTGACATATCAACCCGTTTTAGTCATTTAATACCAACTATTTATTTTGGTAAAAAATGTTTGTATTTGAGATTCTTAATATTTTTAAATATTTAATAGATTCTATTTTGTATATAAATCATTTGTAGATTCATTTCTTTTGCATATGTATATTTTGTAAATAAACAACCACAGTTGATAAAATAGGATTTAGTTTGGTTGGTTGGTTTTTAACAGCATATCGATCCTGTAAAGTCATTTAACGTGATGAAAGGTTATTTATCATAGATTCTTATGTGTATGTTATATGCAGTAGAATTGGTAGTTTTTTTAATTTTTTTTTTTTTAAACAGTGGTAGGAATACTGGGAGATGGGTAGAGATTTGTTTTTCAAATTTTTTTGTAGCTTTCAGGAAATCGAATATATTTTCTGCATGAACTTTGTTAGACAGATCCTTCAATTGTCTGATGGTATTTTTGTCTGGTTTGTTGGAGATCTTTACAGGCAATGAGCATGTGGTGAAGGGTGACTGGCATGGTATGCATGTTGGAGGTTCTTCCTTTAGGAGATATGCACAGGTTAAGTGAGTATGATCAATTCATATTCTTGCTAATACGACCTCCCTCTTCAGTGTCTTGGTTGCCATTCTTTGATAGGCATTATGGAATGTAGTTTATGATTTGTTTTGAAGTCTTGGTATGAGATTTTTGTTTTGTAGGGAACTATTACTAATGCTTTCTTTGCTGAAGTATCTGCCTTTTCATTTCCTTGGATACCAACATGGCCAGGTACCCAGCAGAAAATAATTTCTGGATTCAATTCATTTAGTTTGTCTAGCAGATTGATTATTAATGTTTTTTAAGTTTCTTAATTTTTAGGGATTTGATGACGGTCAGAAAATCAAAGAATATCATGAATTTGCTTTTTTTCTTTTTTTTTTTGAACTTTCAGTGACGATCTTAAGGACCATTTCAATTGCATGAATCTCTGCAGTGAAGATGGATGCATCTTGTATTCCTTGTAGGACAATCTCTCCATCCATCACTGCAGCAGAACCGGTTTTATTTGTATCTTTAAGAGCCATCGGTGTAGATGTGTTTGTATCCAAGGTACTTTACCAGGATCACTTTTAGTTCTTGATGGGTATTTGTCTTGTGTAGTGTTAGAATCACCTCTTGGGGGGGGGGGGGGGGGGGGCTGATAATCCATGGTTAGGTTTCAGACAAAGGGTAAATTTTTCAAGGATTTATACTGAACCTCGTCTTGGCCTACAGATGAGTTATGTGTTTCATTCCAGGCTTCCTGAAGTTCAGTCATGTTAAAATGTTTGTTCTAGGTTACTTTGAGTTTTAAAGTTGATTTTTTTCTGTTTATTTTTTCTGATTTTTTTAGAAGTTAAGATTTTCCTTTTAGTGAGAAGAGCTTTTTAATAAAGTCTTTTACAAGAATATTTGCAATTTGTTCCTTGGTGTAATTGATGTTAGAATATTTGCCATAGATTTTTTGTATCATTTTCCAGTTTATTTTAATCTTGCCGAGTTTGGACACAACTTTAGTCTTGCTGAGTTTGGACACAACTTTAGTCTTGCTGAGTTTGGACACAACTTTAGTCTTGCTGAGTTTGGACACAACTTTAGTCTTGCTGAGTTTGGACACAACTTTAGTCTTGCTGAGTTTGGACACAAAGTTCTGCCAGGAAGTTATTTTTGATTCCGTAATAATTCGTGCTTTAGCCCGACAGTTTTTAAAACTTATGGTTTTCTTTGGTTGGATTTAATAAAGTTTTCCAGAACAGCACGATGTGTGCATATGGCGGTTTGGCATGTGGTTGAACTAAGGTTTTAGTTTTAGGTATACTTTCTTCAGCAATTGCCAAAAGTATTTTGGTTAAATATGTTACATGGTCTTTGTTATTTGATTTTGGGGAGAGTTTATTTTTTACATAGAATTTTATATTTATCCCAGTTTGTTCTGTTTAGATGTCAGTATATGATTTTTTTTTCTTCAGTTTTGGAATTGTGATTTTCTAAGATTATTTGAAAGTGATCACGGCCACAGGTATCATTGAGTACTTTTCAATTTGAATTTAGGAAAGTAATGGGGTCACAGTGTGAGGTCTAATGCAGAATATGAACCTGTTACTGGGTGGATGTAGGTGTATGTTTTTTTTATTGAAAAAGACAGTTTCCGTTTATTGATCATATTTTCTATATTTCCTTTTCCATTAATCTTTTATTTTACTTCCAAATTTTATCACGACTATTGAAGTAACCAGCTAAGATGTAAGCTTTGTGAAGTTGTATGATTAAATTATCGAGCCGTTTCATTAATCTTCTGTTTCGGTGGCATGTATAAGGAATAGATTGATACAGCTGCTGCCTGTAAATTTGTTTTAAAGAGATTTTCTTTGTGTGGTATCTTTTTATTTACAATGATGGAGGTGCTTTCTAAGGCTCCATCATTACTATTGTGGATATAATTATATGGATGTATGATTTTAATATTTATTTCGTTTATACCTTTCAGCCGAGTTTCTTGAAGGCAGATAACTAATGGAGATAAGTTTTTCATGAGTACAAGTAATTCTTCATAATTTGATTTTATACCATGTATGTTCAATGTAAGATCTTACAGATCATGGAGAAACTTCCTATTTGTCTGCGGGGATCTGGTCCTTTGTTTCCATACCTTCCAGTGCTTCAGATCTCCCCCCCCCCCGCCCTTGAGGTTGAGCGAGATTTTGTTGGTTTAATGTTACATTTTTCTTTTTCATTCTTTTTAGTGGGGAAAGCCGATGTTATATCACTCAGTATTGGTGTGGCTTGTTTCTATAATGTAAGTACTTTTCTATATTTAGTTTGTAACTTGTTCTGTTGGATCCTTATTTTTAAACATTTTCCTGCAAGTTTTTTCTTGTGGTTGGGTTTTTGATGATTTTATTCTAGTAACAAGTTTCTCATTGATTAAATGGGATAATTCTACAGTTTTTATTCCCTGAAGGTTGTTTTCGCATAATTAGTATCTTTGCTAATGATTGCAGAAATAACAAAAATCCAAACCAAACTTTCTGGCTTATGAGTAAGAAATATTTCTAGTATACTTTATTTTTTAATTTCCTTTTCCTTTCAGACTCACATTCTCTGGAGTTTGTCATATGGTTTCCATTGCAGTTTATGCACCTAGGTTCCTTTGGCAGCCTGTGTGTTTAGTGCCCTCTCCACATCTTACACTGGAGGCTTTGTACATTTTTTTTTTTTTTTTTTTAAGAGTTGTAGTAACATAAGGTTAGGTATGTACCTTTCAACCCTTATTTTAATTTTGCTAAGATTATTTGGAGTGTTAAAAGAAAGAAAGAAAGAAAGAAAAAAAAAAAAAAAAAAAAAAAAAAATGTTCTAATAGTTTCCCTGTTTTTCTTAATATTGATACATCCGACATCAGTTACTCCTTGGTTTAAAAATTTGTTTTTATTTCTTCCAATGGGCAATTTGAAAGTTCGCTACATTTTATAACTCATTTTGAAGAATGTAGACATGGGTGAAGATAGGTTTTTATATCATCAAATGTTTTCCATTTTAGGATTTCTTCAGTTTGGAATCTTTGGTTTATTTCAAGGAATAAAGCCGATTCCGTATATTTTTTTACCATGGTTGGTTTGATTTTTTTTTTTTTTTTTTTGGAGAAAATTTTTTCTATCCTAAATAGTGATATTTTCTTAATTTTTTTTTATCACTCGTTTCCATTATGACAGATGGGAGCGTTTGTGTCTTAGGCCCTCAGAGCTGGATAGGTCAGAGAGCTCTGAAAGTGTTCTTTTTGTTTAGAGAGGGAGGGGATTATTAATGAAACCATAAGTTAAAAGATTGTGTTTCACCATCCTTGCTTCCCACCCACCTCTGAGCCCTATGTGGGAAGCAGCCTGGGGTGGGGGGCAATCACCCTGGTGCCACGGGGATACAAGAATGGTATACTTGATCTTGTTATTCCTTCAATTTTGCAGGGGAGTTTATAGAGAAATGTTCAGAGTATTACAGCCAGATAATTGGTTGGTTGGACCAGGCCTCTCCGACCGTCTGTCTATTCCGGGTAAGGAGTGTTGCAGGACCATCTGCTCAACCACCAGGATCCCATCCCCAGGCATTACAGATCACCACTCACGGCCAACAGGTGCCCCCATTAAGACTTCTGCTCTTTGCAGTGGGGAGTTGAGGGTGGGGCAGGCAACATTCCGACAGGATTGAAGACCCATTTAACTCATAGGTGGGACCCTAGACAGGTGTTACCACTCAGAGTCAGTAGACCTGGGAGCAGTGGTGACTGATGGGGTAGCTCCATTGTGAGGTAATCCCCAAAACTCCGGCTCTATTTGAGCTGGAGTCTCCCTACTGGATGCAGTTTAACGTTATACACAAGACACAATTTGATTTGGTTTGGTTTATTGGGCTTAGACTTTTTAGTATAAAGGAGATTAATATTTATCAGTTTCACCTTGACATCAAACAATTCCTTCATGGTGCCAATATTGTATCTTTATCTCAAAGTGTCTCACCGTATATAGAACATGACAAATCGTGTACCATGGCAGCTCTTTCTACTAAAAATGTTGGGTGGAGAAAAGTTAGAAAGGCAGAGACTAAAGCGTTATCTTAGGCGGGGGCGGAGACAAATTTCTTCATTTAAATTTTGTTTACTTTAAGACAGATTGTTATTAAAGAATAAACCCTCATATCTGGTTGAGTTGAGCCAGTTTCTTCCCTAGTCTGCACTACATCCCAAACCATGGTAGTCCATGAATGGCGGTCATGAGAAAGGTCGTATGAGATGGCTAACCAATCGCGATTCCACCATCAAAGACAGACCACTTTAATGGTTGTTGTCCAGCTCCTCAGGCATTCATATACGCTTGTGCCACCCAGGCAGAGAGATAGGGAGGATTACATCACAAATTACTTCTCCCTCTGGGGGTGGGGTGGGGGTGGGACTGCGTGCTCGAACCATCAAAGACGTCGCTGCAATTGCGAGAGAAGTGTTGATGTAGATTTGTTTATTTTTCCTTGTGAATCTTCAGATATGATTTTTATTTATTTATTTTTTTTTTAATTTCCAACTAAATTTCTGTTCCTTATTACTCTGAAGAATTTAAGATTAATGGGGGTAGGTTTTTATATATAAGTTTTGTGAAAGGGAAATAAATTTTTTAAAAATGAACTGTTTTCCTTATGAGAATGAAGTTGGTGTAAAAAATTTTCAGTTATTTTAAAAACATAAAAATATTTAAGTTTTTGCTTTTTACTACATATATTTTTTGTTTAATTTTACAATAAAATCTATTTAAAAAATGAAATTTGTTTCATCTAATATATCAACCATTTTATGAACTTAACCCATAAAATATCAATGGTGTCTTTGGATTTCTTGAAAAGCTTAACCCTTATTGAAACTTATTTGAATGTTTTATAACATATGTATATTATAATATACATATTTAAAAAGTTAATCCATTTTTATCTTACCTGTAGAATTACAGAATTTGCCAGTTGATTTATAATAACGGCAACACGATTTTTGAGAAGAAGGTGTTATCCAATCGAAATAGTCATCGATCCATGAAGATGGATTCTTGGCAATACGAGAACTAAAAGAAATTAAAAAGATTAAAAATTAAAAATTAAAGCCTAAATTCATCTGGAAAGTAGAGACATTTGCCAATGCATCAAAGGTTAGTGTTAATTTCAGAACAAACATTTCAAGTTTAAACTTACTAGTTCTTTTGCAGAGAGGACATAAAGACTTGGCCTTCCAAAGAGTCAACGTTGCAACCACTTGTGCCACAGACGTCATTCTGTCCTTTTCTGGTGGAATAATTATGACCGTCTTCAACAACAAAATAAACCGGAGGTCCAATGGATAAGTATTCGGATAGATTATGGAAGTATTGCAGTACATAGGAATCCTGAAAGAAAGGAGAAAAAAAAAATTAGTACCCTACTTTATAAATTTGGAACTTCAGTGTGCATGTTCCACCAGAATTCAAGTTAACTAGCAAAACAAAGTTAGGTTTAACATATCCAGTAATGACAGATTTTTTTTTTATATATATATAAAAAAGAAAAAGCTTTTTACATCATTCTGTATAATTATATTTTATTTTGAGATGTCAGGGTCAATACTTAACCCCCCCCCCCCCCCCATAAAACTAATTGTCAGCTAAATATTTAAATCAATCAAATGAAGTCACTTTTTGAAATGTATTTATTAAAAATTGTACCGTTTTAGTCAATGAAACGACAATTTGATTTTGGAAAAATTCATTTAAAAATGTTCAAATAGGAATTGTTTATCTTGGTAACAGATTAATCACCATCTTTGCTGATCAGTAGATTGCATTTTTTTTATGTGTGTGGAAGGTGATAACGTACAAACATGAAATGCCTTAGCATATTGCATAGATGACAGACCGAGGAAGACACATTAATACGATAGCGTGTGTGTTATTGTGCGTCACGCTTACATCAAAAGCAACGACCTTCCGAATCTTTGTATGCTACTCATGAATGACCATTAATAAAGCTCAAGGACAGACATTCAATAAGGTTGGGATCTACCTACCACAACCTTGCTTTACTCATGGACAACTTTATGTAGCCTTCTCAAGAGCAAGGTCTATGAACAGTGTAAGAGTGAAAATTTGTCTTCAGAATAATTCTACTCATGGCCAGAGAAGAGGAACTACCTTCACTAGAAATATTGTATATAAAGTTTTGTATATTTTTTAAAAATACATGAAACAATTTACAAGTCAAATCTTATATTTTATTCAAACATGTATAGGTTAGGAACAAGATAATTAGTATTGAAAACATCATTTTGTTTAATTTACATGGGTCCCGCTAGTACAATATTAATTTGGTTTGGATTCATTTTTCAGCAGACAAAATGAGAAATACATTTTATCTCATCCTAAAAACATTTAGAGAAGACTACTTTTGTTCATGGTATTTTGAATATTAACATTTGAGTAATAAAACATTTAGAAACAGTTGAGGCATGTCAACCTTATTTACTGCTGAAATAACATTGTAAATGATTAATTGAACACAAATTGCTTCTTTTTTCTTCATCCATAGCTGGAATGTAGGGGAGGCTCATCTTACTCTCAACAGTACTCAAGCTTAAGTAAACAATAAATTCTACAGGATTTGGACTACTTGTCTATTCCAGGGCAGACATCTGTATCCATTATGCCAATTAACCCCTTCCAACTCTTTAAGGAAAAAAAAAGTTTAAACGTTTACCTGAGGCATTGACAGACTTTGATCAAGTCCGATATCGACATGCATCATGAAAGAACCAGACAAACAGAACCAGAAAGAAAATATAACAACCTGAAATGTAAAATGAATATAATTAATAAAGGAATAATATTAAATGAATTTATATATATATATATATAATTCAAGTAACGTTTAAATCCAGGTAAAAAATAACAGAATTCTTACTGTGTTTATGTAAGAGTGTTCAATAATAAATAGAGCTGTTAAAGAAAAGACGTAGGCCTTGTGGTCAGGCTGCCCAATAGCTGTGGACAGAAACACGAATTTCTATACTGGTAAAAAAAAAAAAAAGTTACAGGAACAAGTCACTGGGGTATGTCAATGTAACTATGTAAACAGTTACAACCAATGTTGACCAATTTTGTGCTTATGATTAAATATTCTATTTCTACTTTCTATTAGTGACCAAGTGTTTGGGTTTCTTTCTTAACAGGTGGTTGCCATGTTTTCTTGTGTACACACAAGAGTCAGAAACAAAGGGGGGGGGAAGAAAAAAAGATAGCAGTTGGTTTTTACATATTTATTTCTTAGATGGTTTTGTCAAAGATATGCAAGAAGGGCATAACATGATATATTAAATAGTAATAGCGACTAAAGGAACCAAACTACGGCCTCACGAGATGCAGACATAAGAGTTAAGTTCAAGAGAAGCCAATTCACATTAATAGTAAGTATCCCAAACTGGCCTGTTTATGCTGCGAAAATGGGTAAAAAGTCAATAAGACTCAATCTTTCCTCTTTTCTCGATTAAGTTAAAGAGTAGAAAACAATGCGTGTTTATACATGGCTTCTTCGCCCTGTTCAGTGACCAGTATTGTAATAGAAAAAATAGTCTTCGCTCTTTTTGTCTCACCCACTTTTTATTTTCTGTCATCTTTCTCTTTGTACTCTTTCTGTCTTCTCACTTTCTGAATAAATATTCACAATTTTGTGCTAATTTTCCATGTTAAAAAAGAAAAGAAAAAAAAGACTTAATTTGAAAAATATTTCATTAAATGAGGTTCCAGTTTTATATTTGATGACCTGTAATCCTTTGCGTCATGGGTAGTCTACGATCTATTTTAATGAAAGACGTCAAAGGATCTTCCCGGTATCTTCAACCAAGTAATGGAAGAATATGACAAATCCTTATATATTGGCTATAACAGAAACGTATAACCAAATTAAAGCTACATAAGATGAGTGAAACTGCCAGTAAAATCTTCCATTACATTCAATAAATATTTTATCTTTACACATTTCAAATTTAGCATTAAAAATAATTACAAAATTTAAAGCTTTATAAGAGCCTCTGTTTATAAAAGAACTGATGATTTTTTTTATATAGCAAATTTTAAGGTTTTGATGTCAATCCTTATTTCTTTTACATGTCAAAAGTTGGATCATTCTACAAAATCTTCCAATATTAGAAAGAAATCCACAAAAAAAATTAGTCAAGTATAAGTTTTAAGCTTGTATCTTTAATAGGTAAATTTTTACAAAAGGTTCATTAAAGTGTATATTTTAACCATTTTTCTGCTCAACTGCAAAATTGGGCTTTGGGGCACATTTACATGCTAGAAATAAGGTTTTTTATTGATGGTACTAATGAAAATTTTTTTAGCTTAATCTATATGAGGTCATGAATCATGAGTTTCAATGTGTTAGCTGCTAAATTAAAACTTATATGAAAAGTCAAACTCGTTCTTTATCGTTTCCGCACATTTTTTGTGATGGCATGTGATTTTCACCAACATTAAAGATTGGGTATATCTAAGAATTATTAATTTAATCTATATTATCACTTTTTAATGAACTATAGCATTATATTTATAAAGATTTTAAAACTTATTTGAAACCTTTATTTTCAGTTATACACTGTAAGTTGGCCTTGTATTCAGTATCACACAAAACAATGTCAGACTAACTTTGAACGGCCATAACTATAGTACTAATTGAGATACCAAGATAAATTTGGTATTTTTTTTTTTTTTTTTTTTTTTTTTTTAGATCTTGCAGCACTAAATGGATACCTAAAGTTTTTCTGGTATAAAAAAAAAAATTTTTTAATCCAGTTTGGGATACCTATTAGATCTTTCAGACATTCAGAATTGCAGTTAGAAAATACCTATTAAAAGCAAATTGAGTTTAAAGAAAAAATGATTCTTTCAAATGAATGATAAGGATTGTCAGTATGTTGAGGATTTGTCTGCGCTTATTGAAAAATAGTGGATAGAATTTCAATTTAGCATTAAGCTTATAGGCAAAATTTTAAAAAGCTAAGTTCTTAATTTCTTATTTACTGAACTGTCTGTCTTAAATAATCCATGTATTTACGTTGCGATGACTACTCAGTTAAACAACCCCCCCTCCCCAGGTAGTTCGATTTGTAGCGCAACTACTAAATTGCCTTTTATACTGTAATGTCATAGCTAAGTGCCCCCTCATTGGACCTACACAATAGATTAAACTCTTCCACACACCATAATGGCCAGTGAAATGTTCGTCCCCACAATAAATTTTGCTTATGATAGAGGAACCTATCTTTAGTCACACACACACACGTGAGTTTTTTTTTATTTTATACCTGCGGAGGGGGGGGGGGGCTACAAATACCCAACTAGTACACGGGCGCAGGCTATCCTCTTTCGGTGTTGGACCCGTAGACCTTGTCTGGCCATCCAACTAAGAGAAGGAAAACTGATAAAGCCTTGCTACTAACCACTTGGCAGCAAACCGTTGGGGAGGGAGGCCTCATTAGTCCTGATCGACAACCTTCCTAGAGCTAGAATCTCTAACAAAAAATCCGGTTTGAAAACCTAAAATTGCTTAAGGAGTAGATGGGCTCTGCTTATCGCCCGGCCTTTGCACTCCTGTCTATTAGCCAGGCACAGGGGTACCAGCGCTGGAAAGCCTCAAAGGCACCCAATGCCGAGCCTTGTTTTCTGACTAGGACAATGAATGCTATCTGGGCAACTTGGGGAAAGTTTTTTCATCACTAAGTTTTACATGATCGGTCTGGGTCGCTCTTGTTCCGACAGGTTGAGGGTACATGTTAGACAGCTTGTCTGGCTGCTATTTCCGACCGACAGGACAGGAGCCCCAAGTCTTAGGTAGCGCTAAGAACGGTTGCTCCATCACCAGTTGTATAATATTGTGGTTAGCTGTACATGCCATGTCGAGCATGGGAAGGGACCCTACAGTTATCTCCGGACTTTCCGAGGTCACAACCCCCATGGACCAGGTCGCGACTAATGGACTGGTTGTGTGAGCTTATTGGCACACAACATGAGCCCACTTTGTCCACCCCACTAACAAAAACAAACATGACATTGCAAAATAAAACCTAAACCAGACATCCAACAAAAAAACATCTTCGCCTCTGCCTTTGAGGCTCCTATTCACTAATATCCGGGGACTTAGAACCAACATCAACGACGTAGAAACTTTTCGCCTGATAAACACCTCGGATATCCAAGCACTATGTGAAATTTAAAACCAGGTTGTTATGGTGCATGACTGACTACCTCTACCATAAAGACTGACAAACATATGCACAGGATAGGAGTTTATGTTCGGAACACCCTCCCCATGACTAGAGAACATAGGTTAGAATCAGATGACCAAGCCTACATGTGCTTTAGATTGACTTTACATCAGTGTTAGTTACTTATATTTCTTATACCGTTCACCTTCGACCCAGGACTGTACCCTGCTAAAATGTTTCTGAAAGCAGATAGAGCACTCACTCGACTCAAATGCCCAATTACATGTATTTGGGGATTTTAATGCACACCACCATGACTGGCTGGGATTCTCCAGCCTTACTGACGCAGCCGGTAACTATGTATAATTTCTCCTTAGCTCACTCCCTCTCAGACAGTCGCTTTCCCGACCCGCCTCCCTGATCGAGTAGACCAGCAAGCCTCACTTCTCGACCTGTTCCTGACCTCATTGCCTGAGGCTTGTGTGACTGAAGCCCATAGCCCGCTCGGGAACGCTGATCACGTTGTGATTATGATTGCTATCATCCTAAAAACTTGTTTAAAAGCTGATGAGCCATTGCTCAAAACGAGATACGAATTCTGGGGATAGAACAGATCCTCAGAACTATTGCCCAATCAGCCTACTCCCGATCTTTGAATCCTTAATAAATTTAACGATAGTCCGGCACCTAGTTAATGCTAAACTTTTCTGACCGCCAGTATGGATTTAGACAAGCATGATCTACTGCGGATATCTTAAGTCATCTCTGAACGCATATATCATACACTGGACAAGGCAGGTGAAGCTAGAGCAGTAGCGCTCGATATATCCAAGGCCTTTGTATGGAATAAAGGGCTCCTCCTAAAAATTCACTCATATGGTATTACTGGATATTTAATAGATCCCTCACTATCTACCAAGGTCCAGCCCCTGTCCCATCGCTGCATCCTTGTGCTTGTTTTACAAATACTTCAATGGATGATGCTCCGATGAACTAGCTGCTCTAGTGCCCCCATCCCCTCCGACGCAAATAAAGTCGACCAACCCGATAAATCCCATCCATTCACTGTGGAGGTCCCCAGATGCCGGCGAGCCTTCTACTCCAGCAGCTTCTCTCCTCGTGCTGCCGGCCTCTGGAACTCAGTCTGAGGTTTAAAACTAATGTAAACAGACATCTCGCTGCACAGCTCCCAACTTAGGGAGTAGGTTTTGGGCGTCATCCTAATTCTCAGTAGCCTCTTACGTCTACAGTGGCAACCTGCCTTGTTTAGGATGAAATATCTTCTATAGGTAACCAGGTATACCTTGTAGTCAAACAAATGGTAGAGTATGCATGCTAATATATAAAAGACTAAAATCTGTCCACTTTTCACATCCAATGAAGACCTAAAAGCCATGCTAATTATAAATCACAAAACACAGAAAATTGTTTATAGCGAAACAAAATTAGGTCTAACATATCCAGTCATGATATTGATGATTTTTAATCTAAACAAAGAATTTAGATATTTGACTTTATGTATGTTATGATTCAATCCTATTGAAGATAAAAACTTGAACTTGGACGTTATTTATCTTTAGGATTTTAAAGATCTGCACCATAACAACCTGGTTTTAAATTAAATAATTTGAAATCCAGCGTCGACTTGTACTTCAGCTAACGCTATATCAAAACAAAAAGCATCTTATACAATTTGTACAGCCAATTTTAAATTCAGTGTCGGTAGATTAATAAATCTAATCAGCACAGTGAGGATTAAAATATCACCCACCATTAATATTATATAGCCTTTTTAGTCTTATTCTCTAGCCTCTGATTTAACAGTCAATTTATCAATAAAAACTGATAATCTCAATTTATTGAAAAGAATAATTGATGGATTTAATGATTTGAAATGGAAAGAGGGAAGGGAGATATAGTTAAAAAAAAAGTTTGTGCCTGGTTGAACCTTTCCCAGAAACTAATTTCAGTTAGACTTGTTTAAAAAAATCTGAAAGGCTAACATTATACCAACGGTGGTATTAAGTTTGTATTAAGGTTTTTTTTTTTTTTTACAATGTGTTATCTATGTTAGTAGCAGAAACAACTCTTCACTATTAATAAATAAAAATTTGGTGCTTATACAGATAAGGGCACATATGAAAAATGCATTTCCAAATAAAAACTTGTTTATACTTACGTTTCACAAAAATAAGTATCCTCACCAAAAATTAGGAAAAATTATCGAGTAGAATTAAAAAAAATAAAAATTAGTTTTATCGTATTTTGCTGACCGCCATTCATTTATTACTTGTTTATGCAAGACAAAGTTATGTCCCCCTGATTTACGTGTTTCTCGCTCTAATCAATGGCAGATCTGTAAAATACGATAAAACTGATTTATTCTGTTTAAATTAAAATTCTACTCGATATTTTTTGCTAATTTTTGGTGTAGATGTACATCAAATAGTTTTCCGATTAATTTATTTGGAACTGCAATTTTCACCTGTGTAACTGCAATTTTTATATGTGCCCTCATCTGTATAAGCACTGTTTTTACAAATGTGTAATCTACATTAGCATCAGACATCCATAAACAGCAAAAACAACTTTTTACTTTAAAAAAACAAAATTTGAAATGGTGGATAGATGCTCATTCGTAGGGCCAATTCGCAAATGATACGTGTAAAAAAAAAAGTTTTTAATATACATACCACGATAGGTCGAACCCAGTTCTTGGTGATAAATCTGGCATAATAGTTTTTGACGAGAGAGAATAAACAACCTTCGTGCATCTCTTTATTCTTGTTTTTAAGTTTGATGCAGCAGAAAATATCAGATCTGTTGCTCTGTGGGAGGAAAAAAAAAAATGTATCAATCCATGAGATCAACTTTAGTCAGGAAAATTTAAGGTAAGGAATTTTAATTTATATAAGGTGTGAGTGTTTACTTTCAGGCTAGGTTTAAACCTAGGAACGTGAAAATTGATAGAAATGATACCAGACTGAAGGAAGAGGAGGTGGTTATGAGTCTACAACTCTATCTTAGATTTATGTTAAAATCTAAAGACACATGGCATCACTTCATCGTAAATCTTATAAATTCATTTTATTAAAATTCTAGTCGCTCATTTTCCGTGTACGCTTATGTTTTTTAATAAGTATTTCATAAAGCTTTCCTGTATATAAAAGCTTTCCTGGGTATAGAAGATATGTTGATCAAATCTGTACTATTTGAAGGGTTATTACTTTTTTTTTTTAGAGCCAGATTTATGAATAATGTAAGAATTCCATAAGTAAATTGGTACTTTTTTTTTTTTAAATTCAAAAATGCATTTCTTGTAAAGTTTTCATAAAAATCAGATTTTATTAAACATTATCTGTGCCAAGGAGGTAATATCAACATACAAAAGGATTAGACTCTGGAAGAGAATGTATTCCTACAAGCATTAGGGATGACATCCATTAGAACAGATTTAAGACAGGAAAAGATCCTAAAGGATAAATGTCATAAATACTGAAATAAGAGGACAACATCCAAAAGGTCATGGGCGATCTATATGAACAGCAACTATATTTTTTTTAGCGATAATTGTACTACTGGTACATTTGCTTAGCTTGAGCATTGTTGAATTTGCTCCCTTTACATCCGCATGAGTTATCTCCCCTGCATACGCAATTGTAACCCACTTTTAGGGACATGTATATAAAATATATATTTTATTTTTTTGATTTACTTATAGATAAAATAGTCACACTGACTCATTTCAACCCAGATGATCTAGTTATTCTTGAAAATCAGACTTTCATAGGTACAGATGGCCCAAATAACCTGATTTTTCGCTATTTCTACTGAACATACTAAATGAGCAGTGACAATGAAAGTATAGATGTAGAATATATGATAGAAGTGATGCTAAGATAAGTATCCATGAATGTTAAGGGAGTATCAAGCCAGTAGCAACAGGAAGGTGGTGTCAAAAAAGGTACAAAAAGATTAAGGATATACATTTGTCTCTTGATTTAGCATTATTAGACTGGGCTAGTGTAGGGGAGAACTTGAAAATGTACATAGTTATTAGAACTTTTCATAGTTACAATAAAGATTTTTCATAAACAAGTGATTGCAGGGTTACATAAATACAAAAGTAAAATAAAAACTTATTACAAATCAAAAGTGAAAATTATACATATTTTTTTTTAATTACAGATTCTTTAAATGACCAATTTGTTTTGTTGTTTTTTTTTGGGAGGGAGGGGGGTAAAGGCTTCATTTTAAATATATTTGCTTTTATTTTGTTTGCATACACTTCAATACTCTTGCAGAAAGTAGAAGGAAGAACCTGAGGGACGGTGAAGGTAAGGAGTTGAATATTCACCTCTTGTCGCTTAGCATCCAGAGTCAAGAGTCCTACAAAGCATGTAATTTGTAACAAAAAGTCACAAAGCACAGCCATTCCAGCATAAAGAGAGAACATCTTCACAGCAGGCATTGTAGTCAAAGCACCTAAAATATAATACAGAATCAATCATTACCTGTCTAAAATGGGGTGCAGAGATTCTTAAAGTATTTAAAAATAGAAAATTTAATTTTCCACAGGAACTAAAAAATTTACCTAAAGTTTGAGTATTAATAACTTTTCATTTTTTCATTTTTTTTTTTAATCTTTATCTAAAATAAAACACTTTAAACTTAAAAAAATATTACCTAGAAAGAAGGCTACAGATTCAGACAAGCTGGTCAAGAGCATGCTGGGTCCAATTTTGCCTACAATCCGTCCAACTTGTTCCTCTAGAGTTTCATCTGGGATGCGAGTATCTCTCTGTAAAAGGAATTCACATTTTTAAAGATAGCAAGAGCAAAATGTAAGCTGACAAATTTTTTTTTTTTTTTTTAATTCTTATACTTACTTGGAATGTTTGCACAAGAATAAAGATATTATCAACACCAACAGCCAAGACAAGAAATGGAACCACTTCGATGATAATTAGTGTAGCTGGCTGTCCAATATAACTGAAGATTCCTAGTGACATCATCACAGACAGAAGTACAATCAGAACACCACCCAATCCGAGAGTAATTTTAGAATCAACCTTTAAAAAGGAAATAAAAATAGAGTTGAATAGTTAAAATGAAATGGAAGAGGTAAAAACGTTATAAAAATAAATCATAATGAGATTAAAATTATATTAATTGACAAAGTCTGAAAACTTTTCCTTTCCTGCTTCAAATACTTGTCATTACTACTGCTTCGATTTATCTACTACTTCTTGAAAGTAAATGTAACGGGGGGGGGGGGGGGGCGTCATACTTACTCATATACATTGAGAAATGCTACTTGACGAGAGAAATGCTACTGGAAGTGAGAAATGCTACTGGAAGTGAGAAATGCTACTGGAAGTGAGAAATGCTACTGGAAGTGAGAAATGTTACTGGAAGTAAGAAAAAAAATTACACGGTTACATTAAATATAGCTTTACTAAACAGTCTGGTTCAATAAATAAAAATAAACTGATTTAAGAACCCACTGCATCATATGAAACATTAAAGTCTCAAGATAAGTATTTCAAATTTTTTTTTTTTTTTTTTTTTTTTTAAATATCAAGAAGGGAGGCTTTGATTTTATTTTTCGCCTAATTTTAAATGCTATTTTAAACCTATAAAAACAAAAATTAAAACAATGAGGACTTACTGAAAATGCCCCCAGTCCTCTTTTCACAAGGGATCTGCTAAACTACAACTGAACCCAAAGTTTTACTTATAATACACTAGGACATTTGTTCTTTTTGTGTCATATTTGGTATGAAGAGAAAGTGGGATGGGGTGGAATCAGAAAGATAAAGAGCAAAGGAAGGTGTAGTCAATCCGTAAAAGAAAAAAAGGCTGATGCTCTCCCAACTGGCAATCCGCAGTTCACTTCCAACGTTATTCTGCTCTCTGAAGCGCTCTTCACCCTCAATGAAAAAGAGTACAGTTTTTATACTGCTCAACCAACCACCTATGCACTATCAGCCAGTGCCATCTAGCTTTTAAATACCCAAAACAGCCAATCTGCAAATTTAATTTAACAACTAAACCACATGCCCCTTGATCTTAAAGATCAATAATCGGTTTCATAATTTGCCATCCACACCGGCCATCTTCGGTCGGGTTGCGACCTTTGTACGGGTTCTTGAGACTTCAACAACCTCTTTATCTGTTGGTAAGGAAACTTTCCGTATATCTAATACGTGATGAGGCACTCGGTTAACCGACACGCTGTTTTTAGATAGTACATCAATTACTGTTGCTCTTCCCAGCAGGTTGTGCATCTGACATTGGGCGATTTTTTTTAATAAAGCTGCATGCAGTTCGCAACTATCTGATTATGAGGTAATGACCAACCAACTTCCCGCACATTGAGAAAAGTTCTTGCTTGGTTAGGCCATGACTTCAGGGATTTTGTTTCCTCTCCTAAGCATCAACATTTCTGCCTTATTCCACTGTAATTTCAATCCAAGAGCTATTCCATTTTCTAACGACTCCGATGGTTTAGTCCATGTTTTGACATGGTTTCTCACCCTTTCTGCAGTCACCTCTGTTTCGTCCACTCGTACATCATTGATATAACAGGTGGCTCTTTTCACTGCATCATCTTTGGACACAGTCATAATTTTTGGTGCAGAATTCAGTCCAAATCCTAGTCTGATCAATAAATCTGACTTTTATATTTGACCAATTGATACAGACAGCTTCTTGTCCACATGAATTTGAAGGTAAGCAGATTTTAAGTTCACGATTTTGGTTGCTCGCTCTCTTTTCCTCCACTTCCTCATGACTTCTTCACATACGTCGAGTCCATTTTTCGTGTGACAGGCCACGTACTTGTTCAACTCCCGGAAGTTCAATACTGGCCTGACTTCTTGGTAGGCTGAACTACTGCCATGAGTGGCAGAATTCCCTCAACCTTCCCTGACCATGGTATTAAAATTCCTTCGTCGATCCATCTCTCAACTTCTTTCTCAAACTGTGGTCTTATCTCTCTTAGCGTACTTTCATAGCAGCTAACCCAATTTGTCAGCAGTCGGTCCCACGGTCCATTGCCATTCTACAGTCCACTTTTCACCATCAAAATGGGTTCGGAAATCCTCATACTTAATCTGACATGGCCTGGGTTTTGTTGGCTGGATGGCATTATTACTGTTTGTGCTTCTTTCCATTCTAGTTACACACTTCACTTCGCCCATAGCAATGGTAGCTCTTCTCAGACGGTCGATAACATCCAGACGCAGTATTACATCAATATCCCAACGAGCATATCTAGCACAATTACTCTGAGTCGTAGCAGTATATTTCTTATTATAATCTCGGCATCGGTCTCTCCACAACACTTCACCTCTCTGCAATCTACTGCTCTAACATTGCTGGCGCCATTTCAAAATTTGGCAACACTTGTCATGACAAGTGTAGTTCTTGTTGGTACTGGCTGTACAACTACACTTGTCATGTTATCGACCGTCTGGGAAGAGCTACCATTGCTATGGGCGAAGTGAAGTATGTAACTAGAACGGAAAGAAGCGCGTATCCGGCCAGTCGTCTTATCTCTGCTGCATATGCATCCACCGATTCTCCAGTCCAGGTAACAGTTTATTATAGGCTTCAAAAGCACCCTCTAAAAATGCTGTCCTCAATCTCTCCCATTTCCAGATAAGACTGCTAGCGCATTTCCCTCCAAATACATTGGGATCAATGTCGCTACATCAATCTTTTGCGGCTTTGCAACCAGCTTCAGCTTATTAAGTCACGCGACCACATCGCCTTCTCCTTTAAACACCCTCAGGATGTCACTGCTTAATCTCACTCATTCGCCCATTTTCGCCGAGATACCTTGAACACAATCCGTAAAGGAAAAGTCTTATGCTCTCCCAACTGGCAATCCACAGTTCACTTCCAACGTTACTGCTATCTGAAGAGCTCTTCACCCTCAATGGAAAAAAAAAGAAAAAAAAAAGTACAGTTTTTATACTGCTCAACCAACCACCTATGCAAATTGACTATCAACCAGCGCCATCTAGCTCTTAAATACTCCAAACAGCCAATCTGCAATTTAACAACTAAACCACAGAAGGATTGCCAGTTCACAAACACTTTCACTGAAGGAGATAAGCTCATAACAATTTAAAAACAAATATTTCCTTCATTGAAAGCTTTAAAATGTATTGTCATTTCATCAAAAGTTTTCTAAAATATAAAGATATTTTTTAAATTTAAAACTTACATTTAATTTACAGAAGAGATTAGCATTCAATTTGAAATTAACTTCCAGTAAATACCAAATATTTTTATTGTCAATTTGATTCAACTAAGCTTTTTCTTTTAAGTACTAAACAGATTTTAGTGCACTATTTTCAAATACTGTAATTTACACACATCCAGCTGGTCTATAGCTCTACCCATGGAAATTCTAGAGTTACAATAAATAACGTAAGTAGGTCGTGATACAAGTACCAAGATATAAATTATTGTTACCTTGCATGGATTATTACCGGTTATTCGGATTTACCATTGCAAGTCTTCTTTACAGTGCTGGCATAACAGATGAAAGTGACAAATTTAAAAACCCCGAAAATATCTTGGATTGATATTAAAGTGATGATCATGTGAGACTTTACCAAGGTGTCCACCCTTTGTGAAAAATCAGATACTTTTGATTTGTGAAATTTTAATAGGTATTAGACATCAATTGTTAATAAATATCCTAAATTTCAGTTTGAGTATTTTTAAGTGGTTTAAGGGGGCATAATAGAGGAACTTCCCATTTAAAAATTCAAATATTTCAGATTTGCATTAAATTTGATCTATAGTTATTAGACACCAATTAAGCAAGATTGCCTGAATTTCAATTTCCTAATACCCCTTAATTTGAGACATTTTGTTTAATAAAAGTCATGTAATGGATTTTTGATCAAAATTGTAATAAGGATTCTAGACATAACATTTATTAGCATTATATCTTGATTCTAATCTTCGTAAGGGGACATAAAAGTGGTGCAAAACTGTTCTGGGATTAATTTTCTTCTAGTACATTATGAATACTTTTGACCATCTTAAAACCCTGTCGAGTTAGTGAACATGTTTTGTAGTAGGGTTGCTGCATTGGTATCCATCCTATTGACCTTGTTTGATATGAAGAAAAGGGGGTCACCAAGTTTTGGCTAAAAAGACAAATCTCTACAATTTTAATCAATTTTTGTTAAAGAATTACTTTTACTCATTCTGGGACAGGTCGCTTTGTTTTATGGCATATCAATCCTTTTCGGTTATTTAATGCCAAATCCAGTCATTTTGGTAAAAGTTTTTATCCTTCAAGTTCTTAATATGTTCAAATATTTATTTATAGTGTTCGGTTTGCTGTTTTGTGTTTTTGGGCTTTGCAGAACATGAGTTTTGCAAAGGGAAAGGGGGAACCATCAATATTTAGTGCATTTTAGGTTAGGAAGGTAAGCTAAGATAGGGTTGATGTGCCATCAAGCAATAAGGGTCATTTCAAGGAAATATCCTTCATTTGAGTCTTAAGTCAGTGGGTCATTTATAGTCATTAGTTAAGAGCTTTGGTATTTTGAATTCCTGTCATTTTGGTGAAGGTTTTTATGCTTCAAGTTCTTTTATATGTTTAAGTATTTATTCATGGTGTTTGGTTGAGTGAAGGGGGGGGGGGTGAGAAAGAGGGAAGAAGATGGAAGGGAGGGAAATTGTTTTTTGTTTTAGATTTTGCAGAACATGATTGAGTTTTGCAAAAAAAAAAAAAAAAAAAAAAAAAAAAAAATCAATCAATGTTTGGTGCATTTTGAGTCAGGAAGTCAATAACTTCAGACAGTCTGATTTGGTAGCGCCAGTAGGGTCTATTTGACCCATAGATGGGGCCCTTACAAGTACTACCACTCCGGGCCAGAGTGGACCTGGAAGCAATGGCAACTAAGGGGCAACTCCACATTCCTCACCGCTCCCAAATGGAGGCCTCACCACTGGATGTCTTAAGCTCATACCCAGGACCTTTAGGTCAGGAAGCCAGTATTTTCAGACAGGCTGATCTGGTAGCACCAGTCATCCTGGGGTAGATATTTAGTTATTTCATAATTAAAAAGAATAGTGGTGTTTATTTTATTTTTTTCATATTGCTTTTTCACAAGGCAGGTTAGCAATATTAAATTAATAAAAATGGGCAGAGATTATACACATTTAAATGTTTAATGAATCAGTATATTTTGTTGGAAGCCAAGTCAAAGAAAAATAGATCAGAACAAACTTTACACAAGAATCAGAAAAATTTAATTTGTGAAAGGAGTAAAATAAACAAAGACTTACCATAATCGTTTCAATGTTCTGAACTTGTCCCAACGCCAGCGAGATGTAAGCAAACATAATCAGGTAACTAATAAGAATAGTGAGAATGTCAGATTCACTTTCTCGATTTAGCTCATCTTGGATGGACCGCTGTTAAGAAAAAGAAATTCTTTATTAAAAACCAAAACAACCTTACTAAACTCCTAAATAAACTCCATTTTTAAGACGCGATCTTTGAAACTTACTTATAAAAAGGTTCCCAAAATAGAACTTGTCAATTTTTTTTGTAGTCATTTGATAAAACTGCTACTTTTGCAATTACAATAAAGTAATTTAATTAACATTACAAGTTTGAAAAACTTATATATTCTTAAAATATTTTTTACTCTAGATTTATAATTTATTTTATGTAAATAAATTTTAAAATTTATCTTAGTTATATGAATAAATGCAAAATACTGCAAATATTTACAAATCCATGTTATCTAAATGTGTAAATACTTTTATTCAATTTATGGTTACTTTTTAAAAGGTCATTCAAATTAAATTTCCAAAATTAAATTACACTTGTAGTTAATTACAAATCTTTATGAAAACGATATTTTATTTTATGAAAAAGTAAAATAAAAATTATTCCTTTTGATTTAATAGTTTTAGATTTTTTAAATATTTTTTGCGACAGTGTTAAAAAAAAAAAAAAAAAAAAAAAAAAAAAAAAAAAAATGCAGAAAATGCTCTTAACAGAATTTAAACTGAAAAATAGTGCAGAACCGCTGTATAAAAATCCACATTAAAGTTATTTTAATTTTTTTTTAATACTAGCACAAAAAAAAAAAAAAGTAAAGAAAAGTCAACTTATACTATAAACAGTGGTGATTTGGGAGTGAGGGTTATCCCAATTGTGGCATAGATAGATTTTTAACCTAAACACTAAAGTGACAGGTGGACTGATCAAGAATAAGGATTATAATTCTTTTTAAACCCTAGAAGAAAATGAGTAGAATTTTTACTTCATATTAAAACTTGTTTAGTTGACAGTTCAATTTGATAGTGGAACCATTAAAATCTAAATATGTGACCAACTATTACAGATATGCTTCATCTTTATTAATGAGCAATTTTTTTTTTTTCTTTTTAAATTTCTTTTAAGTAAAACTTATCTTGCCTTTTTTTTTGTTGTTAAACTTCACTCACGTATATGATCTTTAAGATTCAACTCATGTATTTTTTTGTTTGATAAGTTTTACCTTGATTAGTCGTTTCAGTTCCAGTAATATTTACCTTGCATGAGATAACAGTAGGAAACCGTTATTGATAAAAATAAATTACAACTCACTGGGGCAGCGGTGCTAGTCAGAAATGTATTTGGATAATTAAGATTACTATTCTTATGCTTATTTTCACTATTTTATGAGAACAACCAAGATCAGAATAGTAGTCTGAATAATCCAAATAACAAATTCTAATCTACCCCCCCCCCCCAAAAAAAACATCCCGGGAGAAACAATTTTGATTATCTTATTGTTCAATTTTTGTCACATGTTCAAGAGAAAGAAAATACTTATTTCACTATGATACGATAATTGTACAGCATAATCACATTGACATGCAAGTTCTCATCAGATCACCGAAGAGACGTCGAACATGGTCAGTACCAAATGGGTGATCATTTAGGACTACCAGTAGCAATACACATGAAGAAAAATTTAAATTGCTTAAAACATCTCAATGGCATATATAGAAAGAGCTTGATGATATAAGAAAGAATCTTTAATTTTTTTTTAAATTTGACTAAAAATAAGGAAGTTATGACTATTTTTGTGCCTCGCACGATTGGATATTTTTCCCCTCTTTAAGACCATATGCGTTTCGTCACATTTTTTCAGTAAAAATGTTATATCTTTGTTAAAACACAAGATTAAACAATGAAATCTGCCAAATAAGTGTATTTTTGTACAAGGAATCAGAATAGTCCACTGAAAATATCCAGAAATTAATGGTTTCCAAGTAATCTGCAGTAAATGCACATAAATATGCTGCAATACCTTAAAAATACCATGTATCCATTAAAAAAAGTTAGAGAACTCAAAATTGAATTGAAACTGAAATCTAATACTAGGACTGTTTAAAAATGAATATATTGCAAGATTTCTTAGGCATTATTGTAGATTAACACCTAAATCACCTTGCCACCCCAAAATATGAGATTCTACTTTTTTTTTTAGGCAATTACATGTTAACACCCATAAAAACTTGGCAGAAAGAAACACAATTTTAGAATTTAGAGTGGGGATTAGTTTCACATAAATTTAATGTAAAATAATCCCCATTTCAGGGACATTCTAGCATTTTAGGGCATTAATCATTTTTTTCTATGAGAGAAATCCTGTACATTTTTTTTTTGTGTCAATGTGGGGGGTGGGTCTCCTTTTTCTTTAGACGATTATGTGCAGTTTTAAGGCTTTTGTGGGAGGAGGTGGCCTTGCCACTCGGACTTTGGGTTAGTGGTAGGCTAGGGCAATTACACCCTGAAAACTTAGCAGAAAGAAAAAACCCAATTATTTTAGAATTTAGAGTGGGGGATTAGTTTCACAAATTTACCGTAAAATAATTCACAATTTTCGAGCCATTCTAGCGTTTTAGGGTAGTTAATTTTTTTCTACAGGAAATAAATCCTGTGCATTTTTCTTTACATTTACGACTAGAAAGTCATTACGAGCACTTCAAAAGTTTAGTGAAAACCAGTATTTCTTGAAGTATTTTTTATAAAAGAACCACAAACAGCATTAACCTTTTTTTAAGCACAAAGTATTTGTCTTTTCAAAAGCAGTTCGTAAACAAATTTTACAAAGCTAACTTTATAGCTAGCTGCTGCTTGACTGTTATATCAGCAATACTAGCGGCCATTGACTTTCGCTAAAAAGGGGACAATATTTTTTCAGATCAGGTAATTTAAAATTACTACCAAAAAACATACAATTATAATTTTAATGCATAAAAAAAAAAAAAAAGATTGATTCATTTACTAGTTGGGTAATAAAATGTTAAAAATAAATCAACATGTGTATCAAACATTTTTTTTAAGATTAAAAAAAAAAAAAAAAAAAAAAAAATAATAATTTTGTACCAACAATAATTGAAATTGATATTTTTCCTGTTTTCCGAATTTCATGAAATTCCGCATAGCCGAATGGTACAATATCTTTAAAAGAAGGCGGGGGTTAAAAAAAAAAAAAAAAAAAAAAAGAAACCTGATGTAAATGGTGTTAACTTTATTTGCTGAAAACTCTTAAAATATATAATGTAGATTATTTATTAATGCATGTGAAAGTATATTTATTTCCGAACAAAATGGTGGTATTAGGACAACTTAAAGTGCTTTGGTTTTTAAAATATGACTATTTTAGTAGAACTACCTATAAATCCATGATTATCCAAACTTTTATGGTCGGTGGGTATTGCTACTACCAGGCATTGTATGTGGGAGGGTGTTGACGATTTCCTGTAAAACAAAGTAGGCATCGCCCCTGACTGGAATATACATGCGACTGGGGACCGCTTGTGAATTTAATATTCACAGAATATTCCTTGCGGCGGAAACCAGCTTAACCTACCCAAAGTGAATGCCGTTTAGTTTCGATAATCACTGCCACCCAGAGTAATGGACATTAGTTGGATGTACTGCCTTGTATTTTATTCTCAAAAAAGGCATTTAAATTTCTTATAATTTTAAAGCATGAACTTTACCTCTTTGATTTAAACCCTGACCATATTTCAAATAAGTCGGTCATAACAGCCGATCGTTACGTTTTCAATCGTACACAAGCATTTGCAAAACCCATTAAAACTAGCAAGATGAAAACAATGGAGAAATCCGCAGCAGTTGTGTAAATATCATAAGACGTTCAATTAGTTGCTAAGTTGATCCTAAACAAATCACTAATAAACTAACTTTAATATGTCTCACCTGATCGCTAGATTCAATATAAGAAGCTAAATCCAATGGTTATTGTTAATCCAGGTGAACACGACACGTTGCGGCAGCAGGCGTTCAGAGCTTACCCGAGAGACAAAACTTAAATAAAATCTAGTTGCATTGCTGCCAGACACGTTACACGTTTGGTTTCTTACCTCCGCCGAGAAGGAAATCGTCATGTTGGGATTTGTATAGTTTTTCAGAAATTTTATGTATTCTGCTTCCCAAGCTTCAGCCATTTTGTTCTCCTGTGGGTTATGATGATTGTTGACCATGAAGGAAATGACAAAGGCATTTGAGCTATTTACATTGTCATCTGTAAAAGAATGTATTGAAATAAGAGTTACAAACTAGAACAAAGGAATTGATTGACATTCTAAAAGAGAAAAAAAAACCGCAACAGCAAGCAAAGAATTAGTACATATAATGTATACATGTTAGCTGTATCTAACACGCATTGTCTGAGATTGCAGTTTTATTTGTTTGTTTAATAGGATAATTATTAATTGAATCAAATTGTTATAAAACTAATCTTGTTGATGTAATGTTTTAATGTCTAAAATTATTGGATGTAAATAGCTTCTAAACATTTTAAATCATGAAGATTTGCTAAGAATTTTAAAGTCAGAAATGATTCCAAATTCATTTACAGTTTAAAAGCAAAGTAATTCATTTTTTTTTTCACCTATTAGGACTAAAATGGCTGATTTGCTTACAAAGAAACCAAAATGCATTCTGATGGATTTGGTTCTGTAATTAATTTAAATTTTGTTTTATTTTAACCCTATTGCATTTTTATTTCAGTAATTAATAGCAAATTAAAAATTAAATGTCTAATTAAAATTATGTTGACTCAATTTATTATAATAGTTATAACTGTTCGTTATAGAAATCAATATAATAGATTACCTATGAGGACCAACAGGAGTAGGATTTTATTAGAAGTGTCTTCAAACTCGGAGACATGATAAAGCAGAAAGAAAAAAATTGCATCATTGCAACTATTTGACACCAGTCATAGCAAGTAACACTTCATAAAAATTATATTAATGTCTGATCAACGCTTTGGCTGTGGCACCAAGGTATGAGGAGTCGCTCTTTTCCATACGGAACGGGACTAAAAAGAGATGACTAAAATGTACCCCCCACCCACTAATAAGTGGGCAATCTATTGCAGAGACATACATAGCTGTAGAACTGCACCCCAGGACATGATAGTATTTCAGGGCAACAGTCATTCTAGGTGAAGTTTTGGATAAACAATCCGGTGAATCCCACTGCGTTTAGATGATAGTGTTCAATAGATATATTTATTTAGTATTCATTTTTATTTATATGAACATTTGTTCTAACTTGCTGTAAATTGCAATTATCTTGCCAAGTGATCCGTCTCTTAAGATTCTATCACTCTTTCTCTAGTATCTTGTTTGACCCCCCCCCCTTCTACATATTTTATATTGTATCTACCATAATTAACAGTTAAAGGTAAGGAAGAAAATAAAAAGATAGGAAGAGTCAATTATAAACAAAAGGGAATATTACCATTTAACCTCAAGTTGAAGAAAAGATATAGTGAGCAGGAAGTGGCTAATTTTCGATTGTCTTTTTTAAAATATTAAACTGACTTTGCATTCAAATAATTTAACCAGAGCTCAAGGGTGACTAAGGGGGAGGAGATATTTTTTCTAATACATACATTACATATTAAATATTTATATCCACAGACAAGCCTGTACACATATTTACATATCTATACATTAAACACAAGTAAACATTTCTACAGTTAGACTACATACACATTACAACTATAAATATCCCCATAATGATCAAAAAGAGCATAACATTTTTATGAGGACATTAATAGTAAAATTGACCCATGTTGCCTGGGATATACCAGGGTCTATTTCATTTCAAAGAAATTACACACATTTATTTCTAAGTATCATGTTTGTATTTCAGATGATTTTTTTTTGGGGGGGGGGGGGGGTCAACATTATTGTACCTAAATGTTTCAGTCTATTTGAGACAAAAGGTTGCATAAGCTACATACACACAATTTATTACATACATATTAGTATTCCCGATATAGTTTTGTCTAAAGATTAGATAAACAATTCAAGGAATTTTACTGTACTTATATAATGTACAGTTACCATTCATCATGGAATATTTTGAGCTGATGAAGCTTTAGCTGAAACATGTATGCACATGAAATTTCACTTTCATCCGGTTTTGGTATTTAGGGAGCTGTAAGCTTGCCCAGATTTGACACCAAGGCAATGCTCAACATGCAGTCTAATACAAAGGGCTGACATCAGTAGAGTTACTAAATAAATATAGATATTGTTGATATTTTTTGTATTTTTTCAAAAGACTTGAGAAATCCAGACAATATATTCCCTATAAGAATTTATGCTAGTCGAATCAGAAACTTCCATTATATGGTTTAATAAATTTAAGTTTATTATTCACTTTGTCAGTATGGCCAAAAGGAAAAGGGAGAAAAGAATGAGTGAGAGCATATAATAAATAATATTGTTTCAGTAGTCCGATACATAACCAGGGTCAAAAGTTAAACACTTGTCTTTTGCCATTAAAATCAATCATGTCGAGAAGAACCCTTTGTGTGTTAAAAGTTGTAACAATTTGCCGAGGTATGGCCAGGGGGGGGGGGGGGGGCGGGGAGAAAGATTTCTAACAAATTTCATATTCTAATAAAATTTAAAAAACAAAAACTTTCCTTTCCCTTTTAGTCTGTACTTAAAAACAAATTGAATTTCCACGAACAGAGTTTAACTTTTCAGTGGAACACATCATGTGCCTGCTTCCCTGCAGACTACAACATGGTCATCTTCAAGTCTAATGTCAAATAATTGTAGAGTCGTTCTCATAGTTTTCAATCCTGATAGTATCGTTCATCACCCAGCTAACAATCTGATTAACTTATCTTCGAGTGGCTTTTTGCTTTGGTAAGTGGTGACAAAAAACAAAAAACTTTATATAACCATATCTACCTCTTTAACAAACATAACAAACCTTTCAAACCACCCAAAGCCACATTGGCATCCACTGGTCCTCCAAAGGCAGCCATACATTGCAATTCAGTTTCAGATTCATTAAAAGAGGTCGGATTCCTGAAATCCAAGAGAAAAATATTTAAAGCATTATTCAAATGTATAAAGAAAATATTTCATCATCTATTATTATATTAAATGTGAGTTGATCAACATTTGCAAAGGCTTTTTTACCACAAAATACACGCTAAAAAATATAGTGGCCGTGTAATGGGCAAAGCAGACCTCCCCCCCCTCCATCTACCGAAGTAAACAAAGAATCACCTGTGCTGCACATAAAAGCGAGATGCAGTCGGATCAATAGTTCAAATAAGCCTTAGGGTTAAAATGATTCGTCTAGTTTGGTTGTACGGCATAACCCTTTTTAGGTTATTTAATGCCGAATCTGGTCATTTTGGTAAAAGTTTCCAAAAGGAGTTATGTAGCTTTGTTGTTTACAACTAAGACGAGTCAAAATCCAGAAATCAAAATACAAACAGTATTCTGTTAAAACTTTCTCACCACAATCTGTAAATGGTTTTAATTCCTAAGCTGTAATTTATAATTAACTGAACAAGTTATCCATCTCTCACTTAGCTATGTATTTCTTTCCTATCTATATTGATTGAACTACTAACATTTCTTAGTGCCTTAGCATTTAGAGAAATAGCGACCCTTTTCGTGTTGGCATTTAATTTACATACACGTCTACACCACAAACACAAATTGAATACAAAATAAGTCTACTTCTATATAAAGATAATATAAGCATGAGGAGACTTATTTTTAGTTATGCAAGAAGGTCTTAACTGATATGTCGCAGTTTATGAATTTTAAATAGTGATAGTGCGGCTAACACACATGATCCACTATAGTCAACACCACTATTTTATTTTGATTTCATTAGAAACTTTAAACTGACATCTGTTAAGACCTGCTGCTTACAAAACTAAAATTAAAGCTTTACTTTTATATTATCCAGAAGGATAGTATAGAAATCACAATCCATACAAAAAAAAAAAAAAAAAAAAAAAAAAAAAAAAAAAGGAAATCCTAGATTCAAGTTTTGCTCTCCTTTAGGCTCTAAACTAGAGTTTAGGATTTGATAGCTGTGTGTGGGTTGTGGTCTGATGAAAGAAAAGAAAAGAAAAGAAAAGAAAAGAAAAGAAAAAAAAAAAAAATATATATATATATAATATAATAGACAAAATAAACAGAACTTACTGAGCACAGGCGAGTATGTGATCGAGATAGTTTCCATATTGAAAAAATTTGTCTTTTCTGACCTTGTCAAGGTTCTCTGGACTATTTTGGAAGTACTGAAAGATACTTGTAATCGTACAGTTGTTATTTTGGGGTGACATGGGTGAAAAACAAATGTCTTTGATGCCTATTGTCCGATTTTCAAATTTGGCTGTAATTTGTGATACCTTATTCTGGAGTGAAAGAACCTTTAGAAAAAGAAAAAAAAAAGTCAAAATTATGTATACAAACTAGAAATATTAAAGTATACCCAATAACCAAATAATTGAGTTTGGGTAGAATGTTAGCAAACAGGTTGATTATTTTTGCAGTTTAAGAATCACACAAATTATATATATATATATATATATATATATATATATATATATATATATATATATATATATATATATATATATATATATAAAATAGAATACCTGTTCCAGGGCAGGTAAAAATGATTCCAAACTTATTGAACAAAACAATTTTTGCACTACTTTTATCTCCTTACAAAGATTAAAATCAAGATATGATACTGAACATGTCTAGAATTTGTACTCTAATTTGTTCCAGATCCATTTACATGATTTTGATTCTTGAAAATGTCTAAAATTTATGGTTAAACTTGCAGGGTATTAATTGGATTTCATGGAATCTTTTTTAATTGGTTTCTAATTACTCTGGATCCAATTCAATGAAAATTTGATATATTTATACATCGGTAAGACATAATGAAACAATTTTTTAAACGTTTAACCTTTACAGAGTGGATTCTTTTGAGGGTATACAAGGTCTGCGAACCAGAGGGAGGGGAGTGAAAATACTTTTTACAGGCCTCACTAGAGAACCATTAATACCAGACGTGTGTCTTTAAAAGTGGAAGTCAACCAAGTTACCTATATACAAGGATAACTTTAGGACCCAGCTATAAAGGGGGTTATATATGTGTAAAACTATAAATTTAGGTATGCTTATATATTTGTACGTACAAATTTAACTCCTAAACTAATTACCCAATCATTATGAATTTTTCAACACAGCTGCTAGTCATAAGGGGCCCAAAATGTGCACTATATTTAGTTTTATGCAAAGGGATGCAAGCTCTTCATTAAAATTCAGATATGTAAAATTTTCATAGGTATTAGATATTAATAAATATTCCCCAAATTTCAGTTTCATTGGAGCATTTTAAAGGGTTTTGAGGGCATATGGGCAAAACCTACCATTTGAAAATTTAAATATCAGATTTGCACTGAATTTGACCCATAATCATACACCAAATAAGCAAGATTCATTGAATTTGAATTTAAGATAAGTTTAGAAAGTCTCAAATCTAAGACTAAGGATAAGCTTAAATTTGAGACTTTCTAAATATGACTCAAAGTCATGTAATAGATTTTGATTAACATTAGAATAAGAATTCTAAACATAAGGTTTAGTATCACACCTTGATCTTAATCTGGGGGGGGGGGGGGGGCATACGTTGTGAAAAACTGTTCGGGAATTAATTTTACCAGTCTTGGGATGGGTATTCTTAGTGTATATTATACTCGAATACATAACTTATCAAATATTTACACATACTTACAAACTTTATGTAGAAAACGGACCTTGGGTTTACTTTCGGCAGCCTCGTAACTCTGGCTTCCCTTATTTTGTCCTTTAGTATTCATATCTCATGAGCGATCTGACAAAGGGGGGAGAATTGCTGTTTTCTGGGTTGGAATCTATCCATATAACACTTATCCTTTGCTAATTTTTTTATCTTGAAGTGATAATTTTTTTTTTTAAGCTCCTTACATCTAGTGGCTTCATGCCTTTTCTGGAGCGATTTCCATTCTCAGATTACAATTACACTAGATCTAATTTGCATAAAAAAAAAAAAAACTTTAAAATTGTATTTCGTTCAATATAATAAATAATTTTACCTATCAAGTGGGGGGAAAAATGTAATTCAATTATATTTAATTTAAAAAAAAAAAAAAAGCTATAGTTTTATTGGGGTAGGGGCTCGAAAACATTTTATTTGTGATTTCTTTAAAATCACTATTAACATGTTTTTTTTTATACTTGTTTAATGTTTAGTTGATGGGCAATGTATGTATAATTTAATAAATCTCCAAAGTTTATTTAAAATAAAAAAAGTAAATTAATATCTTTATTCATACAATTGTTTCTGCATATTTCAAAATATTTCTTAAAGATAAAGGTTTACCTGTGATTTTTCTTTCCAATCAGAAAAAATATCCAAAATCAAAACTTAACCTCAAAACTTCTCTTAATTTCACTTATCAGTTTCAAAGTAAACTAATATAAGAAAATATAATGACTTGCAGAAAAAGATGTATAATATAAATATGCTATTACAATATTTTCTAGCATAAGTTATTTTAGCTTTTTTTTTTTTTTTTTTTTTAAATGGTTACCTGGTGCATAAAATCCAAGTCAAAGATAGGATCAAATGTCATTGTGTCTACAGAAGGAGGTGGTAAAGAATGATCGACAAGAGAATTATTGCCAGGTCTTGTCACAATTATCATTTCAGTTCGGTAGAAGGGCCTGAAAAATAAAAAAGTTTACAATTTCAAGCAAAAAGGTATTTAACTTCCATATATCAATACTGTTGCTATTACCTATGTGGTACTAATAAGACTTAAATCAGAAATGCAATTGCATTGTTCTTTTCAGGATTTGAACTCCTGATCAGGGGCAGCAACCTTATGGAGAGAAGGAGTCCAATTGGTTATACAGTGTCTAAATGAAAGACCATGGTATTAAACAATGCAAATAAATTTTCTTAGACTCAAATTGTTCTGTCCAAGGTAAAAGAAATCAATCTGATCTTATTTTACTAAAAGAGAAAAACTAGTAACACTAAAAAATGCAATTTCCACCCCCCCACCTTCAAAATATTGTTGAAATTAGTAAATTATTTAAATGAGGCACTTGTTCCCGATGAGAACTTTTCCAGAGTATTACAACCATTGACCAACCGGAGAGTATCAGGCATGTGTACGCAGGCATTTTAATTGTTCTAATCAGGCAGCATCTGTAACTTAGTCACCCATCTCTAAGCTTTTAGTCTATTACTCTTGCCAACTATGTTTGAGCACACCCCTCGATCACTCACCTGTTAGTTAACAATTTTGTAATAAACAGAAGTTTGGAATAGTCCATTATAAATAGCACCACAGTATTATTATTTAACCCATAGCTAGAGAGAAGAGGAAGATATAGTTAGTAGAAAGACAAATGTTGGATTTTTTTTTTTTTTTTTTTTTTTTTTTTTTAATTATCTTTGCAAATTAACCCTCCACCCCCCATTCAAACAATCTAACTCAATGGGTCACATTTTTAGTTCTGTAAATAAGTCTACCTGTAAAATGGCATCTCATTTACTGTTGTATATAGGAGTCTTGTGTGAGTGATGTCAAAGACAAGAAGCTTGAACGTTCAACAAGTGCTCATAAGTGACATACACTTCACCGGGCAGGAGGGGGAGGGCGGAACAACTAAATGTAGAATACCATGGTTCACTAAATATATAAATAAACTAGCTACTCATGGCATTGACCGGGAAAGTAGATTAACTCAAGAAATTCCCAGCTCCAATCTTGAATTTGTTGCTTACGATTGTCCGACGCAATGGGGGGGTCTGTTCAGTTAAAAAACAAAACAAAGTAATGACAAACATTACAACGGTGAGAGTCAAACTTATGTAGAGATACCCAAATGGATCAGAATATAAAAAAAAAAAAAAAAGATTTAAAAATGACTAAGACAGGCAGACTAGTTACGACCTGTTACCTATTAGGTCAACGTTAGTACCTTCTTCCTATTGTTGAATATCGAGTCTAGTGTACCAGAAATGCCGCCTGGCTGGCAGAAACAAAACAATTTTTTAAACATGCCTCCCCTCGCACCATTGTTGAAAGCTAGTTATAATAGCAATAGCAGCTCTTAGGAAAATAAAATATCTGAGGGATTTGGGGGGAAAATAAAAAACCTGCAAATGTTTTCTTCAGATATGAATACACCCCTCGCTGAATAAATGCCAAGGGCATGGCTACATTGACAGTGATGACTAAATCCTAGAATAGCATTACAAGCTGATAACGTCTTTTCATTGGACAACAGCAAAATTTCACACCTAATTTGCTAAAACAAGTTATATCTATTTGTGGTCCAATATTTAAAACCGTTATATGAATGGAAAGAGAATAAAAAACATTGCAATGATATCAATTCCATGTGCCCTTATAGATTAAAATATTTTTATACTCCAAGTTAAAAATGAAAAAAATGCTAAAAATTGACTAAATAGAAAGGGAAACTTTCATTTTTATTTTTCATACCTTACATTCCAATTAAAATGCAGAGGGTTGATTGGATATTCTTATTCACAGGCTAATTAAACAGATGAATAGTTTGAGAAGCATGCGATTTGGATTTTTATTACTATTAGAAATGAAGAGACGACTGCTCAAAGTTAACTTTGAATATTTCGAAATTGATAAAATACATCGACGGAAATCATCCATATAGGATAGTTTCAGAATTATTTTGATATGTAAATATCTGATAATTTTTAATGTCTTGCAAATTTCTGTAAAATGTATATTCTGAATAAAAATATAAACGCCGTATTTTAGAATACAAATTTTTTTAAACATGCCTCCCCTCCCACCATTGTTGACAGCTAGTTATAATAGTAATAGCTGCAGGTAGAGAAAGTGAACACTCCTTTTCTTTCCTCACTTTTTTTTTTTTCTGTGTGTCTCCCTCTTTACTTATTTTCTTTTTTCTTTCAAGATCGCCAAACTTACTTTTACTTTGAAATGGTCTTATTTTGAATTGACAAATAATTGTTAATTATTAAGAAACCACAATACCCTTCAATTTGATTTTTAGTTTGATTTTTATTATCTTATATAAATATAGATTTTGTCAGTTTGTCCGGCCGGCCAGCCAAATGTAAAAAAAAAAAAATAAAAAAAAAAAATAAAAATAAAAAAAAAATTCATTTCGGACTTATTTTATTTTTTCTTATGATAGCGTTTGAATGACGTAACCGTTTTAGTTAGATATTAGATGTAACCATGTTTTTCTTCGGGGGTGGTGGCTGTTGCCACCTGGACTTAGTCTGAGTGGCAGTGTTTGGGTTACAAATTTTATCCAATCTTATTTTTTTTCTTCAAGTATATTATGGAGGAAATATATGCAGGATCTTACTGTGAAACACTGCAACTAACTTGCCGCAATCTCGTTGAAAGAATCATTTTAGTGCAGTGTAATACTTAAGTGTTGTGCTTGAATTACACAATTTCTTACAAAAAGGTAATAGTGTCTGTATAACAGTAACCGCACTATGTAGTGACTTAAAAGAAATTCAAGCTATATTGAAATAGCTCACAATCTGTATGATACAATGTGCCAGTTTTAAAAACTTAAATTTACACATTTAATTTATAATTCATGGCTTAATGTAAAGAGATAAATAAAATCTGACTCCATAATCAGAAAGATCACATAATTTTACATAAGAGAAATTACTGAATTTTGGCCCATTTTTTTTTTTTTTTTTTTTTTTTTTAAAAGGATTTTAAAGAAAAATATCCAATGAAAAACAAATTGTCACTTTAAATTCTTATAACTTTTGAACCACTGATGCTATTTGCATAATTTAAACGGTTTTGAGCTTTTACACAGCTCTATTCACCCAAGTTTATAAAATAACAGTTAAAAAAATTTTTTTAAAAACTTGTAATGCTACCTAGAATGGTTTACATGTGGTAGAGATCGACATTCAATTGGCTATAGAGTTTGAGTTGCTGTGGTTCCACCACCCATCTCGCTTGTTAACCTCATCTCACAAAGATATATCATTAGATTTTTATACATGTCTTACAGATGGTTCGAGAAAGTGAAAAGAATGGGTTTGGTTTGTTTTACGGCATATCAACTTATGGGTCATTTAATGACCAGGTTGTATGGTGAAACGTTTTTATGCTTCAAGTTCTTTATATGTTAAAGTATTTATTCATTGTGTTTGGTTGAGGGAGAAGGGGGAAGAGGAGAGAAAGAAAGGGGATGGAGGGAGGGAAATTGTTTAGGGTTTTGCAGAACATGATTGAGTTTTGTAAAGAGAAAAAATAATATAAAAAGTAAATGTTTGGTGCATTTTGGGTCAGGAAGCTGATATCTTCAGAGCCTGATCTGGTAGCACCAGCAAGAGTATGGGAGAAGATTTCTCAACCTGATTGACTTTAATGCATACATGTAAGGCTCATAATGTGAATGTAAATAAATTTAATACATGTTCTATAAACAACTAAATAAAATGTAAAGAAATGGACTAAACATTCTTTGTCACAATATTTTTCATACATTTCTCATTAACAGAAACTTTGTTCTGGATTCCAATATTAAAATTTTGGGTCAGATTGAAGATTAAGGGAAACTCTTATCCAGCGATTGAACATGCAGCTTTCAGATCATGAGACTTGCTTTTAATATATTCCCCTTCATCACTCCCACAGATGTGAGTAGCAAATAGAAAAATAAAATCGAAGTTGAAATAACTGAAATTTTCAAACCCCCCCCCCCCCATGCATGAGTGCCTATATGTGTGTGGAGAGGGTAGCACAAAAAACAACTTTCCTAAACAATTCTAGTTTAAACTAAGTCAAAATTAAGAGAAAGACACCAAGTGCCCAGCGAACAGGACAGGAAGTCCTTTAATGAAACAAAAGTCATCTAACTCCCCTAGACCCTTCAATCGTTTGAAATCTTGGCCTTCACTGCAAAATAACATTTCCAGAGAACAGTCATAGGGAAAAGAGCAAGACGAAGAGAGAGAGGGGAAGAGGAAAAAAAGAAATAAAATCAAGCCAAATAGTGGCACAAACAAACAATTAATCCAGAGGAAATCTGCCTTTTTCTGGATTAAAAAGTGAAGAATTCGCTACTCTGCCAGTCTCGTTTCACCCCGTGCAAACTACCAATCAATATTATTAGAGAATTACATGCTTATAGAGTTTAGAAAAACAAAACAGCTGATAAAATGATATAGTTGGTGGATTAAAGTTGGAGTCAGCCATTTGAGCAGCTGTCGAGGACATTCAAATCACCAAAATTAAAATATTGCACAAAAGTCTCAACTTGAAGAAATTTAAATAGAAAATAAAAAAACTCACCTGAATTTTTCATCAAAATAATTCTTCTCTAAATGTGCTTGGCTGTCAGGGGCTGACCACAACTCGACAGGGTCAGTGATAACATCGAACAACACAACCCCACCGGAGAGAATGATTGATACTATCACTCCAAGAACAAGAACCAATACTGGTCGCTTGGCACAGTAGGTACCCCATTTTGCAAAAGCACCATCAAGACCCCTTGTAAAAGTATCCCCTAACTGTGTCAGGCAGCCAGTCTTCATTGGATTTTTTGCCATGACGGCATAATTTGAGGTCACTGGAATAGGACCCCCTTTCAGACCAAGGCTATTCTGGAATACAATGTTCTCACAGATGACATAAGCCATGAAGAAAAGGAAAAAGATGATGAAGGCAGATCCCCAAATAAATGCGTAGGCATCTACATGGAGAATTTTCCAAGGAGCTGGAGGTTTTGGAAGAGGTGGAATTGGTGGGCAGGCATCCATGCAATCCTGGCAACTACACGATGACGTATTAACATTGTAGGACTGATTACACGGCACAACTTCATAATCCATGGGTGTTAAATTGTGCTTTCCTGTATCCCATGGACTGTTAGTGATATTGAAGTTGATCTGTAGCGGAGTAACACCATTATCAATGGAACCCATGAAATCCAGCCAGTCTTTGATAGTGCAATCGTCTCCCTTGGCACCACACATCAAAGCCAGTGCTCTTTTATTGGCGCTGGGCATCTTCACATTCCGACAAGAGCGAAATAATCCATTAGCAAAGTTTTCGGAGACTGCATAATTAATATTCATCACTTTATTTACGGATGAATTTACAGGAATGGATAAGGCGACATCAACAAAGTTGCTCTGCACAGGGTCACAGGTGAAGGCACAATAAAGGTTTCGGAAGTTGTGGTAACAGGAAGGACACCGTCCCAACATATGCTCAGCAACAATTAAACTAGCGGTGAAGTTCCGGAGCATTTGCTTGTTGCAACATGTAAGAGTGTCAGGGCCTGTTAAAAAGGGAAAAATTATTAATATACAAAATGAAAATCTATTGGGTTGGCAAGTTTCAGTCATTTTTTTGGGGGGGGGGGGGGAATCATGTTTGTTTTTAGTTAAAGTTAATTTGTTTATTTTCAGATCATTAAATGGAATGTTAAAAAAAACAAAAAAAAAACATCACACTTTTTTTTTTTTATTTCTACCAATGAGGTATTGAAAAATCTTGAATATTGGGAAGAAACCAGGGAGAATACATCATTGATTACTTATTATTAAACCTTTTAAATTAAAAAAAAAAAAAAAAATTTTTTTTTTTTTAAATGGCGGTAACTTAGTTGCGAACCTAATAGGTAAACGAAAATTAAAAATTATTACTTTGATAGCTTGGTGATAGTATTGGAATTCAGAAAAGAGCTGGTACGACTGCAAGAGTTGGAGTGGATAGAGATAGTAATTGCAAAAGTTCCCTGAACTAATCAGCAGAGAGTTACCGCTGTCGATCAAGAGAAGAGTCTATGAGGCAGGTCTACACTGATTATGTATGAAAATTAAACCAAGCCAGTGAAGGTCCAGGGTGTGTTGCATGCAGAGAGATGATGAGCGATACAATGTGTAATGCGAATCTTAAAGACAAATTTAAATCTGATGACATCGGAAAGATTAAATCTGAACAATATAGTGAGATTTGTGCAGACTTCGATGGAATGGTCACATTGACAGAATGGATGAGAGTTTTGGGTTTAGTAGATGTAGAACAGTTGAGGTAGAAAGGTCAGGAAAACATGAAAATGATAAGGATGAATTTGAGAGTGAAGACCTGGCTAGTCAATTTCTAAAAGCTGTCTAACATGTCAGCATGTAAAAAACGGATATTAAACAGAATATGATGAGACTCCATAATAAATTTGCTCTGATTAACTCAAGCTCTGAGAGCCATGGTTTGTGATTAATTTAAATTATGTACATGCAGACAGCTAATTCAGAATCAAAACAAATATAGTATACATATATCAGTTGTAAAATACATTTTCTAGATTCATCTTCACTGATTTCGAATTCTGCATGCATCATATCGTCTCAGACAGCAACTCGAACCAGACTCCAGATGTACCAAGTTGTCACCTTTAAACTGTTTATTTACACACATCGACATTGCAAAAGTTTGTTTTTAAGTGACAATTTTCGATCTTTCTTAGAGAGAAACGTCAGTAGACATCAGCCAATGACAAGTTCCCATTCCTGCCCCCTTTCATAATGCCTCCGCTCCGTTTTTGTCCACGGGTTCACATTCGGGTAAGTTCTTTTCCATCCTCTTTTAACTACCTAATTAATCTAACGCTACCTTTGAAGTTGATCATATGCAATCTAATTTGTTTACAAGAAAAATAAATTTCATGTCAGTTGCCAGATTGATTCTTCTTACACAAATTACTTTACCGGAACTAGAAAATAAAACGTTACCTATTACAACAAATAATCCTACTCATTAATTACTTATCTCGAAACCGTATAAACCAATAAATTATTTACTAACTATTCGTATACAACATGCTCAACTGGCATTTGGAACAATCTTAAAGTTAATTGTCAGCCTAACCTATCCCATTATTTAATGAAATGTATCCAAAATTTTTAACTAGTAAGGCATGAACTAGAATAGGTCTTCATAAGAAAAAACCAAAAAAAAACCCTGTACCGAACTCAAATATCACGAATCTGAGAAAAACGCACAAAATCCAACAGTTCAACATACCGGTTAACTAACAAAATTAAAAAAGGGGAAAGAAACAATGTTTTGAATTCACATATGAATATATCACCACTAAGACAACAAATATCCGAATAGCATTACAATCGCCATATTGGATTGACACTAAAGATTGTTAATTTTACACACTAACTTCCTTGCTGATATAAAAAAAAAATAAAAAAAAAGTACATGAATACAATTCTTCATATTAGACTAAACGCACACATTAACGATTGTCAATTTTACACTGAACAGTTCAACATAATGCTTAAAAAATAAAAAACTCTAAAATGTTACATGTGTTCGTATTTCACTCCATTTTATACTCAATTCTTTTCCAAGGCTGATCTTTTTTTAGCCAAATCCATTTGGATGCACTTTATCGCTATTTCCTTTAAAGCACGGGTCCTTGCTGCTCCCACTATACCAATTTTTGTCAGTGCTCTGCAAAACGACTGACTCGCAAAACCCTAACGAAACCAATTTCTAAAAGTCGTGAAATATTCCATCTATTTTTCGATCTGTTCCTGGTATTTTGTCCTTTTAATCTCGTTAACTAATGTGATGATTCCTCCTACGACACCGACAGTTTCCAGATTATGCGTTGCTTTCTTTTTCTGAATGCAATATCAGAGCATTGTTATTGCTATGTGCCTAAGGAATTTTAGTTGGGTTTTCAGGTCTGCTATCAATAGGCGGAAAATAATTGGCTTGCTCTCCGTTTCAGTGCCTTGACGAACTTGATCAGGCTGTATGTTAGCCTTTACTGCTTTCGTGTCGCCAACAATACAGACCATCACCCAAAGCTTTAGGGCAACCACTTAGGATGTGCTGTAAAGATTTTTTTGCAGTTTGTAATTAGGAGTTTCGCTCTGCCATGTGCGCAGGTTAGTTGGACATCATACACTGACTGAATTTAGAAGCGAACCTTGCTAGAATTCGGCCGCCACCACTGATCAGGTAATTATTTTCCTCGATGTTCTCCATTTCTTCCAGGTTCCTGGCTGACCATTTTACAGTAACGCGCTTTTGCGCCCGCCCGCCGTTCATTCTGGATTAGTTGGCATCTTTCTTTCACTTTGGCATTGTTGATTTGGGGAAAGGAGTCGTAACCTAATCTGTTTGGCCTTTAGCTACTGACCTGAATATAGCCTTATGCCTAAGCCTCTCACACTCGCAAGTCTGATTTTGTCGGAATTCTTTGTTATTAATTTAAATGGAATACATGCAGACACCTACTTCAGAATCAAAATCAAATATAGTATACATATAAACTATTACTTGCAGAAGCAAAAGATTTTAGGTGGAGTCAGACATTTTAAATTTCAGGAATCACTGTTAAAGTCTAGTGTTCACCACAGAGTCAACAGCCCTGATAATCCAGTTCACCTTTGAGGAAAGGACAGGGATAGCTATACTATTGGGGGTGGGGATGTTATATGCAAGAAAACACAGCACAGTTCAATTTACTTACCTTTGTAAAGTTCTGGGCAATTTCTCTTCAATATATCTAATGCTTCTAAATCATTTAATGGCTTCGCTGGTCCATCATAAACACAATTGGTTGATTGATCATTGTAACCTTTTCCACACTGCCCATACCAGATACACTGACCTGTAGCTGAACAGTCCTAAAATAAAAATAAAAGAATAAAAAATGAATAAATCATAGTTGATATATTGACTGAATGTGTCAAGTAATCATGAGATGACTGATAGGACAAAGGTTTACCTCTATATAAAGTCTGGTATGTTTATATACAGGATTCACTCCTAAACTAATGAATTTCGGAACAGTTGCTAGGCGCAAGACAGGATAATATGGGTTATATTCTGTTTAGTTTTATGCACAGGGAGGTAAAAAGGGTGTGGAAGACATTCCGATTTTGTGAAATTAATATTTCCCACTAGTTTCTTTGGAGTATTTTAAAGAGTTTTAGGGGGGGGGGGGGCATAATATCCCATTTGGAAATTCAAATATTTCAGATTTGCATTGAATTTGATCCATAGTCATTAGACACCAATTAAGCAAGATTCCCGGATTTTCAATTTAAATTTTAGACGTTTCCTAGAAAGTCATTCCATGGTTTTTGATCAAAATTGGAATAAGGATTCTAGGTAAAAGGTTTAGTAGCATTAGATTTTTATTTTCATGAAGGGATGGGGGTGCATAAGGTGCAAAACTGTTTTGAATTAATTTTACCCATCCTGGTATTCTAGTTCCTTATGACTTTTTTTTTTTTTTTAAATCTTTCCCACTATCTTTCCCTTCCAACCATTCTGGTTACAGTCCAGTCAATCTAGCTGATTTTTTGGCTGAACCTTAAACAAATTGCTAACAAAAGGTGTTTAACTTGGATATTGGGCATGAATAACCTCTTTCAGATGAAAAAAAGTTTACCAAAATTAGCCTTGCAGAAAGGGGTCAACAGGCACCATCTTTAAAGATGGCCTATTCTAGCTTCCCCTCTCTAAACTCAATTTCTGTAAATTCATCTACAAAAATACCAAATGTAGAAATTGGATAAAACCAACAGTTTTCATAAAGTTTAATATAATTATAACTTCTTATGCCTTATTTTTGTCTCTAGATATATTACTGCAGGAGCTTAATTTTCTGTCATATTCTAATTTCAGGTTAACCAAAGTGAAGTATCGATAATTATGGATCCTGACAAGTGTGCTATTTGCAACAGTGAACTGCCCAGTAATGAAGAAACATTCATCGTCAGGCAGAAGGGCATCGATTCCATTAACAGAGCTTTTGAACAACGTGGAGAGAAGATCAATTCAGATTGGTCAACGTCTTCACAAGAAATGCAAACAGCATTGGATCAACCCCAAATACATAGAAATTGACCGTAAAAACACGTCCACCCATGATGAAATGCTATCCCGTGCAAGTCGCTCTTTGTGTAACTTTAAGGAGCATTGTCTTTTGTGGTTCTGGAGCAAAATCTGATAGAAAGAAAAGGTGTTAATGTTTCCTATGTAGAAACTATAGAGTTTAAGGACAGAATGTTAAAAGTTTGAGAAAGTCCGAAGAAAAATGATGGCTGGGCATCCACTGTTAAAGGTAGAATAGGTTATGTAGCTGACCTTGTTTCAGAAGAAGCACGTTATCACAGAACATGTTTTGCAAATTTTGACTCCAATAAAAACATTCCTAAGGCATTCTCTTCTGCTTATTCTTTTAAGAAATAAAACCTTGGTAGACCAGAGGATTCAGAGAGAAAGCAGGCATTTTTGGAAGTTCCTAAATATTTGCAGCAAAATGACGAGGAGCAACTAACCATTGTCGATCGTGTTAAAAAAAGAAGCTTTGGCAGACACAATAAGGGAACTGACTTCCCCTGTACAATCGGGTCCAGTCTTCAGATCCACAGTATCTCTTAGATGGTGGAGCACTACTTCAACACCTCTCATGGCAAAAAGGTCACACATTTGATGAGATCTGTGCCCAATACCGCAGATATGTCACAACTAGATATAGAAAAGCATGCATTGTCTTTGATGGGTATGAAAGGGGTCCATTCATTAAAGACGCGACTCACCGATGCCGAGCAGGGGGGCTCTGTTGGTGTAATGTGCCACTGACCTCCTTTAATGGTGTTCAAATTAAAAAAAATTTGAACTAAAAAAATTATGTTTTCCTAGCTAATCAAGAAAAACAATTGTTCAACTTGCTGGGAAAGTTTCGAGGAATCAGGTTGTAAAGTAGTCCATGCATCTGGAGACGCTGGCATATTGATTGTGAAGACTGCTCTAGAACTGGCACAGACAGGAGAAACCATTTTGATAGCAGATGACACTGACCTATTGGCCCTTCTATGTTATCATACCAATAGAGATGATTGTTACAACATCTTCACGCCATAACTAAAGGATAGTGCAAAAAGTGAACGTCTTAACATCAAAGAGATGAGGACATCTTTGGGAGATGTGGTCTGTTCCAACATTCTTTTCATCCATGCACTACTGGTTTGTGATTCTATATCCAGTATTTATGGAATTGGAAAGGCAGCATCCCTTCAAAGGTGATGAATCGAAACTTTTTCAAACTTGCAGAAGTGTTTGGCAAGGATAGCAGTGCAGAAGAGGTTATTGAAGCTGGGGAGAATGCTTTAGTGTGCCTGTACAATGGTAATGATGGGGGAAACAACAATCATCTCCGACTCGGGCGCTCTAAGGAAAAGGTTGCAAAAAGCTCAATGTTGAGACCAAATCATTGCCACCAACAAGAGCAGCTACTAAATTCCACAGCCTTCGAGTTTACTTCCAAATTCAGGAATGGAAATGTAGAAACCAGCTAAAACCTGATGAGTGGGGATGGAAACTTTCAGATGGTAAATTACAACCAATCAAGACTGACTTGCCAGCTGGCCCTGTAAATTTGTCGGCTATAATTAGGTGTAATTGTACTTCAGGGTATACTACAGCAAGATGCAGTTGCAGGAAACATGGTATTGACTGTTCAAACTTGTGTGGTAATTGCAAAGGCCTCCACTGCAGCAACTCACCACAGCCAGATCTTGAAGTTACCTTTGACTAGTTCTTGAAATGTTCTTTAGTCAGTTCATGAACGTGTTGTGGTGGTTATGCAAGAGCCTTGCCCCAGCATTCGACCAACTGACCATTCCTTTATTGTAAATTGTACTTATTTTGTATCTTTTTTTTATGAAATGTCAGGAATTAATGTGACAATTGTTGCCTTGAAAAAGGCTACTTAGTCTGTTTTTCTATCTTTTATATTCATATTTGTATAAGAAAAAAAAACAAAAAAAAACATGAAAACAATGGAAAAGGCTAGTCATTTTCTGGTGGGCCCTGTGGGGTTTCATGCTAAAAAAATTTTTTTATTTCTAATTTAATAAAGTTTTTTTTGTCAGGAAAAACATTTATTTTTTTCAGTAATTGTCAGGAATAATGGACATACTTGTTAGGAAATGTCAGGAATTTTATATCTTTAAATTTTAATACTGTTAAGTTGGATTTTAAAGATGGCGCCTGTTGACCCCTTTCTGCAAGGCTAATTTTGGTAAACTTGTTTTATCTGAAAAATTATTCATGCCCAATATCCAAGTTGTAAACCTTTGTTAGCAATTTGTTTGAAGTTCAGCCAGATTTTGACTGAACTATTACCACATAACTAGTCTTAAATTACATACAAATATAGCTTCATTAAAAATTATTACAGTTATATAGATATATTCCATGGCGTTGGAATAAGTTGTGAGCGTTTTTGTTTTTTTGTTTAAAAAAAAATAAAAATAAAATAAAATAAAATCTTTCAGAAAACAATTTCTTATTCTTACATTTATACTTATATTTATGGTTTCTGTTAATTACATTAAAATTCTATTTCAGACCCCTAAAATAGAAATTCAAATAAACAAAACTGCTCATGTTCGACACCTTTTATTCTTTCATATAATTGAGGAATCGACAAAGCTTGTGAGGTTTGACTTGTATGGAGATGGCACAAGTCCTCAAAATACCACCTAATCTTGGTTTTCGTGCTTCAAAAAAGGAAATCTTGAGCTGGTTCATGGTACCACATGCATTGAATCTATGCGCCACCATTTCAGCCAGTTTGCTGGCTCGGCATCACTTAACATATGGTCATAAACAGTGTTCCTTTATCACAATCACTGGAGATGGGGGGGGAAAAAAAAAAAAAAAAAAAAAAAAAAAAAAAAAATGGTGTCTTTACGTCAATATGAAGCAGCATAAAGAATGGCTCAGCCTCAAAAGCATGTGACACCTCAAGCAAAACAAAAGCTACATCTTCGAAAGACCATGCGGTGTGTACGTTAGACTAAGTTGGCATACTTCATTATGAAGTGCTTGGGTGAAACCAAACAGTAAATGCCGAGCTCTGCAATCTGAAGAAAAAAAAAAAAAAAAAAGTGAGTGTTCGTCAACACGACACCCGTCCTCACATTGCCAATATGACGAAAACGGTTACTGAATTTGGATGAGAAGAGCTGCTTCATCCTCCATAGACTTGGCACCATCAGATTTTCATCTATTTCGATATCTTTCAAATATCTTGTGTGTGTGTGTGGGGGGGGGGGGGGTAACATTCAATACTAATGTTGAATCGATAGTTCAGTTAGAGGAATTTTTCTGCTCAAAATCAATTTTTTTTATCGTTAAGAAATGGAAAACTTCGAACGATGGGAAACTAATTTTTATTTAACTTTGTAACACCAGAGCAATAAAACCTTTTGAAAATGCTCACAACTTATTCTCCAAACAAATAGATTATAGTTAAAGCAAAAAGACGTGCACATTTGTCCATGCATCAGTCAACGGTTGATCAGTGAGCAAAACCAAGAGAATATTTGAAAACAGGTTCTTAATGTTTTAGCCAGATTTTAAATGTCTAAAGTGTTTTTTACTTATATCAAGTTAGGTACATGTACATGTTTATATATGTATGCATAGGAAACACATCTGCTAAGCATAAGGGCGGGTAATGTGGGCTATATTTAGTCTAATGCCAAAGGGAAGCTCTTCCTGAAAATTTAGATATTTTTTGTCGAATTTTAATAGGTAGACATCAATTAATGAACATTTCAAATTTCAGGGTGTTTTTTAGTATTTTTAGGGGCCATAATACGAGCACAACCTCATTTGAAAATCAAAATATTTCAGATTTACATTAAATTTTATACATAGATGGGACATAAGAGATGCAAGACTCCTGTGAGAGGAATTAATTTTACCTGCCCTGGGACTGGTATTCTTCTGGTAACAAAGGGTTGGATTATTGCTAAAGACCATATCAACTTTATGGTCATTTAATGCTGAAACCATTTAAGGTTTACGTTTGTAAACAAATTGTTGGAATAGTAATTGTACTAATTAACCTCTAAATGAATGGATTCCTGTCTTCAGCGCCGGCAATTAGTTTTGATTTTCAACATGCAGTGAGAATAACTTATTTTTATACAAAATGTCTTGTCCACTTTATCAAGTGTTCAATTCCCAGCTGCTATGGTTTCCCCCTTTCTGAAGTCAAGATAATAAATTCTCTGCAGAAAATAACTAATTATTACCCATTTGGCCAGGCAGCAGACCACATGCTTTTTTAGGATCTAAATCTTACTACAGGATATTGTAGCACCGAGCTAGGACAACAAGTTTCCACCTTAGGATATCTGTCAGTTCAGCCACACTCCTGGGGCCACGATAGCACTACATTTGGTGCATCAAACCAGAAATTGACCCCAGCTTAATCTTGACTGGAGGGGGGGGGGGGGGGGGGAGAATTGCAATTTTCCTTTAATTTGGCGATTTCTATTTTTAATTTAAAAATAGAAATTTGTCTCATCTATTAGTTTCGTTGATTACAAGTGAATAGAAATTAAGTAGCAAAGCAATAGCAAACAAAGCCAGTTAATGTTAATCTCAAATATCTTTCGTGCTCTATAAATTTTAACATCACTTAATATTTAACTCACTATCATACTAAGTCGATGCTCGTAATGTTTTGTTTACAGACAAGTGATTTGTCAAAGATGTGTTAGTTGTCTTATGGGAAAGAAATAATCCCCCCCCCCCTTTTTTAAATTCACTATTCTCACTGTTTATTCAGTCAGAAAAAAGCCTAAAAAAGCTGCTACTCATATCTACACAAAAAGTTACCAATCTTTAAAAGAAAAAGTTTTTCCTTTGATGTGCATGCTTTTTTTATGTCTGCATTACAGAAAAAAAAAAAAATTTCCAGGAACCTAATAGAAAGTTCTCATTTCAGCATCACTCATTATCCAGTTTATCATCTGTTCCATTCGACAGGTTTGATGCTGTCCGACTGTTATGCTAAGTCTCCAGTGATTATGATTGTGGGGATTGACTGTGCCCATGTCTTTGACCTTGTGTTCACTGTTAAACTTTTCATCGACTGCCATGTGATTCTGAAGCAGGACTTTTTACAGCTGAATGCCCTTCCTATCACCAACTCCGACGCTTCCAGCAGTCAGATCTGTTTGATGTAGCCAGCGGGTCGTTATCTTGAACTTCATACGTCCTTTGCCACAGTATGGAGCAATGCTACACGATAAAGCGCCATGCCTAACATCTGGCATCCCATGAGAGGTACTATTATCAGGGATAGCTCTCTGGGAAACTGTTTGGGTAACAGTCTATCCACACGCCAGTGGGTCATGCATACCCTAGACTTTAAGAGGCTCCCACCAAGCACACAACTGCATTAGCTACTGACCTTTAGGTCAGGTTCTCCAGGAAGACAGGATGAGGACCGTTATTGTGCACTTCTAGCAGCACAACATGTACAAACCTGTGCTAAATGGTGTCCAGAAACGACAATTGTCAGAGCCAGATAGAGCTGAAAGCATCAGAGGCCACTACTACCACTGGGCTACTAAGTAACCCAGGGTCTAAACAAATTTTTTTCATCTGTCAAAAGTGAAATAAAGTTCTGTTAGACTAATCAAGACCAGTAAAGTTTATTTCTGAACAATTCTTGACATTTTCTCAATTTGTCTATTGAGTTGACAGTATGATCTTCATCTCTATTTGTCGGCAGAGTTAGACAAGGTCGCTTTTTTAATGAGAAACTCCAGCAAATTGAGGGTGGGGGGGGGGGCACTCTGGATTAGGACAGAATAAAAATTGCCTCAGTCTAGAAGGATTTATTATTCACTGATCGAGGAGAAAAGAGATGAAGTGAAGTGAAGTATAACAGATTCTACACTTTGTTCCTAGTCAATGGGCAATGTCTGTGTAAAAAAAAACCCCCAAAAAAACCTTTAGGCCATTTTCATAATTTTTTTTTTTGAGGGGGGGGGGGGGGGGGTCTGAGGTGGCATATATATATATATATATATATTTATATATATATTACACACATCTCATTCCGTTTAATGTCAGTATAACATGATGGCATGTGTTGGGCAGCTTTTAGAAAGTGACTTCCAATCTAACTTATTGCTGGCCAGGTCTTTATTTAGCCCCTCCTTTTGTCTAGTCCATTCTCATCACTTTCTCAGATTTTTCTTTGCCTTCCCCTGTCAACTAAACCTGCTACCTCAACTGTTCTACATCTATTCTTTCAACGTGACCAAACCAACGAAGTCTCCTGTTCTGCACACACATCTCCCTATACTGTCCAGATTTAATCTTCCAAAAGGTCATCAGATCTAAGCTTGTCTTTAACACTCACTATTACACATCCATACGATTCTCATTTCTCTCCAGGCAACACATTTTCTCAGCACACTTCCATACACATTAAAAATTTACATAAAAATGTCTGTATTATGGAGTATATGCACAAGAACGTAATTTCGTTTTTTTTTTAGGTTCAGAGACACTTAAGTGTTATTATAATCAAGTCGTATAATATATAAGAAAATACGGTACACAAGGTTTGGTAAGGATGTCACAATTTTAGAAGTACAAAAAATATAGCAACAATGCGGAAGAGGAAAATAGGATTGCTTTAATTAGAAGAGGAAAAAATGCTAGGTATTAGCACCAATAACAAAGGTTGTGACAATAGAAATTCCGGCATCTCCCCCCCCCCCCCAAAATGGATTAACAAAGTTGAGCTAATAAGATTTATAAGTATTAAGTAAATAGAAATAATACAAACATTGATTGAGGGGGTGGGAGAGAAGGCTATCCATTTATTTATATATTTAAAATAAAGGACAATGAAAAATATCTAGTGATCTTTAAATTCAAAGCTGATTAGGGTTCTTATGATCATGGAGGTAGAGTGGCATAAAACGGATTTAATATAGTATATTTATGGAAACAAAAGCGATAAAAACAATTAAAATTACCCAAAAAGGATACAAAAACCGTAGCGTCAGAATATGAAGTCACATGATAGAAGATAACAGACAATAAAAAAGCTGATTAGTCACATTAAAAAAAAAAAAAAGAAAAAAAAAAGTGTATGACAAGTCATGTTACTCGAAGTAATTAACTGCTGAAAACCAATAAGGGTTACTTGACAAAATCATTTTTCAAATGTGCTTACAAATAAGGCAGTGATGCTGATAGCTTTAATCAAGTGAGTCTGGGACCCACGGATTTGATTTTAATGAGTTCCTGGGAAATTTGTTACAATTCCGAATAAAATGAGAACAAAATTTTTTAAATCTAATAAGAAAATAGTCCATATATTTTTTTATGTTTTCTACAACCGCACCACAGCAGAAGGGATCAAGTGAACAGGATTCAAAAATGCACATTTCAAAGAACGGTTGATCTCAAGAAGCTGTTCTTGATGTTCCAATGACAACCTATTCCGGTGAGGAGTGAGAATGAGATTCTGAGCTGAGAATCCGGGTCCGTAGCTAGCTGTATGTACAGCCAAGAAATGTCACAAAATTAAATTGATCAGTTACAAAGAAAACTGAGTAGGTTTGGTCGACCGTTCTTATAGTTAGCTTAAAATGAGGGGGATAAGAAAAGGGGGCGGGGGGGAAGATAAAATAAAATAAAATTGGAACATTACTTATCAGATTCAAAGTTCAAAAGTTACATTTTCAAATAATTGAATCAGGTTTTAGTGTTCAAGTAAATGACTTAAAAGAATATTGAAGTCTGTAATTCAGATATTACTTCCATTTAAATCTGAGTATTTGTTTATCTAGTAAATTGCTTTTCCAGTTATTGAATCTAGTATTTAGAATACTTTTATAAATAAATGTATATCTTTATATTGGATAGACGCTACCATCACCAATAAAAACAATTACATAAAATACATTGAATATTTAGGTGATAAATATCGTACATATTTCCAGGCAAAGCGTCATAGTCCGGAGGTAAAACGCCAGACTATAAACATGAACATAGAAGGTTCGAGCCTTGTCTAAGCTAGCCATGCTGCGAGTCAGAAACATGTGTCCATAGATTACTTTTATGTCCTATAAAATTAAGGGTGAATAATAATGCAATCTTTAATTATAATAGTAAACAGTAACAAACGCTACCAGCAATAAAGACAATTACATAAAATACATTCATATTTGATAGGTAATTCTCCAAAACCCATATCACAAAATGACCAATACTACCTCAGTTACTGTCCGTTCTTCTGAACAGATCAAGTCCAGAATTGGTCATTAGATTCGACCAGCGACCTGCTTCCAACAGTTGCAGCTTCTATTTTGGCGCTTTTCTGCTACGGGTGACTTGCTTTAGGGGTGTACATATTCAATAGCATTAACACTTTCACGCTATTCTGCTGCTATTAGTTGATCGCGCACATTACAAGAGTTTAGGACGAAGAGAGGGGATGAAAAGATAAATTAATCTCATAAAAACATTGCACCCACCAGACATGTGAAACTTCAGTTAAAGGAAATAAAAATTACTGACCACGAAAAAAATTAGGTGAGCAGAGGGAGCATGGTATCATAACAGATACACCTCCCAGAATTATGGGTTGAAAGGTAGTACAATAGAAGTCATAGTATAGTTTTAGATAGATACTAATTCTCCATTCGTATCTGATTTCGGTCATTGGTTATTTTTAAACCATCAAATGATTTGTGGTTAGTTACCCTAATGAATCCAAGTCCTGAAAAGTAGGAATTTCTATTTTCTTGCAAGAAGTTTAACATTATGAAATTATTTTCATAACCGGTCAGCCATCGTAGTACTAGCACAAGTTTATTTTTCTGGGTCACTAGTTTGGTGGTAGTAGTTGACATACATAATATATTTGTGTATGTTTAATTTATACATTGCATTAAATAGACATTTTAAAATAAAATGTTTTCAGTCCATATGTAGCTAAAAATTGATTGAATGTGTGTGCACCTATAAAAACACTAATTAAAAAGTTGAATGAAAAATCTGATAATATTCTTTAGTTTCTTAATTTTTAAGTTAAACCAGATATTTTATAATAGTCATCTTGAGGAAGGTATCCATAAAAGGTGTTCCGTGGTTGGGGCTTTCCTCCAGCCGATACCCAATACAACTCTTAACATTCTTGTGTATGTTACATCAAGTAATACTTCTTGCAGTTGTGTTAGTGTCCAAGCTGTCAGGCCATAAAGATTCCACCATGGCCACAAAAAAAAAAAAAAAAAAAAAAAAAAAAAAAATTTCCCCTCTTAAGATTGTCAGAAAGAGAGGACTTTCAGATGATGCGCAATCATCAATAACACCCCAGGTGTTGCTTTTGCAGATTTTTAGGTCTTTTTTCCATTGACTGGATATTGCTGAAGCATACAAATTCCTGGACAGACTTGCATTAAAAAAAAAAAATTTTCATCTCAATTTCTCCTTGGTTGTAGTCAATGAATGTTAATCTTGCTAAGAGAGACAGATTTTGCTTGTTGGTCACTCTTGGAGAAGCAAATCAGAATTTGTGTGCAACACCCGATGGAATCCAGTACGCAAAAAAAGATCATTTGGAAGATCATGTCACCTACATCGACCAACTTTATAGAGAACTCTAGATGCCATCCGGAGGACCTGCCGACAGCAATGTCTGACAGATGGCTGGAAGGGAGTCGGGAGAATCCTAGAATTCTCAACCCGATTGATCCTTAGAAAATTTCATTCATCAATAAAGCAACAAATCTGGTAGTGTTCATCTGTCCTAAGAAATGAAGGAAAATTTTTAATCTCCCAAATTCATTTTAATCAGACAATTCATTTTGCATATTTTTTTTAAATACTAGATTGATGAAAACAAATCTTTGAAGCCTGATAAAATAAAAATTAAAAAGTCACAATTTCAAAAACGCTAAACAATTTAACACTTGACTTCCAAGATTAAAGACAAAGTTAAGGGCAAAGGGAATCTACCAACGGACATCACAGCCAATAAGAGATGCAAAGTTTGCATCTAAAATTTAAAAAAATTATGACAGACATTAATTTATTCTTTTGTACTAAGTTAAAACTCGAGTCAGAATTAAAAACTTTCTGGTCAAATGTGATCAGTTTTATTTTTTTTTTTTTAACCAAGTTGTCACTACTCATCAAGGCCCAAAGGCCATTCAAGGATACAGGTCAATAAGATTGGTTGGTGATGAACAACATCTTGACAAGATTGGAAACAATGGGTGAAATGTTCAAAATTTGATTTAGGCGGATGGTTCAAGAATTTAACATTGACTTCAAAACGATTATGTTGTAGTCATATACCAAAGATGAAGAGTTCTTGGAAAGAGACTGTTCATAGAGTTCTAGGTATAGAGAGGATGAAAGGAAAATTCTTTAGTGATTGTATCTGAACGAGTTTTTGCTGTGAATGTTTTTTTTGTTTTTTTTCAAAACTCTAAAATCAATTTTTTTTTCAGCTGATTATCAAGACAGTCCAGGAATTGCACCTGCATCCTTTATATAATTGTTTAAACAAGTTATCGAAAAGTTCAAACTTTTTTCACTAGATTAGTCAATTGATCATATCTGATGGTTTATATGCTTTCATGAAGGTGTTAAATTTTTTTTTTATCCAAAATAAAAACGGCCAAGATTATCAGATAATTTGAAGTAAACCAATAAGGGTCATAGTTCAAATTGTTATAACAATAGTTATAAGAAAGTTAATTATCACTAGTTGGGATAGTTTAACCATGAATAAGATTTAACTTCCTATACTATTGATTCTCTGCAAAGAAAAATATTTAGTCAGAAAGAACTCCAAATAGATTTTAAAATATTTGAATGATTATGAATGCTCAGTCATAGATGAATTTAAAAACTTTTGTACTTTTATTCAAATGTAAATACACAAGAACTTTGTTTCTAAATATCAAATGAGCATTTTTTTTTTTTTTACCTCAAAATAATTAGTCATACTTAGATAGAGACGGTTAGGGTTATGGATGAATAAAAATAAAATTAAAAATACATTTACTAGAGCAAAAAAAAATTCACTCTTGCATTACGACACTTTGATAGAGTAGTACATTTAAAATGTATCATTTTAACTAGACACATCCAGAAGTAAAGTGTACCCCCTCCCGCCCAGATCCAGTCGCAAGAGATGACAACTAGTCACAAAACTTGGTCGAAAGATGAACCTTGGCATAGAATAAACTATTCTTATATCAAGTGGTGTATTTTTTTAGACATTTTTCACTTACGAAAAATTATGCCAACAGTAAAGTTGGTTCATGATCTTGATATTAGGATACAACAAACTTACCCTAGAAAGATTTTTCAGAATTTAAATTTCTTTGAGAATATCATTCTGTTTAACATCCGTTTTACATGCTGGCAGGTGTTGGATAGCTTTTAGAAATTGACTTCCAAACTAACTTAGCTCTAGTCGAGTCTTCATCCTTCCTCTCAAATTCGTCTATCACTTCCATGTTTTCATTGGCCACCTCAACTGTTCTATAAATCTAGTAATGCAACCACTCATCCAATGTGACCGAAACAATAAAGTTCCTTGTTCTGCACACATCTTATACTGACCAGACTTAATCTTCCTCAGGGGGGAGGTCATCAGATCTAAGGCTGTATTTAAGACACATTACACATTCATTGTATCATTTCCCTCCATACAATACATTCAAGCTTCACTTCATATGTCACACTACATACACATGTGATACTCTTCCCTTGGTCAAAACCGTAACATTCTGTTGGTTAGTAATAGAAGCTCCCAAACTTCCACCATCCACTCATAATGAGCTTATCCTGTGCTCCAATGGTTTCAATATACAAAGTTAAAAATTACAAACATTAGTCAGATTATATTAACCATGTCATTTCCTGACCCTATACCCTTTCGACACTATGAAAGGGGTGCTATCAGATCAGACTGTCTGAAGATACCAGCTTCGTGAACAAAAATGCACTAAACATTAAGAGTATTGTTTTCTTCCTTCCCCTTTGCAAAACTCAATCATGCTCCGCGAAGCCAAAAACATTTTTCCTCAACAAAACCGAACTAAACACCATTAATAAATACTTGAACATAAAGAACTTAAAGCATAAAAACCTTTACCAAAATGATCGTATTCGACATTAAATAACCCCAAAAGGGTTGATATGCCATAAAACAACCAAACTATGAAAGGATAACGTGCAATTATTGTCATATCTTTATGGACATTAAGATGGTTTGGTGTCATCTTCAAGAACAGATTGCAATATGCTACATCGTAAAATGGTGTAAGGACCAAAGCCTAGACAGACATCCAAACTTCCTCATTTAAAAATCATAACTAAAAAGGAACTGAATTTGTACCTTTTTAAGGGTATTAGTGTAACATGACAGACTCATGCAGTTTTACAGTTTGCAGGGATGATCGTTACGGATTCAAGGATACCATGCTGAATAATTTCCGCCTCTCCCCGATAGCATTTAAGAGGCAACAGAACCCAGCCACTTAAGTAATGTGCAATATGGTAGCTAAGAGATCTCGATAACCTCATATAATCAGATATGATATATGAGACAGGAGTTAGACCCCCCCCCTCCCCACCCATAGATTCTCACTTTTTTTTTTTTACCTTGTAAAAACCCAAAACAAGACATAAGACGTAAGGGGCTACTGTGAATTAGGATACTCCTATAAATCTGGCCCCTAAAGATTTGTGCAACGAGATGTTTGTTCACATATTTATATTTCTGCATGTTGGTAAAGTTGGGGAAACAGGGAGAGAATTCCAAAGACAAAAGGAGACAAGTGATTCGAGTAAAAAAGCTTTCTGGCATTTGGGAACCTCTACATTGAAAGAGTAGGATTTTGTTGAGGGTATTTACGTTGAAGGGGCACAAGTGCAGGCTAGTGCAAAGCATTTTCCATTGAAATACTTTTAGAACAAGTACAGGGGCATGACAATGGGACAGGGGCTGGAATTCGGTAGACAGTGTGGGACCTATTAGATTAGAGGCTTTTTTAAACCCTGTCTAAGAGTGAGAGACTAGTGGTTGATGCACCAGCCAAGATGTGGCAACAATATTCCATACATGGGCGAATAGTGGCTTTGTAGAGACTGGCAGGTAAGAAAAGTTTCTAACCCGGTAGAGGAAGCCCACCTTTACAGACTTGGCAGTATCTTCTATTTGTTCCAATTCATGTTACCTGTAAATGTTAGGCCGAGGAGTTAGAATGTTCGACTCTCAGGTAAGGTGCTATTAGCCATGGCAATCAGTGGTTGGAAAGGTTCCTTATGTAATTGTTAAAGGAAAGGAGCTTCTTAGTAACATTAAATGTAACCATTTATTGATGATCCTGTTCCACCAGAGACTGGTCATTTTATAAGGATTCAGCCATTGCCCACATGTTGAGAATAGAGCGTGGTGTCATAGATTATACCCATCTTGGACGCAATTGCACCAGAAAGGTAGTTTATAAAATTCGGGAATAAGGTTCAAGGATCGACTTTTGTGGGCAAACCCACATTAATGTCATGTTTAGACGTATGGCCATCGAAGACGACCTTTTGGCTCAGAAGGATACGATTATATTAAATATTCATCCAGTAATACTGTACAAATTCATTTTCATAAGACCTTGTCAAAGCTTTTTGAATATGTCGAGCACTACCGCACTAGCTTCATCGGCCTTAGCTAGTGTATGTGGTATATGCATTAAGAGATGATCGTTAGGGTATCCGCAGTAGAACGGACTTGCCTAAATCCATACTATTGGTCAGAAAGTTTAGCATTTACGAGGTGGTAAAGATGAGTAGTCAGAGTTTGGCTTTTAAAACTCACTCCAGAATGTGTTGATAATTCAGAAAAGTACCTATTTGCCACCTGGGTGTGGCGCAATGTCACTTTAATATCCAGCTCCCAAAATTGGGCACTAGATGAGACAAAAGTAAAAGTTGCCTCAGTCAAGAAGGATTCTCATATCAGAGTTCATGACACTTCAACCTCAATCTGAAGGCTGGGAAAAATGTCACATGTTTACTTAATATGGAAATGTTCTTAACCTTTTTGACTACCGACCAAAAACGAAGCATTCCATAAAAATACTTTGTCTTACCAAACCACAGAATATTTTCTTTAAAGAATATACCGTTAAACACATGTATATACCAGCAAATAGTTAAATATAAAAACCAGCGTTATTTAACAGGTTCCTTTTAAATATTCAGGAATTTCAGTTAAAACTAAAAATTTCCATTATTTTATCTGTATAATTCTGGACAATTATCTACAAAATGTTTTTTTATGAATCTATCAAGTTTAAAGTTATTGTAATTCTTTGATTTAAATTAAAATAATTTAAGAACTTGTTTCCTTTGCAGCCATGGCTAAAATGACAAGTGGGATAATTTTGCTTGGATAAATGAATACGAAAGTATTTCTCATTTATCACTGCTGATGGTAACATCAAAACGGGTTACTGTCATCAAAATCAACATAACAGTAATTTGAAATACTGTATATATATTAGGTACGTGCAAAAATGGCCGCTGCTCGTATTATTTACTCCTCTCCAGGAGTTAGGCACAAGGCCAGTTTTATCCTACTCCCACAAGTAAGATGTGACCCAAGGTCGGGTCGGAAAGTGGGGGTTGAAAAGCCAGCGCCCGAGAGGTGAGCACTCTGACCATCAAAAATTGCCTGGGCAGCCCCGTCGGCATTCCCCGGTAGGGGCGCCTCAGGCAGTAAGCAATAAACTTACTCCTCCCCAAAGAGGGGAGGCGAAGCCTGGGAGGGTGGACCTCCTAGAACTGCACAGGACAGACCCATAGACCGGCGTAAATCAAGCCCCGAAGGCCAAGAAGTGTCTTTTCTTAATTTTTAAAAGTAGTTTTCGCCCAAAGACAGAACCTTGAATGCCTAATTTACATAACTTTAAAAAAAAAAATTTTTTAAACAGTTCATAAATTAATGTTCGGTGTTATTCATAATTTTATTCTATTTTTTTCCCCGTATGTAATTTTTTTTTTCTCAATATTAACAGTAATTAAAGTAATTTAATAAAAACGGATAAATTATTAAACCTTTAAAATATTTGCCGATTAATTTTCAGGGGAGGTAATTTAAATTAAAACTACGAAGATATGAGGCAAGAATTCAGAAAGAGAAGGTGGCCGACTGACCCCTCTATCTCCCTCTCGTTAGCGACATCATAGAAAAAGGGAAGAGGGTGGCACTGCTCCTCCCCGTTCGCCACCAATTGTTTTTAAATCCAATGAAAAATTAAAGCACGCAAAAAAAAAAAAAAAAAAAAAAAAAAAAAAAAAAAAAAAAATGGGGGGGGGGGGGGGAATGAGAGCAACTCATTCAGCTAAAACTAATTATAACTATATACTCGTATAACTGATACTCGTATTTTCATTCGATGTAGACCAGATTGTTATAATCAATTCAAACATTAAAAATAATCCGGAATGAACTTATTTAAAGAATGAATATTAAAGAAAAATGTTCATGTTTTAAAAATTAAAACATTTATAACACCATCTTATTAAGTATTAATTTAATGTTTGCTGTCTAACCTACGGAAATTACACGAAATACATTTGCACTAAGATTTCTAATAAAGTAATGGTTGAATTATAGTCAGTGATTTTTAATTAATAAATTAAAAAATTTCATTAAAATTGGTTGATTTCCTGAATTTTGGTGATTTTTTTTCAAAATGCATAGCCTGACCGTTCGACAGCTCTCATTTGTTACTTTAGAGCATGACATCATTTTCCAGTGCTCTGGCCTGGTTATATTACAATGGTTGTGGTTGCACCGGTTTACTCCGAAAAAGGAAGTTTCTGAAAGTATCAAATTCACAAGCGGTCCTGAGTCGCATGTATATCCCGGTTAGGGGAGATGACGTTAGGTTTTTGGCAGGGACTTGTCGACGTCCTACATCGCCTGGCATTCTCAAATGGTCACCCATCTGGTACTGACCATGCTCAACATTGCTTAACTTTCGTGATCTAATGAGAACCAGTGTGTCAATGTGATTATGCCATATTGTAGCATAATCCAAACAGACTTATTTCCCTTCGTTCTGACAACATTAACTTACATTGGCCATATTAAAAAAATCCAATATGACAGTTTTGTTTTTTCCAATTCGATTGTCATATTGGAGGGGAAAAAATTCAGACTGAAATTTGACGCTTAATCAAATTTATTAAAATAAAAATTGGATGAGGGGGGGGGGGCTATAATTTATTTTGCCGTTATTTTTATTTTTTTTATAAAAAAATGGCAAAGAACAAGCTTATCGCGATGTTTCTGTTCAAAGTTCAAGCAGTTATACAATAGTTTTGAAATGTCAAAAAGCAAGATGAAATGTTCAGTTTTTTCCACGAGCCTCGTGAGCATCTGTTTCTTTGATTCACAAGTACAAATAAACAATTTGTCAGAAATTACAATTCTGGTGTATTTGATCGGTACTAATTTTCTGCCGTGGAAAACTTTAGATCACATATTTTAGCCGGTGTAAGAGCAAATATGAAATTACCGTGCGCTGTCAGTTTCATAAATAAAATTTATAAACATTTTTTCCCCACGAACAATTTAAATATCTTTAAATATAACTTTACTTAATTTAGTTTGCATATCAAAATCCTTTTTTAAAGAACAATTTAGAAGTTAGATTACAAGTTAAAGTGAACACCTGACAATCAAAACTATATGGTGAGACACTTTGAAATTTCTTAATTTCAAGTTTTTTTGTCAAATAGAAAGTCATCTCTGGCTCAAATTAAAGTTTAAAACAGAAAGTCCCGTATTATGGAAGTTTATGCTAAAGTATTAATTTTATCTTGTCTTACTCATAAAAAATAGGATTTTCAGGGAGTGAAGCCATGTTAAAATTTTAAATTCCAATTTTTTTCCTGTGCCAGACCAACAGTAAAATTTGATTGAAATAAATTTGTTTCCCCTGCAAAGTCAGTTTATAATTGGAAATACCTTTTCATTTCAAAACCAGCAAAACGAACAGTCCTATTGTTTGGGACCAACAGATTTTTTTATAGTTTAATATATTAAATTATCGCAGATATTGGCTCTTATATAGATCGGGTCTTCGAAAAATGTTCTATTGAATTTGCATGACTTAAAAAAAAAAAAAATTAAAAAAAAAAAAACTTTCATCGCCTATGAATTTTTTTCCTACAAAACTTACTAGACCCTTTGCTTTAAAATTGTTATTTTATATTTCACTAAAAGACTACTTTTCGTGTAATCTCTTTCCATTTTATTGTTCATGTTCATCTATACCAACATGCCGGCTAAGTTTAGAGTGAATAAACATGCAACATGGTCAAAAAGTGGGTGATCAGTTTACGTTAAATTTATATAGGAAGTCGATCCCAATTTTAAAATCTAAAAAAATCCAAAGAAACGATAGGTAATTGACAATTGTACACAGAAAAATTAAAATTGATAAGTGAAAAAGTGGTAGAGTATTAATGAACACCCCCCCCCTTTTAATACGTAATACCAAGGGTAGTGTTTTACAGTCAGTTTGGATTATTTGAGTTAAGTAGTCTTTTGTCGGGCTGAAGTATGGTTGTGTGCAGTTCTAGGAAGTCCACCTGTTCAGGCTTTACCTTTGAGAAAGGAAGAGTTTATTGCTAATCAGCTGAGGTACCCCTACCGAGGAATGCCGACGGGGCTGCTCCGGCATTTTTGTAGGTCAGAGTGTTCTACCTCTTAGGTGCTGGCTTTTCAATCCCACCTACAGACCTTGTGTCACATCTTCCCGCGGTGGGAGGGGGGAAATACTAACTCAAATACATTCAAAAATGTTAATCTTTATTTCCGGTCCGGGACTTTACTTCCTGAAAAATATGCAAGATTAAATTTACTCAGCCAATATTTTCGGCAAATAAACAAGCTTATTTTATATTAAAGATTTAAATTTTTATCGCAAATAGGTCACAAATAAGTAGGTAAACCAACATCGTTTTTGACTAGTTTCTCAACTGTTTCCTATAAAATATGTTGTCAATAGTTAAAACAACTGTTTTTTTTTTGGGGGGGGGGTATTCGGGGTTTGGAGCAAGAGGAGTTTTCATGAATGTCAGGGAAACACCGAATGTGTCCGGGGGGGGGGGGGGGGGGGTTAAAGACTAATTTCATATTAACGTCAATGTATTTACACCCTCCAACACAATGCAGAGTACATTATCCTTAGGTCACCACCCTTTTTTTTTTTTTTTTAATATCTTGTTCAAATTTTAGGTGTTCTAGGACGGAGGGTCACTGGTCAGTACCTGCTTGGAATTCTGTAGAAAGATGTTTTTATAAAAGGAATAATTTGAATTAATGACAGTCGGAAGGGGAGTGAATAAAAAAAAAAAAAGTCAACATTCAATAGGATTATTTTATGCAATAAACGGTTTTAAAATACGGCCCAACAGAATTTATTTTAAAGTTATTCTGAAGTTATGCCCCCCCCCCCAACTTACAAAACGTGTTTAATACGAAAAATGCTCAATAAAAATTAAGGGTGGAGATTTGAAACAGACATCTTATTGTTTTAGGGGGGGGGGGGTGCATCATGTTCCCGCGGGCAAATTGTACTTCCCCACAAGTACAAAATATTTCCTAGTAAGAGTCTAAAAGTCATGGTCGAACCAAAACTAGTTGTTTATATAATGACAATCAATATTATTATCGCAGCTTTGTTGTGGGTGGAGCGTGTTGCGTATGAGGTGATCATACCCTGGTCACAAACTGGGGGTACTCATTGAAGAATAAAGAGATAAGCTTTATGGGGGGGGGGGGGTAAAACAAAGGGAGAGATTTTGGTACTTGTTTGTACGGCTTTTACCATAGTCCGTTTTCACAACTTTTTACTGACCATTTTTTTTTTGTTCTTTTTTCGGTGTACACTTACCTATCAGGCTGCTAGAGAATTACGGTGTTTTGGGAAATTTAAAAAATATATTTTACATTTTAGGAGGGGGGGGTCAGTTTCCAATGTAAATTCAACGTCAGAGCGAAAATAGAAAACTAAACAAAAACAAAACTACCTAGCTTAGCTAGATAAGTTTGTTTTAACTTATTTTAAAGCATTTTAGTTCGATTTAAAACTAGTATCGAGATGTCACGTGATAAAATATGGCGATTTTGTGTTTTCAATTTTAGCATGGCGTAGAGAAACTACTTTTAAAATCGAACCAAAAGCCGCTTTAAAATAAGTGAAAACACAAATGAACTGATCCAGGTAGGTAGAAGAGTAACTTAATTTGCCTTTCGTAGTATCATTTATTTGTTTCCTATTTGTTTTGTTTTTTCACCCCTTTTTCGTTCTGTTAGTTATAAATGCCCGGAGTTTTCAAGTGTATAGATAGGCCTAATATTTTATTGGAAATAGGTTTTAAAAATAAAGGGAAAAAATGTTTGTGGGATGATTTTAGAGTAGACTTTAAATAGAAATTCGATTCATAGCTGCCCAGTAATGAGTTACAACAGCCGACCAGAAAAATAAGGTGCTTATGCAGTTTACGGAGCCGGCTATTTTCTTTAGGATTTTCAAGTTAAATTAAATTTTTACTTTTAAGGTACGTTTTGTTTATTAAATTGTTAGGTGAAAGTACAGAATAGTTAATCAACTCACAAGAATGGCTTTCTAAATTATAACGTTATTATTTCAGCCCGGTCAGTAAACTGCGTAAGTACCAAAATAAAAGTGCTTTTTACATTATTTTTTATTTCATAGATATTTGCGTTGCATTTTTGTAAGTTTTCTTTCTATCATGTGAAAATGTTTTGTAAACTGTTGCATTTCACCAAGGGGCAGTCTATTCGTAAAAAAAATAAGATAAATTATAAAATGCAAAAATGTAAATGTTTCTCATTTCTAAAACCCTGGTTTAAATGTTGGGCCCTTTATCGGAATTTTAAAGAGACAAGTTATTTATCTACCTCCCACAGCGGTAAGATGTGACACAAGGTCGGAAAAGTGGGATTTGAAAAGCCTGCGCCCGAGAATTTGAGCACTCTGACCTACAAAACAAAAAACAAAATTATATAAGTAGAAAGACTTAAAGTATTAAGAACACAAAAACATTTCGTACTAATAGTAATATTAGTTACCAACCAATAATAAACCCAACCAACTTTTAACTAAAAGTATTAAAAAGTGTAAAAACATTTGTAACAGGAAATTAAAAATGTAAAACTTAAACTAGATAATTTAGAACCACAGAATTTACTGTAAAAATAAAATTATAAATAATATTTTACCTTAATTATGGCCAATAACAAAAGTAAAAAAACATAGGATTTTTGCGTTGGTAATAAACACAGACTCCTCCGTCGAAAATTCATCGTGGTCTTTCGTTGGTTTCCCAATTAATGTCGAGCTTCTTTTTTTCTTTTGTTTTCGTCAAGGAAAAATAATCTTTTGAAAAATATTTTATGTCATTTAGTTGCGTTGGTGTGAAGCTAGGCGAGCTTTCCACCATGAAGGCAACGGAAGAACTGAAGGAATAAAGTACAAAACAGTCATTGTCACGTGACTTCGTTACGTTTCGTCAGTCGTCAGGCCACTTGCTTCAGATCGTTATAAAACACGGATTGGCTACCCAAACTACTGTATCGCAATTGATAACGGGGAATATAATTATCTCCAGTTACGTTTTTATTTTAATCTTTTCTGTATCTTTATAAAGTTAGGTATGCTTAGATATTTCTATGTGCAGGATTCACTAATTAACTGATCATTATGAATTTTGGAACGCAGCTGTTAGGCGTAACGGGTCCAAATGTGGGCTATATTTAGCTTAAATTAGTTAACTGTTATGCTAAGAGGGTAAAAAGGGGATGAAAGCCCTTCATAAAAACTCAGATACTTTCGATTTGTGAAATTCTAAAAATAGGTATTTGAAATCAATTAATAAATATTCCCCAAATTTTAGGTTATTTGGAGTATTTTAAAGAATTTTCAGGGAGCATAATATGGGCACAAGCGCCCATCTGAAAATTCAAATACATCAGATTTGCATCGAGTTTTATCCCTAGTTATTAGACATCAATTAAGCATGATTAAACATGAATTTCATTACACTTCTTAAGACTCCTTAAGCTGAAGGCTTCAATTTTAAACATTTTCTAAAATAAAAATTATGTAATGGATTTTGATCAAAATTAGAATAGGGATAGTAGACATCATGTATCATTATGCCTTGATCTTAATGTTCGTAAGCGATATAAAAGTGGTGCAAAACTGTTCTGTTCGGGAAATAATTTTACCCGCCCTGGGACGGGTATTCTTCTATTTAATATATATATATATATATATATATATATATATATATATATATATATACTATCATTTCATGTATCCACATATAATATAAGCAGATATATATTATATCGATTTTCAGTATTTACTTCAACAGTGCTCATTACGTGAGTAGAGCTAGGTAGTAAGTTATGAAAATATCTTTATGGCAATTAAGCTACACAGAGGCGTCCGCGTTTCATCCCCATAGGAAATCAACAGGCTCTACACATAGGCGTCCGTGTTTCATTCTCGTAGGAAATCGTCAGGCTAAAATTTTAACCTATTCTCTATGGGGATGAAACGCGGACGTCTCTGCGTAGCTTTAATGCCATGAATATCTTTTCATAACTTACTATATATATATATATATATATATATATATATATATATATATATATATATATATATATATAGTATTAAAGTATATTTTTAATATTTTACCTATGTACGACGTCGTTTTCAGCGCAGGGAAATAACAATCTCGGACGGTCACAGGGTGCGAACCCAGTTCACAGAGACACCTTGAATCTGTAAGCGTTTGCTTTAGTCCCATAGGCCACGAGAGATTGTTATGTGATAACGGAGAACTGATTTATCTTCCTCCCACAAGGTAAGATGTGACACAAGGTCGGGAAAGTGGGAAAAACCAGCACTCGAGAATTTGAGCACTCTGGCCATTTAAAAATTGCCTGGGCAGACCCATCGGCATTCCCATGTAGGGGCGCCTCAGGTGATTAGCAATAAACTAACCCCCTCTCAAAGGGTGAGAAGGCAAAGCCTAGAAGAAAATGGCAAGTATAAATATCAAGACATTTGATAGGATTCAACGGCAGAGCCGGAGTCTTGCACTGGGACTTTTAGGTGAATGTCTATTTTTAATCTTTCCAACAGTGCTCTTACTTTAATTGTACTTAAAGGAGCGTCTAATAATATATATGTATACATATTTGAGGTAAAGATCCATACATATATATATTCGAGGTATGAATCCATATATCTTCCCTCCAGCTATGGATTAAAAAGTAGCCTTGGTTGTGCAACTATTCTAGGAGAAGGAAAACTCTTAAATAGCACCTTTCTCTGCTTATCCCGGCATTGTTTCCAGTAATCCTGGATTTTTCCTTGTCACTAAACTCAATCAATGCCAGTTCAGGGAAGGTGTAAATGGAGATTGTGCAACCCTTGCTTCGCTCGAGGCTTCCTGCACAGGTATCTATTGTATCTTTAGACTGAAAGGAAGCCAACCAAAGAAAAATATATATATATATAATTCCCCTGATGATATAATTCCCCTGATGATCTGCCAAGCAAGGACCTGCTTCGTAGAGAAACACGTGTAGGGAAAAAACTCTTTAATTTTGATAAATCTGATAAATAAATAAATAAACTTTGAAAGGAAAAAAGTCTTTTGTGGTGATGAATGATTTTGTGAATGAAATGTTTTGGAAAACTTTCAAAAAAACACATATAAATGCTCTGTACCCTGTAATCGTGTATCATCGAGCTTATTTTTATTGGCCTAATCCCGGTCTTCACTGAATAAAATATCTTCTAAGTGAAAAATCTAAATATATATATATATATATATATATATATATATATATATATATATATATATATTTTGGTACAGAAAAATTAGTACAACATTTGTACCGTCGGTTTCAAGCACGGAAAGTCTTAGCCATCCGGCTCTCTTCAGCTTCTGTTGTCATCTGTTTTATGACAACAGAAGCTGAAGAGAGCCGGATGGCTAAGACTTTCCGTGCTTGAAACCGACGGTACAAATGTTGTACTAATTTTTCTGTACCAAAATAAATAAATATTATGCTCTTAATTTTTAACTTTAATTCTTAATTAATCGAGCACTCTGCTGGGATTTTTCCTACTATATTACAAAGAAGTTATATATATATATATATATATATATATATATATATATATATATATAAAGAGAGAGAGAGATAAAGATAAAGAGAGATTTGCACAAATATATTTTTTGCATATACTTTCTATTTTTTTAATAGATCAACCTTTTCAAGGTAAAAGCTCGATGATTGTTAACATAAAACAACAGAGCATATATAAATATGTCTCTCTTCGAGTGAAAATGGTGAAAATGTAATCAATGTGAGTTGTTTGTTTTTTTGTGATTTTTGTTTTACTGCCTCGCTATGTATTTTTTCTGAAGGAGAACTTTTTGGTTTCTGAAAAGTCTATAGATGAAAGATCCGGGATTGACATACTAATGTTGGATGTTCTTCTGTGAACGAAACGGTCCGTAAAAATATACCAAAGTTTTTTTTTTAAAAATGATCAGTAAAATTAATAAAATCTTGGTCACTGGAATGTAGTCTAATATTGTTTATATATATATATATATATATATATATATATATATATATATATATATATATATATATATATATATATATATATATATATATATATATATATACATATATATATACATATATATATATATATATATATATATATATATATATATATATATATATAGCATAGATTTATGTACACACCTTTATACAGGGCTTTACGGAGCCCTCCAAAAAGGAGCGCGCTCCAGGAGCACGATCCATTTTGCTGGCGCAAAGGAGAGGAGGGCTCATTTTATATTCAGCAGGAGTGGAGTGGAGCGGGAGCAACTCCATTTGGGACTAAAGAGCGTGGTTTTATTCGCGGCTCCTCTCCTTGCTCCAAAATTATTTGATTTTTTTTTTTAAACATTAGTTTTTTATTCAGCAATAAAAAAGAAAAGAAAAGAAAGTTTCAGCTAAACTCTGAGTTATTTTTGAAAATTATATCTCTGGTAAATGTATATGAAATAGGGAGAGAGAGGGGGAGAGGAAGGGAGAGAGAGGAAGAAAGAACCAGTGAGTTACACATGAAACAGAGCATTTGAACTTCTCAGATTTTTTTATAGACGTCAGTAGATTTTCACATCGACATGTTACATTTTTGATGGGACAGTTTTCTTAAGGCAGGAGACAATTTGGCAACAAATGTCTTCAAATGCGCCAGTTAGTCTATAGATATCTTTAAAGTTATTTTCTTAAAGATTTTAACTATTTTTGTATTTATGAAAAGGATGTTTATTGCTGATTGAATAAACAAACCAATTTTTCTTTTAATTCGTGTTTTTAAATAAAGAATTTTAGGTTCAATTGTACTATAGGGGCCATTGGATTTTCTCGTCCATTTTGCTCGGTATTCACCAAAATGTTAGATAAAATCGATTTTGGGAGTGAAATGGTACATTTTGTCCTGACAAAAATTTCTAATTTATTTTTTAGCATATATCAAATTGAACTTTTATGCCACATTTTTACCCGTCGTCTTTTCGGCGACATTTTGTTATTCTTAAAAATTCATGACTAGTATGTTTTAACCTTTTCATGTTTGCTTTTAAATTCGTTAAATTCCGTTAAAACTTGCTTTTGTAAATACAAAAGCAAGTTTTAACGGAAGTTTTAATAGAATGTTCAAAGTTTTTTTTTTGCATGTAATAAAATGTTAAAGCAGTAAAAATATCTTTAGTCCAAGGAAAAAATATCTTTAGTCCAAGGAAAAAACAATAAAAACCAACATGGCCGCCAGCGATTAAAACCTGGAATTAAAGTTAGATTCTCAACACTTTAAAAAGTAAATGAGAATTTTATTTCAGGATCAAAAATACAATTAAGACTAACAATCAGTTTCATCCAAAATTTAGGCGAATACCAAGCGAAATGAGCGAAAGAAAACAGCGGCCCTATTCTACAATTAAACCGATGTTTAAACTAAAGAAAATATCTTAAATTTTAATTTAAAAAAGCAAATAATTAGACTTTCTGACTAATTTGTTGTTTTTAAAAACCGAAAGTAGATTAGATATCTTTAAAAAATCTATTATCGAATATTAAAATTGTAAACAGTTTGTTTTTTGTTAGAGATTTCAAATATAGACGTTTTCACCTTTTTTATTTCAATTTTTAATTTAAAAAAATGTTTTTGCACGACCTAGAAAAACTTGCTCCAGTTAATTTTTCGGGGGAGAAAAATTTGACCCGGTATTTTTTCAACTCCCAAAGTCTAGGCCAGATATTTTGAATGAAATTTTAAGACATCAAATGGATCTCTGAATTGTTTATTGACAATTTATTGATATTTTTTGGCCAACTTATGAAAAATATTTTTTTATTCAATCTTGGTTTTTTTTTCCCCCAAAATTGTACTATTGAAATAAAAATGGATAAATCGATTTGTTTGAAAATATTTGCGCGTTTCTCTGTGGTAAATAATAATATAATTATACAATATAGTTACGTTCGTAAAACAAACAAATATTAAACAACAGCACGAAGATTAATGTTGCCCTGGCTGCCTCTCCTCTCCCAGAGAAATATTTTCTTTAAAAAGAAAATAATCACTAATAATGTTTAAAAGTAAAACTTTATCTACAAATCTAAATCCACTTCCAAAATGAATAGAAAAAATATTGGACCAAATTTTCCTTCCCTGAAAAAATAGGTTATTAATGTAATGAAAATTAAAATTGTTTTAAAATACTTCAGGGATTTTTCTATTTCTATTTTATACCTCAGGAAACGAAAATTTACATATAATCCTATGCTTCGTCTGACATTTTCTCCTATAACACTTAGCACATCTCAAAATATTAGCGAGATTTTGTCAAATATTATCTTATGGTCTTACACTTAAAGTGACATCCCTACCAATATTGACGAGATCCTTTGACGCCCACCCCTATCCTTCGACCATTCATTGGCAGAACAGAACGTTTATGAAAGAAGGTACATTTTCATTATGGAGTGCTGAAAAAGAGCCGCTCCTTTTTTATAGGAGTTTGAGCTGGAGCGGCTCCTTTTTGAAAATGGGGAGTGTTATAATTGTGGTAGTAAGACTCTGAACGTTACCTACACATAGTTCAGCCATGAATGTAAAATGTGCTACGGTTGAAAACCCGATGAAAGGAACTCAACCCGTACTCCATAAAATGAATACAAATCCTATCACAAATTATAAACATATATTGTATAAACAACTAAGACAAAATTAACAGTACATAACAAGTATTTATTTATTTAAAAGAGGCTGTTTTTTGTTATTCTGAGAAAGTTGATCAGAATTAAAAGTTCAATTGTAGCAATTAAGAAGGCTTATAGCCTTTATGAAAATGAAAATAGGAAAGTCCTTTTTTCTGACACCAATGTTATAATTGTGTCGAAAACCAAATGTTATAATTGTTAAACTTATTATCACGCGTTCCTGAGCCGGTACGTTGCTCTTTTGTGAAGAGACTGTAACTAGTCAAATATATCAATTAAGAAGGCTTATAGCCTTTATGAAAAGGAAAATAGGAAAGTTCTTTTTTTTTCTTTTTTTTTTTACTTATGAAATTCGAGGAAAACAAATGAGAAGTCCTTATGTCGTAAACACATACCAGTTTTGTTTTGACGGCGGAGAGAAGGGTATTTTATAGAATTTTAGATTCTGTGATCCGTTCTTAACGAGCTGTTTTTAGGGTCCTGAGATATACGTAATCTCGACGTTGGAGAGGTCTGTTGATTGACTGGTCTGTCGTAATCAATTTTGTTGGACAAGGGTTTTTCTTAGGTGTCCGGTAGACAGCCGTATTAAATGTTGCTGTATTTCCTAAGCGTTAATTTTCAACTTCCTCTTTTCCTATTTTTGATTTTGTGTGCGGAGATAAATTGTCTGAATATGACGGTGGGGTGAGCGGTCGATTTTCAGAGGCGTCAGCTCTTCACGCTGGTTCGGGACCTTCTCCTGTGCGGGGATAAATTCTTTGATAGGACATCGGTGTGAGCTGTCTTCTCCAGACGTTCGCTTTTAACGTCGGTTCAAGACCTTTTCCTTTGATTCTGTGTGTGGGGATAAATTTCCCGACATGACGGCTAGGTGAGCCGCCAGTCTCAGCTGACCGCTCCTAACGCTGGTCGGGATCTTCTCCATGGTTCTGTGTGCGGGGACAAATTGTTTGAGATTGACAGCCGTGAAAGACGTCATTTTCCGGCCTTCTTTTTCCAATTCCGGCCGAAGCCCGTCTCTCTATGCGGGAATAAGTTGTTTGAGATTGACAGCTGTGTGAGCCGTCATCTGACATCCTTTTCCAACGCTGGCCGATGCCCGTCTCTCTAGAGACGTCCTCTCATGCTCACCGAAGACCGACTCCTGTCCGGGAATAAATTGTTTGAGATTGACGGCGGTGTGAGCCATCATCTCCCGACGTTTGCTCCCAACGCCGGCCAAGACCCATCTCCTCAGAGACGTCCTCTCTTGACGCTCACCGAAGACCGACTCCTGTGTTTTCTCTCGCTTCGATTTTCCCACTCTATAGCAACAGCATTCCCTCACCTGATTGGTTGAGTCTTCACCCACGCAAATGCGTGGGCTGACCCATGCAAGCCAGTCTGTCAAACATCCTGTTGACCCATTTTTGACAAACGTCGCCGTCTCCACCCCCTTTCTGTATTGGTAGGGGAACATGTGCCGACAAGTCCCCTGCTCCCCTTTTTATTCCTTATGGGGCAAAATATGTAGATATAACAGGAGCGTGAGAGGTATCAGCTCCAATTTTGGGCGTTGGGGCAGGAGCGGGAGAAGCTCCAAAAGTAGTGGAGCATGTAAAGCCCTGCCTTTACATAATCAATTTATGTTCCAAGAAATCAATAAACAATAGAATGGTGTACGATCGTTTCAGAGACCATGTATTTTTACTACTGCTATCTAATTTCATCGTCAGCACAGGGTATAGACACAAAATTAAGGGCATATAGACAGCATCAATGGAATAATATACCAACCCCTCATTTACACAGCAAGTTAGAAAGAGAGATAGGAGTTGATGTATGTATTCCTCAAATTATAGCAGATTAGGTTGAAACATTGTTTAGAGATATAGGGGTTCTAAGTTAAAGAAAACAGATGTTATATTGCCTGTATGGAGAATCACCCCTTAGGAAACAACAAAACATTTATGAAATCATACAAAATATAAAGATTATCAAAAGGAAAAAATCATCTACATATATGATCTAACAATGAGGAAAGGTCTATAATGGCTCTAAAGGTTTTTATCAGTGGTAGAGCAATTGGTCAAGAAAAAGTTAAAGTAAGCAGCCCAGTAAAACCATTCCATCCTCATCCGAAGTGGTAGAAACGAAATCGAAAGATTAATTAAAGGATATAGTGTATGGTAAAATAACCCATAGAAATATTTAATATTGTGTCACTAAGTTGAAAATTTGGAATCAAGAGTTAAAGTTATGATTTTAATGAGCTTTTGGAAATTAAGTTTAAGCGACCAATATAGATTGTATATTTATGGAGCTCTAGGTTAAGGCAGGATCAATGATAGAGCCTTCAAATAAAACATTGATTAATAACAATAATGATAAATTAATTAGCAATACAGACAAGACAGTCAGTAAGATAGTAGATATATTATTGATGCTGGCAGCCAGTTTAACTAAAATAGGAGAAAGAATTTCACAATAAGGGAACAACTATTCTGTCGTGGTAAGTAAACTTTTCCCAGAATATCTCTACCCGGCCCCAGAAAAATACAGACACACAAAAGTCAAATCTCAAAGTATACCCCCCCCCCGAGTTGATAGTCATAGGCTTAATGAAATTCTAATAAGTATCGACAAAATCGGAAATTTTTTTTTTTAAATTTAAAGTTTTTGAAACATTTTTTCCAAAGGAAAAAAAGAAACACAAAAAAAACAGTTGAATTAAAGTCCCCACTATTATAGCCTAAAACTTTAAATTTGAAAGAGGCTTTGAAGATCTATAAAGCCATTACAAAAAGAGCACATTTAATGTAAATACTAAAAATACAGGTAAGTTCAAAGATAAATACAGCAAAAATATAGATACATATTATTATATATATAGATATCGCTATACACAAATCCATACACACCTACACATATAGATGCTTAGATACATATATATATATATATATATATATATATATATACAGACACCTCCATACATATATATAAAATATACATATATACTTATATATATACATATAGACAGTTATTATCATAAATACACAGAAATATATCTAAATATTATACAAGAAACCATATCAATAGGGTTACAGACAATTAAAACAACAGAAAAATACTATATATACATAAATATAGATATATACACGTTCATACACACACACACACACACACATATATATACATATATATATATATATATATATATATATACACACACACACAGATATATACACGTTCATACACACACACACACACACACATATATATACACACACACAGATATATACTCAAACTCAGATACATAGATATACTGTATAGTCACACGGCGTAATGAATGGTAGACACAAGGAGAGAATCACAGGCAATACCATACCTTAATAGCAGGCAGCATACATAGACATGTTATCTTCTTCTTCTATTATCTCAATCTCAATGTCAATCTCATCTTATCTCATCTCATCTCATCTCAATCTCAATATATATAAGGCAAAAATCTGTGAGTGTGTATGTCTCGCTAAAACTTAAAAAATACTATACAAACACCTCCAAATTAGGTATTATTTTAACCGCCATAACCTCGAGAAAATAATATCTAAAAAATTTTTTAAAAGATTCATTTTTAAGGGGTCAAATAGCCATTTTTTCGTTTAATGTGATCACGATTTTTAATGTTATCTTGTGCACGTGACGTCACATTGATAGGTACATGACGTCATAGCGATAGGTTTGTATCTATTTTTATGCCATCGTCACATTATTATTGATTTTTTTTTCATTTCACTTCGGACTATTGCCCTCATCAAAGGGAGGGGAATAAGACAAAGCGATTTAGTACACCTCCTTGTATTTGGCGTTGTCCGGGAATAAAACAATACAATGTTAAGAACGTTCTGTTGTCATTATTATTGGTCAAAAAGAAGAAGTTAAGCAATGCATAGCGTGGCCAGTACTAAATGTGTGACGATTTATAGTGACCAGGTGCTGTAAAATCGAGCTTAAGCATATAATGGCAAGTACTAAATCGATGACTAAATTCAGTGAAATTAAACGAATAAATAATTATGCTCCGCCATTGTTTTCATACATATTAAATAACGTCTCAATCAGTGACATTAAAGGAATAAATAATGTTTGTATACATATTAAATAATGTCTCAATCAGTGAAATTAAAGGAATAAATAATCATGCTCCGCCATTGTTTTCACTAATGTTTGTATACATATTAAATAACGACTCAATCAGTAAAATTAAAGAAATGAATAATTATGCTCCGCCATTGTTTTCACTAATGTTTGTATACATATTAAATAACGACTCAATCAGTAAAATTAAAGAAATGAATAATTATGCTCCGCCATTGTTTTCACTAATGTTTGTATACATATTAAATAACGTCTCAATCAGTGAAATAATGGAAAAAATAATTATGCTCCGCAATTGTTTTCACTAATATTTGTATACATATGTAATAATGTCTCAATCAATGAAATTAAAGGAATAAATAATTATGCTCCGCAATTGTTTTCACTAATATTTGTATACATAGAAAATAACGTCGCAATCAGTGAAATTAAAGGAATAAATAATTATGCTCCGCCATTGTTTTCACAAATATTTGTATACATATTTAATAATGTCTCAATCAGTGAAACTAAAGAAACACATAATTATGCTCCGCCATCGTTTTCACAAATATTTGTATACATATTTAATAATGTCTCAATCAGTGAAATTAAAGGAATACATAATTATGCTCCGCCATTGTTTTCATCTCTTATATAAAGGGCACTTGTCTATATGTATGTATGTATGTATGTATGTATGTATGTATGTATGTCTGTATGTGAAGCTTCTCCTCAAAAACTAAGCGGCGACATGTCAAAAATTTTATATCTTCAGCACCGTACATATCCTGGGATCATAATATCTCAAAATCGCAAATAACGATTCACTCGCTGACAGTCAACCGGACCACTTTCCGACAAAAGGTAGCAGTTTTTTCGTATTTTACACGAAATTTCAACGTTAATATGTAGTAAATTCGAAATAATCTAATGTATTTATGTACTAATCCGATAAAAATGCAGAGTCACTGTAAACATCCCATAATCCCTTGCCGGATGTACCCGGTCTTGCCCTAAATTGTGTCCGGTTGTATCAGATCATCCAATAACTTCTGTCCGGTTGCATCAATAACAACATAGGAATCCTACGTTAAGAGTGTGTAGTGAAACAAGGGTTGCTCAATCACATCCGCACCTGTCCCATAATCCCTTTCAGGCCAAATTGGGGGGGGGGGGAATTACGGAATCTGCGGGTGTGAGCATTACCTCCTCCTTTTTTGAGAAGTGTAGAGGTAGGGTAGTATCGGTTCCGTTGTCATGATGCACTAATCCCATGCATTACCTCCTCCTTTTTTGAGAAGTGTAGATGTAGAATAGTATCGGTTCCGTTGTCATGATGTGCTCATCCCATGAATTACCTCCTCCTTTTTTGAGAAGTGTTGAGGTAGGGTCGTATCGGTTCCGTTGTCATGATGCCCTCATCCCATGCATTATCTCCTCCTTTTTTGAGAAGTGTTGAGGTAGGGTCGTATCGGTTCCGTTGTCATGATGCACTATTCCCATGCATTATCTCCTCCTTTTTTGAGAAGTGTTGAGGTAGGGTCGTATCGGTTCCGTTGTCATGATGCCCTCATCCCATCCATTATCTACTCCTTTTTTGAGCAGTGTTGAAGTGTGAGCGCCTCAGGCGAAATCCGGGGAGGGGGAATGTCGGCATTCGTCGGTATGAGCGCCTCAGGCGAAATCTGGGGAGGGGGAATGTCGGCATTCGCCGGTATGAGCGCCTCAGGACTATTTGGGAGATCAGAAGGAGAGAGGATACCTAAGGGATTTCAGTAGTGCTCATGAAGCCTCCTCGATTTTCAAAGTACTCGGCGTTGTCCGGGAGAAAAGTGCTCAATATCCTAGATAGAGCTACTGTAGTGATAGGTTTAGAAAATATTTTAACGCCATCTTCGTTCCCCTTTGGACAATTTTGCAGATGAAAAAGAGGGAGAATACCTAACTGATTTCAGTAGTCCCCAAGAGGCCTCTTTGATTTTCAAAGTACTCGGCGTTGTCCGGGAAAAAAGTGCTCAATGTCCTAGATAGAGCTACTGTAGTGATAGGTTTGGATAATATTTTAACAGCATCTACGCTAAAAAGGATGGGGTAATCGATAAGAGTTATTTCAGTAGTGCTCAGGAGGCCTCTTTGATTTTGAAATACTCGGTGTTGTCCGGGAGAAAAGTGCTCAATATCCTAGATAGAGCTACTGTAGTGATAGGTTTAGAAAATATTTAAACGCCATCTTCGTTCCCCTTTGGACTATTTCGCAGATCAGAATGAGAGAGGATACCTAAGTGATTTCAGTAGTCCCCAGGATGCCTCCTTGATTATCAAAGTACTCGGCGTTGTCCGGGAGAAAAGTGCTCAATGTCCTAGATAGAGCTATTGTAGTGATAGGTTTTGGAAAATATTTTAACGCCATCTTCGTTCCCCTTTGGACTATTTCGCAGATCAGAAGGAGAGAGGATACCTAAGGGATTTCATGTTGGTTCATGAAGCCTCCTCGATTTTCAAAGTACTCGGCGTTGTCCGGGAGAAAAGTGCTCAATATCCTAGATAGAGCTACTGTAGTGATAGGTTTGGAAAATATTTTAACGCCATCTTCGTTCCCCTTTGGACTATTTCGCAGATCAGAAGGAGAGAGGATACCTAAGTGATTTCAGTAGTCCCCAGGAGGCCTCCTTGATTATCAAAGTACTCGGCGTTGTCCGGGAGAAAAGTGCTCAATTTCCTAGATAGAGCTACTGTAGTGATAGGTTTGGAAAATATTTTAACGCCATCTTCGTTCCCCTTTGGACTATTTCGCAGATCAGAAGGAGAGAGGATACCTAAGGGATTTCAGGAGTGCTCATGAAGCCTCCTCGATTTTCAAAGTACTCGGCGTTGTCCGAGAGAAAAGTGCTCAATATCCTAAATAGAGCTACTGTAGTGATAGGTTTGGAAAATATTTTAACGCCATCTTCGTTCCCCTTTGGACTATTTCGCAGATCAGAAGGAGAGAGGATACCTAAGTGATTTCCGTAGTCCCCAGGAGGCCTCCTTGATTATCAAAGTACTCGGCGTTGTCCGGGAGAAAAGTGCTCAATGTCCTAGATAGAGCTACTGTAGTGATAGGTTTGGAAAATATTTTAACGCCATCTTCGTTCCCCATTGGACTATTTCGCAGATCAGAAAGAGAGAGGATACCTAAGGGATTTCAGGGGTGCTCATGAAGCCTCCTCGATTTTCAAAGTACTCGGCGTTGTCCGGGAGAAAAGTGCTCAATATCCTAGATAGAGCTACTGTAGTGATAGGTTTAGAAAATATTTTAACGCCATCTTCGTTCCCCTTTAGACTATTTCGCAGATCAGAAGGAGAGAGGATACCTAAGTGATTTCAGTAGTCCCCAGGAGGCCTCCTTGATTATCAAAGTACTTGGCGTTGTCTGGGAGAAAAGTGCTCAATATCCTAGATAGAGCTACTGTAGTGATAGGTTTGGAAAATATTTTAACGCCATCTTCATTCCCCTTATGACTATTTCGCAGATCAGAATGAGAGAGAATACCTAAGTGATTTCAGGAGTGCTCATGAAGCCTCCTCGATTTTCAAAGTACTCGGCGTTGTCCGGGAGAAAAGTGCTCAATGTCCTAGATAGAGCATCTGTAGTGATAGGTTTGGATAATATTTTAACAGCATCTACGCTGAAAAGGATGGGGAAATCGATAAGAGTTATTTCAGTAGTGCTCAGGAGGCCTCTTTGATTTTTAAAGTACTCGGCGTTGTCCGGGAGAAAAGTGCTCAATATCCTAGATAGAGCTACAGTAGTGATAGGTTTGGAAAATATTTTAACGCCATCTTCGTTCCCCTTTAGACTATTTCGCAGATCAGAAGGAGAGAGGATACCTAAGTGATTTCAGTAGTCCCCAGGAGGCCTCCTTGATTATCTAAGTACTCGGCGTTGTCCGGGAGAAAAATGCTCAATGTCCTAGATAGAGCTACTGTAGTGATAGGTTTGGAAAATATTTTAACGCCATCTTCGTTCCCCTTTGGACTATTTCGCAGATAAGAAGATGAGAGGATACCTAAGGGATTTCAGGAGTGCTCATGAAGCCTCCTCGATTTTCAAAGTACTCGGCGTTGTCCGGGAGAAAAGTGCTCAATATCCTAGATAGAGCTACTGTAGTGATATGTTTGGAAAATATTTTAACGCCATCTTCGTTCCCCTTTGGACTATTTCGCAGATCAGAAGGAGAGAGGATACCTAAGTGATTTCAGTAGTCCCCAGGAGGCCTCCTTGATTATCAAAGTAGTCGGCGTTGTCCGGGAGAAAAGTGCTCAATGTCCTAGATAGAACTACTGTAGTGATAGGTTTGGAAAATATTTTAATGCCATCTTCGTTCCCCTTTGGACTATTTCGCAGATCAGAAGGAGAGAGGATACCTAAGGGATTTCAGGAGTGCTCATGAAGCCTCCTCGATTTTAAAAGTACTCGGCGTTGTCCGGGAGAAAAGTGCTCAATATCCTAGATAGAGCTACTGTAGTGATAGGTTTGGAAAATATTTTAACGCCATCTTCATTCCCCTTTGGACAATTTTGCAGCTGAAAAGGAGGGAGGATACCTAACTGATTTCAGTAGTCCCCAGGAGGCCTCCTTGATTTTCAAAGTACTCGGCGTTGTCCGGGAGAAAAGTGCTCAATGTCCTAGATAGAACTACTGTAGTGATAGGTTTGGAAAATATTTTAACGCCATCTTCGTTCCCCTTTGGACTATTTCGCAGATCAGAAGGAAAGAGGATACCTAAGGGATTTCAGGAGTGCTCATGAAGCCTCCTCGATTTGCAAAGTACTCGGTATTGTCCAAGAGAAAAGTGCTCAATATCCTAGATAGAGCTACTGTAGTGATAGGTTTAGAAAATATTTTAACGCAATCTTTGTTCCACTTTAGACAATTTTGCAGATGAAAAGGAGGGAGGATACCTAACTGATTTCAGTAGGCCCCAGGAGGCCTCTTTGATTTTCAAAGTACTCGGCGTTGTCCGGGAAAATAGTGCTCAATGTCCTAGATAGAGCTACTGTAGTGAAAGGTTTGGATAATATTTTAACAGCATCTACGCTGAAAAGGATGGGGGAATAGATAAGAGTTATTTCAGTAGTCCCCAAGATGCCTCTTTGATTTTGAAACACTCGGCGTTGTCCGGGAGAAAAGTGCTCAATATCCTAGATAGAGCTACTGTAGTGATAGGTTTGGAAAATATTTTAACGCCATCTTCGTTCCCCTTTGGACAATTTTGCAGATGAAAAAGAGGGAGAATACCTAACTGATTTCAGTAGTCCCCAAGAGGCCTCTTTGATTTTCAAAGTACTCGGCGTTGTCCGGGAAAAAAGTGCTCAATGTCCTAGATAGAGCTACTGTAGTGATAGGTTTGGATAATATTTTAACAGCATCTACGCTGAAAAGGATGGGGTAATCGATAAGAGTTATTTCAGTAGTGCTCAGGAGGCCTCTTTGATTTTGAAATACTCGGTGTTGTCCGGGAGAAAAGTGCTCAATATCCTAGATAGAGCTACTGTAGTGATAGGTTTAGAAAATATTTAAACGCCATCTTCGTTCCCCTTTGGGCTATTTCGCAGATCAGAATGAGAGAGGATACCTAAGTGATTTCAGTAGTCCCCAGGATGCCTCCTTGATTATCAAAGTACTCGGCGTTGTCCGGGAGAAAAGTGCTCAATGTCCTAGATAGAGCTACTGTAGTGATAGGTTTTGGAAAATATTTTAACGCCATCTTCGTTCCCCTTTGGACTATTTCGCAGATCAGAAGGAGAGAGGATACCTAAGGGATTTCATGTGGGTTCATGAAGCCTCCTCGATTTTCAAAGTACTCGGCGTTGTCCGGGAGAAAAGTGCTCAATATCCTAGATAGAGCTACTGTAGTGATAGGTTTGGAAAATATTTTAACGCCATCTTCGTTCCCCTTTGGACTATTTCGCAGATCAGAAGGAGAGAGGATACCTAAGTGATTTCAGTAGTCCCCAGGAGGCCTCCTTGATTATCAAAGTACTCGGCGTTGTCCGGGAGAAAAGTGCTCAATTTCCTAGATAGAGCTACTGTAGTGATAGGTTTGGAAAATATTTTAACGCCATCTTCGTTCCCCTTTGGACTATTTCGCAGATCAGAAGGAGAGAGGATACCTAAGGGATTTCAGGAGTGCTCATGAAGCCTCCTCGATTTTCAAAGTACTCGGCGTTGTCCGAGAGAAAAGTGCTCAATATCCTAAATAGAGCTACTGTAGTGATAGGTTTGGAAAATATTTTAACGCCATCTTCGTTCCCCTTTGGACTATTTCGCAGATCAGAAGGAGAGAGGATACCTAAGTGATTTCCGTAGTCCCCAGGAGGCCTCCTTGATTATCAAAGTACTCGGCGTTGTCCGGGAGAAAAGTGCTCAATGTCCTAGATAGAGCTACTGTAGTGATAGGTTTGGAAAATATTTTAACGCCATCTTCGTTCCCCATTGGACTATTTCGCAGATCAGAAAGAGAGAGGATACCTAAGGGATTTCAGGGGTGCTCATGAAGCCTCCTCGATTTTCAAAGTACTCGGCGTTGTCTGGGAGAAAAGTGCTCAATATCCTAGATAGAGCTACTGTAGTGATAGGTTTAGAAAATATTTTAACGCCATCTTCGTTCCCCTTTAGACTATTTCGCAGATCAGAAAGAAGAGAGGATACCTAAGTGATTTCAGTAGTCCCCAGGAGGCCTCCTTGATTATCAAAGTACTTGGCGTTGTCTGGGAGAAAAGTGCTCAATATCCTAGATAGAGCTACTGTAGTGATAGGTTTGGAAAATATTTTAACGCCATCTTCATTCCCCTTATGACTATTTCGCAGATCAGAATGAGAGAGAATACCTAAGTGATTTCAGGAGTGCTCATGAAGCCTCCTCGATTTTCAAAGTACTCGGCGTTGTCCGGGAGAAAAGTGCTCAATGTCCTAGATAGAGCATCTGTAGTGATAGGTTTGGATAATATTTTAACAGCATCTACGCTGAAAAGGATGGGGAAATCGATAAGAGTTATTTCAGTAGTGCTCAGGAGGCCTCTTTGATTTTTAAAGTACTCGGCGTTGTCCGGGAGAAAAGTGCTCAATATCCTAGATAGAGCTACAGTAGTGATAGGTTTGGAAAATATTTTAACGCCATCTTCGTTCCCCTTTAGACTATTTCGCAGATCAGAAGGAGAGAGGATACCTAAGTGATTTCAGTAGTCCCCAGGAGGCCTCCTTGATTATCTAAGTACTCGGCGTTGTCCGGGAGAAAAATGCTCAATGTCCTAGATAGAGCTACTGTAGTGATAGGTTTGGAAAATATTTTAACGCCATCTTCGTTCCCCTTTGGACTATTTCGCAGATCAGAAGATGAGAGGATACCTAAGGGATTTCAGGAGTGCTCATGAAGCCTCCTCGATTTTCAAAGTACTCGGCGTTGTCCGGGAGAAAAGTGCTCAATATCCTAGATAGAGCTACTGTAGTGATATGTTTGGAAAATATTTTAACGCCATCTTCGTTCCCCTTTGGACTATTTCGCAGATCAGAAGGAGAGAGGATACCTAAGTGATTTCAGTAGTCCCCAAGAGGCCTCCTTGATTATCAAAGTAGTCGGCGTTGTCCGGGAGAAAAGTGCTCAATGTCCTAGATAGAGCTACTGTAGTGATAGGTTTGGAAAATATTTTAATGCCATCTTCGTTCCCCTTTGGACTATTTCGCAGATCAGAAGGAGAGAGGATACCTAAGGGATTTCAGGAGTGCTCATGAAGCCTCCTCGATTTTAAAAGTACTCGGCGTTGTCCGGGAGAAAAGTGCTCAATATCCTAGATAGAGCTACTGTAGTGATAGGTTTGGAAAATATTTTAACGCCATCTTCATTCCCCTTTGGACAATTTTGCAGCTGAAAAGGAGGGAGGATACCTAAGTGATTTCAGTAGTCCCCAGGAGGTCTCCTTGATTTTCAAAGTACTCGGCGTTGTCCGGGAGAAAAGTGCTCAATGTCCTAGATAGAACTACTGTAGTGATAGGTTTGGAAAATATTTTAACGCCATCTTCGTTCCCCTTTGGACTATTTCGCAGATCAGAAGGAAAGAGGATACCTAAGGGATTTCAGGAGTGCTCATGAAGCCTCCTCGATTTGCAAAGTACTCGGTATTGTCCAAGAGAAAAGTGCTCAATATCCTAGATAGAGCTACTGTAGTGATAGGTTTAGAAAATATTTTAACGCAATCTTTGTTCCACTTTAGACAATTTTGCAGATGAAAAGGAGGGAGGATACCTAACTGATTTCAGTAGGCCCCAGGAGGCCTCTTTGATTTTCAAAGTACTCGGCGTTGTCCGGGAAAATAGTGCTCAATGTCCTAGATAGAGCTACTGTAGTGAAAGGTTTGGATAATATTTTAACAGCATCTACGCTGAAAAGGATGGGGGAATAGATAAGAGTTATTTCAGTAGTCCCCAAGATGCCTCTTTGATTTTGAAACACTCGGCGTTGTCCGGGAGAAAAGTGCTCAATATCCTAGATAGAGCTACTGTAGTGATAGGTTTGGAAAATATTTTAACGCCATCTTCGTTCCCCTTTGGACTATTTCGCAGATCAGAATGAGAGAGGATACCTAAGTGATTTCAGTAGTCCCCGGGAGGATTCCTTGATCATCAAAGTACTCGGCGTTGTCCGGGAGAAAAGTGCTCAATGTCCTAGATAGAGCTACTGTAGTGATAGGTTTGGAAAATATTTTAACGCCATCTTCGTTCCCCTTTGGACTATTTCGCAGATCAGAAGGAGAGAGAATACCTAAGGGATTTCAGGAGTGCTCATGAAGCCTCCTCGATTTTCAAAGTACTCGGTATTGTCCGGGAGAAAAGTTCTCAATATCCTAGATAGAGCTACTGTAGTGATAGGTTTAGAAAATATTTTAACGCCATCTTCGTTCCCCTTTGGACTATTTCGCAGATCAGAAGGAGAGAGGATACCTAACTGATTTCAGTAGTCCCCAGGAGGCCTCCTTGATTATCAAAGTAGTCGGCGTTGTCCGGGAGAAAAGTGCTCAATGTCCTAGATAGAGCTACTGTAGTGATAGGTTTGGAAAATATTTTAATGCCATCTTCGTTCCCCTTTGGACTATTTCGCAGATCAGAAGGAGAGAGGATACCTAAGGGATTTCAGGAGTGCTCATGAAGCCTCCTCGATTTTAAAAGTACTCGGCGTTGTCCGGGAGAAAAGTGCTCAATATCCTAGATAGAGCTACTGTAGTGATAGGTTTGGAAAATATTTTAACGCCATCTTCATTCCCCTTTGGACAATTTTGCAGCTGAAAAGGAGGGAGGATACCTAACTGATTTCAGTAGTCCCCAGGAGGCCTCCTTGATTTTCAAAGTACTCAGCGTTGTCCGGGAGAAAAGTGCTCAATGTCCTAGATAGAACTACTGTAGTGATAGGTTTGGAAAATATTTTAACGCCATCTTCGTTCCCCTTTGGACTATTTCGCAGATCAGAAGGAAAAAGGATACCTAAGGGATTTCAGGAGTGCTCATGAAGCCTCCTCGATTTGCAAAGTACTCGGTATTGTCCAAGAGAAAAGTGCTCAATATCCTAGATAGAGCTACTGTAGTGATAGGTTTAGAAAATATTTTAACGCAATCTTTGTTCCACTTTGGACAATTTTGCAGATGAAAAGGAGGGAGGATACCTAACTGATTTCAGTAGGCCCCAGGAGGCCTCTTTGATTTTCAAAGTACTCGGCGTTGTCCGGGAAAATAGTGCTTAATGTCCTAGATAGAGCTACTGTAGTGAAAGGTTTGGATAATATTTTAACAGCATCTACGCTGAAAAGGATGGGGGAATAGATAAGAGTTATTTCAGTAGTCCCCAAGAGGCCTCTTTGATTTTGAAACACTCGGCGTTGTCCGGGAGAAAAGTGCTCAATATCCTAGATAGAGCTACTGTAGTGATAGGTTTGGAAAATATTTTAACGCCATCTTCGTTCCCCTTTGGACTATTTCGCAGATCAGAAGATGAGAGGATACCTAAGGGATTTCAGGAGTGCTCATGAAGCCTCCTCGATTTTCAAAGTACTCGGCGTTGTCCGGGAGAAAAGTGCTCAATATCCTAGATAGAGCTACTGTAGTGATATGTTTGGAAAATATTTTAACGCCATCTTCGTTCCCCTTTGGACTATTTCGCAGATCAGAAGGAGAGAGGATACCTAAGTGATTTCAGTAGTCCCCAGGAGGCCTCCTTGATTATCAAAGTACTCGGCGTTGTCCGGGAGAAAAATGCTCAATGTCCTAGATAGAGCTACTGTACTGATAGGTTTGGAAAATATTTTAACGCCATCTTCGTTGCCCTTTGGACTATTTCGCAGACAAGAAGGAGAGAGAATACCTAACTGATTTCAGTAGTCCCCAGGAGGCCTCCTTGATCATCAAAGTACTCGGCGTTGTCCGGGAGAAAAGTGCTCAATGTCCTAGATAGAGCTACTGCAGTGATAGGTTTGGAAAATATTTTAACGCCATCTTCGTTCCCCTTTGGACTATTTTGCAGATCAGAAGGAGAGAGGATACCTAAGGGATTTCAGGAGTGCTCATGAAGCCTCCTCGATTTTCAAAGTACTCGGTATTGTCCGGGAGAAAAGTGCTCAATATCCTAGATAGAGCTACTGTAGTGATAGGTTTAGAAAATATTTTAACGCCATCTTCGTTCCCCTTTGGACAATTTTGCAGCTGAAAAAGAGGGAGGATACCTAACTGATTTCAGTAGTCCCCAGGAGGCCTCTTTGATTTTCAAAGTACTCGGCGTTGTCCGGGAAAAAAGTGCTCAATGTCCTAGATAGAGCTACTGTAGTGATAGGTTTGGATAATATTTTAACAGCATCTACACTGAAAAGGATAGGGGAATGGATACGAGTTATTTCAGTAGTCCCCAGGAGGCCTCTTTGATTTTGAAATACTCGGCGTTGTCCGGGAGAAAAGTGCTCAATATCCTAGATAGAGCTACTGTAGTGATAGGTTTGGAAAATATTTTAACGCCATCTTCGTCCCCTTTTGGACTATTTCGCAGATCAGAAGGAGAGAGGATACCTAAGTGATTTCAGTAGTCCCCAGGAGGCCTCCTTGATTATCAAAGGACTCGGCGTTGTCCGGGAGAAAAGTGCTCAATGTCCTAGATAGAGCTACTGTAGTGATAGGTTTGGATAATATTTTAACAGCATCCACGCTGAAAAGGATGGGGAAATCGATAAGAGTTATCTTAGTAGTGCTCAGGAGGCCTCTTTGATTTTGAAATACTCGGCGTTGTCCGGGAGAAAAGTGCTCAATATCCTAGATAGAGCTACTGTAGTGATAGGTTTGGAAAATATTTTAACGCCATCTTCGTTCCCCTTTGGACTATTTCGCAGATCAGAAGGAGAGAGGATACCTAAGGGATTTCAGGAGTGCTCATGAAGCCTCCTCGATTTTCAAAGTACTCGGCGTTGTCTGAGAGAAAAGTGCTCAATATCCTAGATAGAGCTACTGTAGTGATAGGTTTAGAAAATATTTTAACGCCATCTTCGTTCCACTTTGGACGATTTTGCAGATGAAAAGGAGGGAGGATACCTAACTGATTTCAGTAGGCCCCAGGAGGCCTCTTTGATTTTCAAAGTACTCGGCGTTGTCCGGGAAAATAGTGCTCAATGTCCTAGATAGAGCTACTGTAGTGATAGGTTTGGATAATATTTTAACAGCATCTACGCTGAAAAGGATGGGGGAATAGATAAGAGTTATTTCAGTAGTCTCCAGGAGGCCTCTTTGATTTTGAAATACTCGGCGTTGTCCGGGAGAAAAGTGCTCAATATCCTAGATAGAGCTACTGTAGTGATAGGTTTGAAAAATATTTTAACGCCATCTTCGTCCCCTTTTGGACTATTTCGCAGATCAGAAGGAGAGAGGATACCTAAGTGATTTCAGTAGTCCCTAGGAGGCCTCCTTGATTATCAAAGTACTCGGCGTTGTCCGGGAGAAAAGTGCTCAATGTCCTAGATAGAGCTACTGTAGTGATAGGTTTGGAAAATATTTTAACGCCATCTTCTTTCCCCTTATGACTATTTCGCAGATCAGAAGGAGAGAGGATACCTAAGTGATTTCAGGAGTGCACATGAAGCCTCCTCGATTTTCAAAGTACTCGGCGTAGTCCGGGAGAAAAGTGCTCAATATCCTAGATAGAGCTCGTGTAGTGATAGGTTTGGATAATATTTTAACAGCATCCACGCTGAAAAGGATGGGGAAATCGATAAGAGTTATCTTAGTAGTGCTCAGGAGGCCTCTTTGATTTTGAAATACTCGGCGTTGTCCGGGAGAAAAGTGCTCAATATCCTAGATAGAGCTACTGTAGTGATAGGTTTGGAAAATATTTTAACGCCATCTTCGTTCCCCTTTGGACTATTTCGCAGATCAGAAGGAGAGAGGATACCTAAGTGATTTCAGTAGTCCCCAGGAGGCCTCCTTGATTATCAAAGTACTCGGCGTTGTCTGGGAGAAAAGTGCTCAATGTCCTAGATAGAACTACTGTAGTGATAGGTTTGGAAAATATTTTAACGCCATCTTCGTTCCCATTTGGACTATTTCGCAGATCAGAAGGAGAGAGGATACCTAAGGGATTTCAGTAGTGCTCATGAAGCCTCCTCGATTTTCAAAGTACTCAGCGTTGTCCGGGAGAAAAGTGCTCAATATCCTAGATAGAGCTACTGTAGTGATAGGTTTAGAAAATATTTTAACGCCATCTTCGTTCCCCTTTGGACAATTTTGCAGCTGAAAAGGAGGGAGGATACCTAACTGATTTCAGTAGTCCCCAGAAGGCCTCTTTGATTTTCAAAGTACTCGGCGTTGTCCGGGAAAAAAGTGCTCAATGTCCTAGATAGAGCTACTGTAGTGATAGGTTTGGATAATATTTTAACAGCATCTACGCTGAAAAGGATAGGGGAATGGATAAGAGTTATTTCAGTAGTCCCTAGGAGGCCTTTTTGATTTTGAAATACTCGGCGTTGTCCGGGAGAAAAGTGCTCAATATCTTAGATAGAGCTACTGTAGTGATAGGTTTGGAAACTATTTTAATGCCATCTTCGTTCCCCTTTGGACTATTTCGCAGATCAGAAGGAGAGAGGATACCTAAGGGATTTCAGGAGTGCTCATGAAGCCTCCTCGATTTTCAAAGTACTCGGCGTTGTCCGGGAGAAAAGTGCTCAATATCCTAGATAGAGCTACTGTAGTGATAGGTTTGGAAAATATTTTAACGCCATCTTCGTTCCCCTTTGGACAATTTTGCAGATGAAAAGGAAGGAGGATACCTGATTTCAGTAGTCCCCAGGAGGCCTCCTTGATTATCAAAGTACTCGGCGTTGTCCGGGAGAAAAGTGCTCAATATCCTTGATAGAGCTACTGTAGTGATAGGTTTGGAAAATATTTTAACGCCATCTTCGTTCCCCTTTGGACTATTTCGCAGATCAGAAGGAGAGAGGATACCTAAGGGATTTCAGGAGTGCTCATGAAGCCTCCTCGATTTTCAAAGTACTCGGCGTTGTCCGGGAGAAAAGTGCTCAATATCCTAGATAGAGCTACTCTAGTGATAGGTTTGGAAAATATTTTCACGCCATCTTCGTTCCCCTTTGGACAATTTTGCAGATGAAAAGGAGGGAGGATACCTAAGTGATTTCAGTAGTTCCCAGGAGGCCTCTTTGATTTTCAAAGTATCCGGCGTTGTCCGGGAAAAAAGTGCTCAATGTCCTAGATAGATCTACTGTAGTGATAGGTTTGGATAATATTTTAACAGCATCTACGCTGAAAAGGATGGGTAATCGATAAGAGTTATTTCAGTAGTGCTCAGGAGGCCTCTTTGATTTTGAAATACTCGGCGTTGTCCGGGAGAAAAGTGCTCAATATCCTAGATAGAGCTTCTGTAGTGATAGGTTTGGATAATATTTTAACGCCATATTCGTTCGCCTTTGGACTATTTCGCAGATCAGTAGGAGAGAGGATACCTAAGTTATTTCAGTAGTCCTCAGGATGCCTCCTTGATTATTAAAGTACTCGGCGTTGTCCAGGAGAAAAGTGCTCAATGTCCTAGATAGAGCTACTGTAGTGATAGGTTTGGAAAATATTTTAACGCCATCTTTGTTCCCTTTTGGACTATTTCGCAGATCAGAAGGAGAGAGGATACCTAAGTGATTTCAGTAGTGCTCATGAGGCCTCCTTGATTTTCAAAGTACTCGGCGTTGTCCGGGAGAAAAGTGCTCAATATCCTAGATAGAGCTATGATAAAGACTATCATGAGAAGATTGAAAATGATGAAGACTATCATGAGAGGATTGAAAATGATGAAGACTATCATGAGAGGATTGAAAATGATGAAGACTATCATGAGAGGATTGAAAATGATGAAGACTATCATGAGGGGATTGAAAATGATGAAGAATAGACTGACAGGATTGGAAATGATAAAGAATACTATGAGGGGATTTAAAATGATGAATAATATCATGAGAGGATTGAAAATGATGAAGACTATCATGAGAGGTTTGAAAATGATGAAGACTATCATGAGAGGATTAAAAATGATGAAGACTCTCATGAGAGGATTAAAAATGATGAAAACTATCATGAGAGGATTGAAAATGATGAAGACTATCATGAGAGGATTGAAAATGATGAAGACTATCATGAGAGGATTGAAAATGATGAAGACTATCATGAGAGGATTGAAAATGATGAAGACTATCATGAGAGGATTGAAAATGATGAAGACTATCATGAGGGAATTGAAAATGATGAAGACTATCATGAGGGGATTGAAAATGATGAAGACTATCATGAGGGGATTGAAAATGATGAAGAATGTCATGAGAGGATTGAAAATGATGAAGAATGTCATGAGAGGATTGAAAATGATGAAGAATATCATGAGAGGATTGAAAATGATGAATAATATCATGAGGGGATTGAAAATGAGAAGAATATCATGAGGGGATCGAAAATGATGAAATATACCATGAGAGGATTGAAAATTATGAAGAATATCATGAGGGGATTGAAAATGATGAAGAATATCATGAGAGGTTTGAAAATGATGAAGAATATCATGAGAGGATTGAAAAAATGAAGAATATCATGAGAGGATTGAAAATTATTAAGAATATCATGAGCGGATTGAAAATGATTAATAGTATGAGGAGATTGAAAATGATGAAGAATATTATGAGGGGATTGAAAATGATTAATAGTATGAGGAGATCGAAAATGATGAATACAACGAGGGGAGTTAAAATGATGAAGGATATCATGAGGGGATTCAAAATATATAGTATGAACACCGAGGCGGTTATAAGTACCTATATAGAAGGCGCAGACAGTGGTGGTACTTTTTATAGAAATAAGTCATACTATTGCCTTGTGAAACGTAGGATGAAATGGTGGGGAAGAAACAGCTTTCGCAAAAGGCAAAATTTAAAAGTAGCGACCAGGGTAGAGAAAAGTAGAAAGATAAAGAGACAGCTATAGAGAGAGAAGGAGAGAAATAGAAGTTTTAATATAAAGATGTTACACACGCAATTTTTCTTCAATTATGTTTTTATGACCCCGAGCAACGCCAGGTAGCCCCGCTAGTCTCAATATATATAAGGAAAAAATCTGTGAGTGTGTATGTCTCGCTAAAACTTAAAAAATACTATACAAACACCTCCAAATTAGGTATTATTTTAACCGCCATAACCTCGAGAAAATAATATCTAAAAATTTTTTTAAAAGATTCATTTTTAAGGGGTCAAATAGCCATTTTTTCGTTTAATGTGATCACGATTTTTAATGTTATCTTGTGCAGGTGACGTCACATTGATAGGTACATGACGTCATAGCGATAGGTTTGTATCTATTTTTATGCCATCGTCACATTATTATTGATTTTTTTTTCATTTCACTTCGGACTATTGCCCTCACCAAAGAGAGGGGAATAAGACAAAGCGATTTAGTACACCTCCTTGTATTTGGCGTTGTCCGGGAATAAAACAATACAATGTTAAGAACGTTCTGTTGTCATTATTATTGGTCAAAAAGAAGAAGTTAAGCAATGCATAGCGTGGCCAGTACTAAATGTGTGACGATTTATAGTGACCAGGTGCTGTAAAATCGAGCTTAAGCATATAATGGCAAGTACTAAATCGATGACTAAATTCAGAGAAATTAAACGAATAAATAATTATGCTCCGCCATTGTTTTCATACATATTAAATAACGTCTCAATCAGTGACATTAAAGGAATAAATAATGTTTGTATACATATTAAATAATGTCTCAATCAGTGAAATTAAAGGAATAAATAATCATGCTCCGCCATTGTTTTCACTAATGTTTGTATACATATTAAATAACGACTCAATCAGTAAAATTAAAGAAATGAATAATTATGCTCCGCCATTGTTTTCACTAATGTTTGTATACATATTAAATAACGTCTCAATCAGTGAAATAATGGAAAAAATAATTATGCTCCGCCATTGTTTTCACTAATATTTGTATACATATGTAATAATGTCTCAATCAATGAAATTAAAGGAATAAATAATTATGCTCCGCAATTGTTTTCACTAATATTTGTATACATAGAAAATAACGTCGCAATCAGTGAAATTAAAGGAATAAATAATTATGCTCCGCCATTGTTTTCACAAATATTTGTATACATATTTAATAATGTCTCAATCAGTGAAACTAAAGAAACACATAATTATGCTCCGCCATCGTTTTCACAAATATTTGTATACATATTTAATAATGTCTCAATCAGTGAAATTAAAGGAATACATAATTATACTCCGCCATTGTTTTCACTAATATTTGTATACATATTTAATAGTGTCTCAATCAGTGAAATCAAAATTTTAGGGGTCAGGCCGAACTTTTTAGGGGGAGTGTCGGCATTCGCCGGTGTGAGCGCCTCACGCCAAATTTGGGGGAGCGGCGCGTCAGGCGAAATTTGGGGAGGGGGGAGTGTCGGAAAAAAAATTGACTCTTCGGGGGGGGGGGGGGTTTCATCGCTTTTCAACGTTGTTTAGTACTAATTTGAGAAAAAAACAATGCTATCATGTAAAATTTGAGAAATAATGCAAAGTCAGGATTTTAACAGAAAATGACGTCAGAGGAAATCCCTAACGGCACTTTTTTGAACATGAGTTTATAGTGAAGCAAGGGTTGCTTAATCCCTAACGGCACTTTTTTGAACATGAGTCCATAGTGAAGCAAGGGTTGCTTAATCCCTAACGGCACTTTTTTGAACATGAGTCCATAGTGAAGTAAAGGTTGCTTAATCAATAACGGCATTTTTTTGAACATGAGTTTATAGTGAAGCAAGAGTTGCTTAATCACTAACGGCACTTTTTTTAAACATGCGTTTATAGTGACGCAAGTGTTGTTTAATCAATAACGGCACTTTTTTGAACATGAGTTTATAGTGAAGCAAGGGTTGCTTAATCAAATAACGTCTCAATAAGTAAAGTAAGAAGAGAAATAATTATGCTCCGCCATTGTTTTCACTAATATTTGTATACATGTTAAATAACGTCGACAAAAGTAAAGTAAGAAGAGAAATAATTATGCTCCGCCATTGTTTTACTAATATTTGTATACATGTCAAATAATGTCTCAATAAGTAAAGTAAGAGAAATAATTATGCTCCCCCACTTTTTTCACTTATATTTGTATGAAAATTTTAGGGGTCAGGCCGAACTTTTTAGGGGTCAGGCCAATCTTTTTTCTTTTTTGTTTTTGTTTTGAACTCAAAATATTTCTCAGGGTTGAGGGAGAGTGAAAAATAAGGGGCTGGAGAGATTGATGGGTCGGGGTAAATTTTAATGGTCAGGCCGAACTTTTTAGGGGTCAGGCCAAATTTTTTTCTTTTTTTTGTTGTTTTGAACTCAAAATATTTCTCAGGGTTGGGGAGAGTGAAAAATTAGGGGGCTGGAGAGATTGAGGGGTCGGGGAAAATTTTAGGGGTCAGGCCGAACTTTTTAGGGGTCAGGCCAAATTATTTTCTTTTTTTTTGTTGTTTTGAACTCAAAATATTTCTCATGGTTGGGGGAGAGTGAAAAATTAGTTGGGATGGTGGGCTGGAGAGATTGAGGAGTCGGGGAAAATTTTAGGGGTCAGGCCGAACTTTTAAGGGACCAGGCAAAAATTTTTTTTTTTTTTTTGTTTTAAACTCAAAATATTTCTCAGGGTTGTGGTTGAGTGAAAAATTAGGAGGCTGGAGAGATTGAGGGGTCGGGGAAAATTTGAGGGGTCAGGCCGAACTTTTTAGGGGTCAGGCAAAACTTTTTTCTTTTTTTTTGTTTTGAAGTCAAAATATTTCTCAGGGTTGGGGTTGAGTGAAAAATTAGGGGGCTGGAGAGATTGAGGGGTCGGGGAATATTTTAGGGGTCAGGCCGAACTTTTTAGGGGTCAGGCCAAATTTTTTTCTTTTTTTTGTTTAGAAGTCAAAATATTTCTCAGGGTCGGGGGAGAGTGAAAAATAAGGGGGCTGGAGAGATTGATGGGTCGGGGAAAATTTTAATGGTCAGGCCGAACTTTTTAGGGGTCAGGCCAAATTTTTTTCTTTTTTTTTGTATTGAACTCAAAATATTTCTCAGAGTTGGGGGAGAGTAAAAAATTAGTCGGGATGGGGGCTGGAGAGAATGAGGGGTCGGAGAAAAATTTAGGGGTCAGGCCAAACTTTTTAGAGGTCAGGCCAAATTTTTTTGTTTTTTTTTGTTTTGAACTCAAAATATTTCTCAGGGTTGGGGAGAGTGAAAAATTAGGGGGCTGGAGAGATTGAGGGGTCGGGTAAAATTTGAGGGGTCAGGCCGAACTTTTTAGGGGTCAGGCAAAAAAATTTTCTTTTTTTTTGGTTTTGAAGTCAAAATATTTCTCAGGGTTGTGGTTGAGTGAAAAATTAGGGGGCTGGAGAGATTGAGGGGTCGGAGAAAATTTTAGGGGTCAGGCTGAACTTTTAAGGGGTCAGGCCAAATTTTTTTTTTTTTTTTTTAACTTAAAATATTTCTCAGGGTTGAGTGAAAAATTAGGGGGCTGGAGAGATTGAGGAGTCGGGGAATATTTTAGGGGTCAGGCCGAACTTTTTAGGGGTCAGGCCAAATTTTTTGTTTTTTTTGTTTTGAAGTCAAAATATTTCTCAGGGTTGGGGAGAGTGAAAAATTAGGGGGCTGGAGAGATTGAGGGGTCGGGGAAAATTTTAGGGGTCAGGCCGAAGTTTTTAGGGGTCAGGCCAAATTTTTTTTTTTGTATTGAACTCAAAATATTTCTCAGAGTTGGGGGAGAGTAAAAAATTAGTCGGGATGGGGGGCTGGAGAGAATGAGGGGTCGGAGAAAAATTTAGGGGTCAGGCCAAACTTTTTAGACGTCAGGCCAAATTTTTTTGTTTTTTTTTGTTTTGAACTCAATTATTTCTCAGGGTTAGGGGAGAGTAAAACAAATTGGAGGTTGCTGCTTGAGATATTAGGGGTCGGGGAAAATTGTAGGGATTCGGCCAAACTTTTAAGGGGGCAGGGCGAATTTTTTTTGTTATTTTGAACTTAAAATATTTCGTAGGTAATATATAGCATGCACACCGGGGCGGCGATAGATACGAATATAGTATGCGCACCGGGGCGGCGATAGGTATATATATAGTATGTGCACCAGGGTGGCAATAGGTACGTGTATAGTAATGCATAGAGGTGGCGATAGGTACTATATAGCATGTGCACAGGGATGGCAGTAAGTATGTATATAGAATGCGCACCAGGGCGGTGATAGGCATATATTTAGCATGCGCTCCGGGGCGGCGATCAGTATGTATATAGCGCACAAAAACAAGGTGGTGATAGGTACGTATTTAGCACGTGCACCAAGGCGGCGATAGGAACATATTCAGCATTCGCATCAGGATGGCGATAGGGACCTATTTAGCATTTGCACCGGGGCGGCGATTGGTATGTATGTAGCATTCGCGACGGGGCAGCGATAGGTACGAATGCAGCATTCGCACTGGGGCGGCGATAGGTACGTATGTAGTATCTGCCCTGGGCGGCGATATGTACATATATTGTATGTGCACGGTGGGTTGCGATAGATATGTATATAGTATGAACACCAGGGCGGAGATAAGTATCTATATAGAAGGCGCAGATAGATGTGGTACTTTTTATAGAAATATGTCATACTATTGCCCTGGGCAACATAGGAGAAATGATGGGGAAGAAGCAGCTTTCGCAAAAGGCAAAATTAGAAAGTAGCGGTGAAATGGGGCGACCAGGGAAGAGAAAGGTAGAAAGATAAAGAGACGGCTACAGAGAGAGGGGCAGAAATAGAAGTTTGAATATAAAGATGTTACACACGTGATTTTTCTTCAATTATATGTTTTTATGACTCCGAGCAACGCCGGGTAGCCCCACTAGTCTATTATATAAAGGCCAGTTGTCTGTATATCTGTCTGTTTGTATGTCCAGCTACTCCTCAAAAACTATGCGGCAAACTGTCGACAAGTCGACATCTTTAGGACTGGACAACACCTGGGAGCATAATATCTCAAAATTACAAAAAAAAAACTTTCCGCGGGGGTCAACGGGGCCAGTTTTCGGGGGCGGGTCTGGTTTTTTAAAACTTATCCAATGTTATTTACTGGTGATTTTAAATCAGCCAATGTATTCATGTAACAACTTGATAAAAATGCATTGTCCGGTTGTATCAAGTCATCCCATAACTTCTGTCCGGATGTATCAATAACAGTGAAACAAGGGTTGCTCAATCACATCCGCACCTAGCAATCTAAACTTATATCTTTTAAAATAAAAATAGTTCTTTGGGGGGAGGGAGGGAGAATGCTTGGGACGGGGTGGGGGTGGGGGAGAATTTTAGGGTGGGGGGAGAATTGGGGGGGGGGGGAGAATTATCAACATCTTCATCCTGCGGGGGTGCTTATACAATATAGGAGCTTCTGAAGTATATGGACCTGGGCGGGGGGTTCTTCTGCAGTATAGGCACCAAGGGGGGGGGGGGCGCTTCTGCAGTATAGGAACCAGGGGTGCTTCTACAATATAAGACCCGGATGCTTCTGCAGAATAGGGACAATTGGTGCTTATGCAGTATAGGCACCGGGGGTGCTTCTACAGTATAGGAGCCAGAGGCTTCTGCAGTACAGGGACGGGGGGGGGTGCTTCTGCAGTATAGCCACCGGGGCGCTTCTACAGTATAGGACCCAGCACCGGGGGTGCTTCTACAGTATAGGACCCAGCACTTGGGGGGCTTCGTCAATTTAGGACCCAGAGGCTTCGGCGTTGTCCGGGAGAAAAGTGCTAAATGTCCTAGATAGAGTTACTGTAGTGTTTCTCTTCGGACTATTGTGCAGATGAAAAGGAGGGGGGATCGGTAAGAGTGATTTTAGTAGTGCTCTGGAGGCCATCTTGATTTTCTAAATACTCGACGTTGTCCGGGAGAAAAGTTCTCAATATCCTATTTTGCTTGCGGAGAGGAGGAGGGAGAGCCCCGGGCAACGCCGGGTACCCCTGCTAGTTATTTATATATTACATCTTTATAGTTATTTCAATTCTTAGATATCTCTCGATTTCATATCTTGAAGGCATAAAATAATATCTCGTCAGGTTAATTTGATTCTTACTTACTAGCCAAGTTATAGGCATCTAATGGTGATCGCAAATAGTGAGTCACTTTCACACTTGGAAAAAAGGGGGTCGGGGGTCGAAGTATCCATTCCTATTTGATAATGAGTTCCAGGTAATGTCGTCCTACAGCAAAACAAACCAGCCTTAAATAGACTACCAATTTGAAGTTTTATGAGTGTAGACACTCCAACTTCTCTATGGCGCGTTCAATTGAGTCACTCCATACGGCACAGTATATATATATATATATATATATATATATATATATATATATATATATATATATATATATATATATATATTCTCGGTTGCTGGTAGTGTGGTATATATAGATATATAGCACTATAATTTCTTGTACAGTTAGTGACGGGTTTCAAATCTCAGTGCAGATACACTTACTATATCTAGCCACACCGATGAATCGTAGACGACAAAACAGCTGTCTGTGGATGATTCTCTCCCTCTCCGTTCATCTCTCTCTCTCTCTCTCTCTCTCTCTCATACACACACACACACTATATATATATATATATATATATATATATATATATATATATATATATATATATATATATATGTTGGTCCAGAGTACTTTCTGACCCGTCTGGGTCCATCGTCAGTTGAATAATGACAAACAGGTAAAGACCTGGAGTGAGATTAATAATTCATTATGGCGGGAAAATTTAATTATGAAACTATATTTATTAGGTATTATAAGCATTTAAGTATATTAGTACTAGTGTTAAAATTAATCTTGTTAATAGCAGTTTTTTTAGTTTTAATGAGTAAAACTTCTAGTATGTGGAGTTTTTGTGTATACATACTAGAAGCTTTACTCATTAAAACAAAAAAACCTGCTATTAACAAGATTAATTTTGACACTAGTACTAATATACTTAAATGCTTATAATACCTAATAAATATAGTTTCATATTTAAATTTTCCCGCCATAATTAATTATAAATCTCACTCCAGGTCTTTACCTGTTTGTCATTATTCCACTGACGATGGACCCAGACGGGTCAGAAAGTACTCTGGACCAATATGTACATTACGGCAGTTTCATCAGCCAATTTTTTTTCCGAGATTAAGATTTTAATCCGGAAAATTGAAGGGATCAATACTAAAATAACCAGACAAAAATTGTCGGTTATTTTTAATAATACGCGTCTTAAAGAAAAAATGCTGCCTCGATACACACACACACACACACACACACATATATATATATATATATATATATATATATATATATATATATATATATATATATATATATATATATATATATATATATAAATATGTAAAGAAAATGAATGATGAAAATAAAAAAATGGATAAAATACAATATTTATTAATTCATCAAATATTCAAACAAGGATTATAAAAAAAATATTTTCTTTTCCTTAGCTTATTTTTGAAAATCCATGGATAAAGGAAAAGAAATTTTTTTTTTTATATTCCGAATTTGATATTGTATTTTATCCAATTTTTATTTTCATCATTCATTGTCTTATATGATTGCTCTATCTAGTATATCGAGCGAAAAAAAGTTATACTACATCGACAGTAAATGAACTTCCAGCCTGGATAACTTTTTTTCGCTTTTTTCGCTCTTGGACTACCATTCACCATTTGGATTATTCTTTAATCAACACCTTGGATGTCTTGCCTGGAGCTATTTTAGACTTGTTGACTTGGATGAATTGTATAGTTTCACTAAATAGTATGTTTTGGGCCGATATATTTGATGTTGTATATACATTTATGTATTTTTCTATATATATTTTTTTATATATTTTTCAAAGTTTAATTTTTATTACCTGCAGTAATATCATTGCGGTAATAGTCCTCTGAGGAGAAGATTTTCTTTGAAAACTCATGAGTTAAGGACTTTAAAGAACTTTGCCTGAACTTTGAATTGTAATAAAATTTGATTCGTACCTAATTTTATTATTTCACTTTATCTATTGCTATTAATGCTCTATCCAGTATATTGAGCTTTATTCTTATCCGGATGTTTACTAATTAAAGATATTAGTTGCCTCTTATATCTTTTGTTGTATTAACCTTATATATATATATATATATATATATATATATATATATATATATATATATATATATATATATATATATATAACCAGTGGTAACATTTTAAAATGCTTAACGTAATGCGATTTTGTTTTATGATGCTATCCAGTGTCGCTGAATTTAAATCGTCAACGACTTTCGTGGAACAATGCGAAAAACGTTCTCTACGCGTTTCTCCGCCGTCTTTTTAAAAGTTTCTTCTTTCTCCAGCTTTTTTGTTCATTTGCTTTTGACACCTGAGGATGATTCGACAAAGAATCGAAAACGTTCGTGAAACCCATGGAACATTTATTAATTTTTTTGATTTTAATTCTAAAAAAGACTAGTGATGGGATACCGGACTCCCCTCAGTCACTAATAAGTGAACAAGTCTGGAGAATATATATATGACTACGAACAGTAGTATGTGTATTCGACTGTATTCGAATGTATTCGACTGTATTATTTTAATCCTATTGGATTACCGGTAGTGCTATTGTTTTTTTATACAAGAAATATACGTTTGTAATAAACCATCCTTTTTTAAATAACCATATTTTGTTATTATAACTTCTGACTAAGTTATATCAAAGACCATCAGAAAAATTGAAAAATAAAAGAGGTATAATTAAACAGACGAATGCTGTTATATTTAACAATGTTTGCATAAATATATATATATATATATATATATATATATATATAAATTTAAATAAATAATATTAAATTATTTTTACCTAATTGTGTGTGTATTTAGGTAGCATTTTTTCATTCATGCAAACATTGTTAAAAATAACAGAATTCGTCTGTTTAGCTATACCTTTTATTATTTTTTTCAATTTTTCTAATGATTTATTTTGTGTTAAAATCAAAAAAATTGATACAAGTTCCGTTTGTGTTACTAACGTTTTCGATTTCTCTTCAAATCATCTTCAGGTGTCGAAAGCAAAATGGACTAAAAAGCTGGAGAAAGGAGAGAATTTTTTAGATTTTGACACGCCTTCACATGGTTCCAAGAAAGAATGTGTGAGCATATAAAATATGGCTTTTCAAGCACGCCAGACTCTCCTTTTTGGAGATGAGTGCAGCTGTTACTTGTAAGACCTGCTTTGCTCAGGCATATTTTACCCCAATCATTACAGACCCAATCACGGTGAATGCCCACCATTTTATTTGGTATTTCTGAGCCTCCCTTTTCCAACATGTTTAATGCATTTTCTCTTATATGCATTAACCCAATACTGATGTTATGTCTCCATGTTGCTCTATTTAGTGCATTCTGTTCCCAATTACTGTTTAATACATAACGATATATATATATATATATATATATATATATATATATATATATATATATATATATGTATGTGTGTGTGTGTGTGTGTGTGTGTATATATATTTAGGCAGCAAGTTATTATTTAAGCAGGCTTTGTTAAACAACACAGAATTTTCGTGTTTGTATAGCTTTTTTTGAGCTTTTCGAATCGTCAGGCAATCCTTCAGGTTTCGGGTGGTAGTTTATATAGTATTTCGCCGATTGTTCGTAATTCGGCCATTTCTCTAGCTCTTTCGACCTTCTTGGTCGTCCTCAGGAGTAAATTGTTTTGTTTTTTTATTATAAATGAAAAGACTTGAGTTATTGTTTTTATAGATATCTTGAAGGGTGAATCAAGTTTTCTATTTCATAATGAAAAAAAAAAACTCCTCCTGACGACGACCAAGAAGGTCGAAAATGCTAGCAAAATGGTCGAATTACGAACAATCTGCGAAATACTACATCGACGGGGGGCATAGGGGGGGGGGGGCCTGAAGCCCCCTCACTTTTTGACTTGCCCCCCTCCCCCCCCCACTTTACAGTCATCAACAGAAACAAGATGGAAAAATTATGTTTCCATCTATCTGAAAGCATTTTTTTTTATCCCTTTTCTGATTATGTAGAAAGAAAAAGCCTTTGATTGCATTCAATTTAAAAAAATTTAACTTGAAGTCGGATAGGGGTGAATTATTCAGAACACATAATTCCCATCAATTTTACCCAAATTTTTCAGAAAAATCATAATTTTTGAAAACGTTCTCATAATTTCTCACTGTGGGGACCTGGTGTACTACAAAATAGATTTTATACACATTATCATTAAAAAGAGACCAATCAAAAGGTATTAAGGAGTCAAACACAGTATTTTCTCGAAAATTCTTTATTATTCAAGGAAAATTTAAATTTTCCGGTATTTAAGTAAAATTTTGCAGAAAATGTTCAATGAACGAACAAACAAAAGTAAACTTGTCAATAATACAATGAATCTATTTGAGCTTGTTTCATAGTTGAAGCAGTCGACTTGGTATGTCTGATTGACCTTGCTGTGGGTCCAGTTTCACCACAAATATTACAGTAGGGTCGGGGGCGTCGTGAAGCGATTTTAGGATGAGACATTATTAACATTCGTCAAAGTATATCATGAATATTGTCCTTGATGGACAGTTGCCGAGACAATGCAGCTGGACCACTTAGGAAAGACCGAACGTGCTTGTTCCAAGACTCTACTGGACTCTCACTCCATTTTGCTATCGAGTTACCGTCATTCCACTTGAACTATGGGCACACATTTGATGGTAGCTCAAGATTATCATAATCCATGGTTTAGCCTTCTCATCGACGAAGGCAATTCTGAGATGAAGCATTATCTCGATGCCCAAGGTTTTCAATGCTTCCACATGCACACATTTGTTTGTGACAGACTTGGGGATAGTCAGGATGATGTTGGTGTTACTCATGAACGTTTCAAAATTTTCGCGATCCACGCTGTTACGGATGAGAGAACATACGTAAAAGCGATTTTGAGGGCTGAAAAATTTATTGCAAAGCGGACCATTATTTGATTTCCTCCACTCGCACATGGTGCATCCATTAACATACCGGTGATTTTTCGGATTGCATCGATACATTCTTTTTTTGCATTGTTGAGGATCCGCATAATATCCAAAGTTATTCATTCCATCCTCCTTCCAGTCCTTCTGTCCACAGAACATCCGATACAGTATCTTTTGAGCAAAGTCCAATGAATGCAATTTGAAGTGAAGAACAGAGAAACAATGCAAGTCTGCCTTGTTAATACGCTTCCAACCAGCTATTCCAATTCCAATACATACATTTATACTTTTATACTTAATACATTTAAACTTTTATACTTTTTACTTTTGTACTTTTATATGCACCTTGTCAGTTAATACTTTTAACTCTATGTATTCTCTATATTTGGTAAACCAATTGATTCTTGAATTTTGTCATTTTTACTAGAAGCGACTTGCTGATATGTTTCAAATGAGCCATCAAGCAGTGTCAGAAAATCATTTTATATCTAGATTAAGTCCAAAAAGGTGTATTTGACCCAAAATGACAAAATATAGTCATTTGGGCCCAGGCCCCCCAAAATTGAAATTTCTGTTTGTTCTTTTTCACCAAAAGCGACTTGCTAATATGCTTCCAACAAGACCTCAACCACTATCAGAAGATCATTTCATGTCTAAATTATGTCAAAAAAGATATTTTTGGTCCAAAATGCCCTAATATGGTAGTTTGGGCCCAGACGCCAAAAAATTGATTTTGTTTTTAATGTTTCTTTATCTATCACCAAGGGTATTCTATTCCGCTTCTAACGAGCCATCAACCACTATCAGACGATCATTTTAAACCAAAATATGCCCCAAACAGTGATTTTTCCCCAATTTTCCCAAATAAGGTCATTTTAGCCCAGACGCGAAAAAAATTGAAATATTTTGAATTTTTCTTTTTCTATCACCAAGAGAATTCCATTTCGCTTCTAACAAGGTCTCACCCACTATCGGACGATCATTTTTAGTCAAGATATTGAATTTATTCCCATATTTGGCATTGGGCGCAATGTGGGCCCCCCACTTTTTAGGAGCGCCCCCCCCCCCACACTTTTATAACTGTCACGCCGGCCCTGTACTATATAAACTACCACCCGAAACCTGAAGGATTGCCCGACGATTCGAAAAGCTAACAAAAAAGCTATACAAAGGCAAACATTCTGTGTTGTTTAACAAAGCCTGCTTAAATTAGTTTTTTGTTATTGTTTTTGCTGGCGATAGAAGCATAGCTTTTTTCTTAGTATTTTTTCTACTTCCTAAACGGTAAAGAACATTGCATCAAGTCGCCTTTTTTTAAAATTAATTAATAAATATATATATATATATATAATTACTTCCCCAATTAGACAACACCGTAGCCAACAGAAACCATGAAAGCTGCAGAAAGCCCTAGACTCGAGTTCTGCCCTCCTTTGGGCTTGTCAGTAAGGCACATCCGAACTTAGGATTCAAACTCGAGTCATTACATTAGAGATAAATAAAGATTTGTTAAAAATTTAATGGTACAACTTCTCAAAGTTTTTGAAAAACTATAATAGTACAGCTTCTCCGCTTAATTAAAAGTTGCTTTTTAAACTACAAGAGTACAGCTTATCAGATTCAATAAAAGTTTTGAAAAAACTATAATGGTACAAGTTCTTGGCTTAAATAAAAGCTTTTGAAAAAACTTTACCAGTGTATATGTAGTGTGATGATGTATGGAAATGAAATCTGGACAGTGAGGGTTGAGGACATACATTGCATGGAGAGAAATTATGTGAGAATGATACAATGGATGTGTAATGTGAGTCTTAAAGACAGATTTAGATCTGATGACCTCAGAGAAAGATTAAATCTGAACAGTATAGGGAGATGTGTGCAGAACAGGAGACTTCGTTGATATGGTCACATTGAAAGAATGGATGAGAGTGCTTGAGTTAAAATATGTTTAAAATGTTGAGCAGGGAAAGGTCAAGGAAAACATGGAAGGAATCGATAAGGATGGATTTGAGAAAAAAGGGGATAAATAAAGACCTGGTCAGAGATAGGTTTGTTTGAAAGTTAATTTCTAAAAGTCCTCCACCACATGGCAGCATGTAAAACGGACATTAAACCGATGATGATGATGATGATGATGATGATGATGATGATGATGATGATGATGAATATCATATCATATCCTATCTTCAGTGGCTACTATCTGGATGGCATTCTCCAAAGGATCTCAAAATCAAGGGGGAGGAGGTATATCTTTGACTCAAAATCCAAATACTTCCCACCAAGGCCTGTCAGAATACATGCAACCCTAAAATATGCATATATACTCTGAGTATATAGAAAAAAATTGGACCTAACATTTTCTCCATTGTTACTTTGATCGATGTTCAATCTAAAAACTGGACCCTGACTCTAAGGCCAACCAAAATTAAAGGAGACAAATTTCTCTTTTAAACAGTAGGTAAGAATTTTTTTTTGTCTGAAAAGTACTAGATTCTTTATAATAAAATTTGTAACTTTTTTTACAATTCAATTTGACAATGAAAAACTTTAAGTATAAAAGCTAAATGTTGCCGATATAAGCTGTGTCTGTGAAATAAAACCTGGGGGGGGGGCGTCTTAAATTCATAATCTAGCAAACTCTTTAATTATCAATAAATACCTTGAGTATTGTATATAGCAAAATAAAATGGACCTAATCAGTTTCCCATTGTGGCTTTGATCGATTTTCCATTTAAACACTGGCCCCTGACTTTAAGACAAATTAAGAGTAAGGGAGACAATTTTCTTATTTAAACAATACACAAAAAAATTTTTTTGTTTTGTTTAAAAAATATTTGATTTTTCATATTAAAATTTGTAAATTTATTTTTCATAAGTAAAAGAAATTAAATTTAACAAATGTTGCTTATACATACTGTGCCTGTAAAATAAAATCTATTTTGGTGTATCTTAAATTGTTAACTTAACAAAATCTTTAATCTATATAATAAAAGTGAATGTACGTGTGTCCGGCGTCGTTCGTGGTATGAAGAAAAGGTGATAGGAGGAGAGAGAACGAATAAGAAGGTGAAAAGATCAAAGACTTTGTTCTCAGCAGCAAATGTTAAAACTAATAATAATACATTATTTCATTTATTATTAATAAATAATATTTACTTAATAATTTTATTATTATAGAGACAGACGTGGCAAAAAAAAGAAAATCCTTGGAAGGTTTGAAAATTAAATACCGCTTGAAAATTCATTGCCATTTCCCGTAACTGGTGTTTTTGACGAGTAAATAGTGTTTATGTTTCGGCCAATGTAACCTCCACTCTTCTTCAGATGCGCATTATCGAACACAGAAATCTTTTTGGCAAACTTGGGAATCTGTACGGAATTGTGAATGGAGCCCATTTATTTAATCCACAAGGGTAGCCTTCTGAAGGTTGAAGGTTTAATCCTCAGTACAGTTATACAGCTATACAATTATGAATTACTTGAGACTTCTACCCAGTTATGGCTAATGGAATGAGAGCAAGATGGATTAAATAAAGAATTGCATTCGAAATTCTGTACAGATTCCCGAGTTCGACACAAAGATTCCTGAGTTCGGCAAGACGTACCTGAAGAAGGTCAGAGGTTACATCAGTTGAAAGGTTGTAGGAATAACATTCAAGATGAGAACAGTAGTCCGAATAATGCAAGTTAAAAATCTAATATGAACGTTTACCTACTTTTATCTGTTGGGTAAGTTTGCTTGCTTAACACACAGTTTTTTTATCTTTGAAGCTGTTTGTCTGTTTGTAGCAATTGGGCGCCATCGCTGGATAAAGAGAAACATTGTGTTTCTGTGCTGACTTGGCCTTATCAGAACAAGGATTTGGATGACATGTCAGAAGGAATTTCCAGATTATTCTGTTTTTCAAGAAACTCAGAATTAAGATGGAACGAAAGAACTTCTTGCCGTCGAAATTTGGCAAAAGATAAATGAGTGTTTTTTGCCTGTGTCACGTAAATGGTGTTTACGATGAGCGGTATTTAAATGTCACAAGGATTATGTTTTTTTAAGTTATTTCTCTTTTAACTTAGCTAGAGTTTTGTGGTGGACATGATGAGCCAGAACCTGGATAGAGTGATGGAAATAGACTTGGCTTACCTTATTGCCACCATAAAAGAGCCTGGTGTGTAGAGCCTTGATATAAGAAAGAACATGTACACGCTGGAATGAGAGTATTTATATGTAGCAATCACATGTGACTGACGTATTTTGCCATTTGGGCTTAATCAGAAGCGTTTTAGCACTTGAAAGGTTAAGATCATTGAGTGATAAAGATCAGTATTGAAAACGGTGTTATTGGATAAAAGTATACCACATAACAAAATTCCAGTGATAAGCATATTGTTTCCAAGATCAGTATTGAAAACGGTGTTATTGGATAAAAGTATACCACATAACAAAATTCCAGTGACGAGCATATTGTTTCCAAGATCAGTATTGAAAACGGTGTTATTTGATAAAAGTATACCACATAACAAAGTTCCAGTGACGAGCATATTGTTTCCAAGATCAGTATTGAAAACGGTGTTATTTGATAAAAGTATACCACATAACAAAGTTCCAGTGACGAGCATATTGTTTCCAAGATCAGTATTGAAAACGCTGTTATTGATAAAAGTATAATCTGTGATAAAAATCCAGTGACAAACACATTGTTGCATTAAATGCGGTTGCACTGGAGAAAAGTATACCATGTAACAAAATTCCAGTGGCAAGCACGTTGTTCCATTCACAGAGACCATCTTTTTGTCTTTTTCTTTTTTTTATTCCTTCAAGTTTATATATGGCTCACATTTTTTTTCTTTCCATTTTTTATTTAATAACGCTCTTTACTCCACCCCAGTTTTGCAAGCGAGAGTATGATTTGTCAGATATGTATGTATGCTTTCGTGCTTTAATTTGATTGTTTATATGAAGGTGAGATTGTGTAAATGCTTGTGTGGCCAAGATATTTTATCAAGGCCAAAGGTCACTCGAGGATAGGAGTTAATGAAATGGATGAAGAATATTATGAGAAGGCCGAAAACGATGGATAGAATGAACAAAGTTTGATTACTTGTCATTACTAACCAGCAGAGCATTACCACTGTCGACCAAGGGAATAGTCCATCAGGCATGTGTATGCAGTGTGATGGTGTATGGAAGTGAAACCTGGACAGTGAGGGTTGAGGACATGCATTTCATGGAGATAAATGATATGTGAATGATACGATAGATGTGTAATGTTAGTCTTAATGACAGGCTTAGATCTGATGACCTCAGAGGAAGATTAAATCTGAACAGTATAGGGAAGTTTGTGCCAAACAGGAGACTTCGATTGTATGGCCACGTTGAAAGAATGGATGAGAGTTCTTGGGTTAGTAGGTGTAGAACAGTTGAGGTAGCAGGGTCTGTTGGCAGGGGAAGACCAAGAAAACATGGGAGGAAATGATAAGGATGGAAGAAAGAGGGATAAATAAAAACCTGGCCAGAGATAGGTTAATTTGGAAGTCAATTTCTAAAGGTCGTTCAATACATGACAGCATGTAAAACAAACGTTAAACTGAATATGATGATGACGGTTTACGACAAGTTAAAGTCTGCACCTTTGGATCAGATCCCTTCAAAGGTTTCGCCACTCAAAGACACAAGAAAGAATCAGAGACTTTTACATCTTCAGTAACAGACAGGAATCGAGAAAGTAAGAACAACAGGAACAATATAATTGAGGGACAAAAATAGCAGGTTCACCGTTAGCACAGAACATGAGTATACCAGACATAACTGCATAAGAACAACTTTCATTGGAGACAAAAATAGGAGGATCACCATTAACATGGAACAGGAGAATACAAGAGACATCAACATGATATTTTGTTCAGAGAAAAGTGTAGTATCTGTTCTGATGCTGTTCCAATCCATAGTGCCCCTTTTGAGGGGAACTGGATTTTTCCCACTTTAAAAAACCGACCTTTTGTCTAACTCTGCTCTTGTGGGAAGGCAAGTAAATAAGAACATGTCGAAGAGAGCTGCCAATGAGCTAAATTTCGATTATTATATTTGTTACGTCTGATGTTTATACGTTGTTATCGGTTTAATAACAACTCAAAAATAAAGGAAGGACGAAGTAGAACCGTTAACAAATTTATTTAACAAAAACACTGATTAAATGAAATGTAGAAACCACGAGATGCTTATGTTTGATCATGATGGCCATTCTGTTTACTTTTTCAACTGTCATGGCAGACGACTTCTTTTACCCAAGAGCGATAACTCTTTTCTTTAGTCCAAGGGAAATAACTCGATTCTGTTTTGTTAGGCTGCCCTAGCTATATTACACTCACACCGTCAGTAATTGGCTAGTAAAACAACTTATTTCTGAAAAAATTGACAAGATCCTGTCTCTTTATCCTTCTGCTAAAATCTATGTCTGTGGTGACTTCAGTGTCCAAAATGTAGAATGGTTAGTTAACTCAAACAAGACTGATGATGAATGAAGGTTTTGTCATGACGTTTCTCTTGCATATGAGTTGACTCACATTGCTGACACACCCACTCATATACTCGATGCTGAGGGACATTTTGCAAGCCTTTTTCATCTTTTTTTGGCAACTTTCCCTGAACAGTACACATCTACTTTTTTTTATCTCGTATGGGATCCTTCGATCACTCAGGTGTCTCCATTAAAATCAAATCTAAGTTCAAGACCTCTGATGTCCTTTTCCATCACAGGGTGTACCGATGCTCAAGGGCTTATCGGGATAGCTTTAGATCTTTAATTTCTGAAATTCCCCATCACTCCATTTTTAGAAAAAAATGTGTCCTGTATCATCTTCGATATATCTGATTGGCTGATTGCTAGTATTGAGAATTTTATATCCTCTAAAAAATTCGAACAGAGACCAAACGACCATCCATGGAATACTCCACTACAATTGCTCATACTATTTAAATTGATTCACTGAAACCAAAAACGTATTTAAAACTGCCCACAACCGTTGCAAATGAGTTATAAAAAAAACAAAATAATCCTATACCTAATCATCTAATCATGCTTCTACAAAAGAAAATATAGATATGAACACTTTAAAGTAATTTACTTAAAGAGGTTAATTATGACATCATAATATAACATAAGAATAACCCTAAAATATTTATAATATATACTTATTGATTAAATTTATTAACCAAATACAATATGAATATATAGTTAAATATATATTAATACAACATATTTTTTATTAATGTAAAATTAAATAAAGTAAACATTACATGTAAGTCTATCTTTCAATAGATACATTTATAAATATCTTTATTTCAGATAAATATGATTTATTTATGATTAATATTCATTTTATTTATTTAGTAAAATACAAGGGAAATAACCCCTTACTAAGAAACTGATAATTATTTTCCTTTGAAAATAAACAAAATGTTTGACAAATTTTAACGGTATAATGGGTAATTCCCACAAAGAGAATTAGCTATACTTACATTTTTCACATAAAAAACTAGCCATAGTAAAAATTGTCGCAGAAAAACTAGCTATACTTAAAGATCTCACATAAAAAACTAGCCATTATTAAAATTCCCACACAGAAAGGTAGCCATTATTAAAATTCTCATGGAGAGAATTAGAGTTGCTAAGCAAAGGCTTGATTTCCATAAGTTTTGGAGAATTACAAACAGGGCATTGAACAGATGTAAGACTTCTATTCCAACCATCATTAATAGACCAGAGATGATCTCCTCAGCATCTGATGAAGCCTAACCTTTTGCAAAAAAAGTGCATCAAATTCCACCATTTGCGATCAGAGCCACCTACTTGTAGAATTTCTCCTAGAATTGACTTGACAGAGTACAAAATTGACTTCACAATCTAGTGAGTCGCTTTCTTACAGAAGAGACGTTGCTAGTCTTTCTCTACTCTATCCTTACTTACATGGAAGATGCTCGACTGAGCTTGAATCTCTAGTTCCTCCCTTTAAAACATTCTCAGCAAGAACTTGCCTTACTACCACCACTATAAAGAACTTTCATTTCTTCCTCTACGTTCTTAAAACCAAACGGAATTTCCATAAGCAGATTTTATTTCCAAAGCTTCCCATCTTTGGAACACATTACTACGACGAGACTGTTTCCTTGGAGATTATAGCATGATCATCTTCAAGTCTAATGTCAATGAATACTTGTCGATCCGTCCTCATAAGTAATCAAATTTCGTCCATTCTATTCATTGTTTACAAGCTATTAATAGTATTTATTGTTCATCAACAAACTGACAATCTCCTTAAACCTAATCCTTGAGTGACTTTTGACCTTGGTAGGTTGTGAGCCAAGCCAATCAGCATTTAGTTACACAAAAAAAGTTGGTATGTTATAAAACAGACAAACCATGACAATCAGCATTGAGCAACAGAAAAAGGGTTGGTATATCGTAAACAGACAAACCATGACAATCAGCATTGAGTAACAGAAAAAGGGTTGGTATATCGTAAACAGACAAACCATGACAATCAGCATTGAGTAACAGAAAAAGGGTTGGTATATCGTAAACAGACAAACCATGACAATCAGCATTGAGTTACACAAAAAAGGTCGGTATGTCGTAAAACAGACAAATCATAACAATCAGCATTGAGTAACAGAAAAAGGGTTGGTATGTTGTCAAACAGACAAACCACACTAATCAGCATTTAGTAACACAAAAAGGGTCAGTATATCGTCAAACAGACAACCCATACCAATCAGCATTGAGTTACACGATTATTATGAATTTTGGAACAAAGTTGCTAGACGTAAGGGGTCGTAAGGCTGGCTATATTTAGTTTAATTTAGTTCAATGGAACGGGTGTAAAAAGGGGTGGAATCTCGTTTTTGAAAATTTAGATACCTACGATTTTTGTGACATTTTAACAATAGGTATTATCAATTAATAAATATTCCTCAAATTTACGTTTCTTTAAGTATTTTAAAGGTTTTTTAGGACTACACAGCCTCCCATTTAAAAATTCAAATATTTCAGATTAGACAAGATTCCCTGAATTTCAATTCCGTCTTAAGGCCCCTTTAGCTTACATCTTCAAGTTTAGAGATTTTCTAGAGTCAGAAGCATGTAATGGAGTTTGGTCAAAATTGAAATAAAGATTCTAAACATAATGTTTAGTATCATTATATATTGATTTTAATCTTCATAAGGGGACATGAAGTGGTGCAAAACTGTTCTGTTCCAGGAATTAATTTTACCTATTCTGGGGCGGGTATTCTTCTCATTCAATATATATATATATACAAGTGAATGTATGTCTTCATTTTTGACTGAAGAGGCACACTAGTTAGTCGTTAAATAAATAACATTGAGAATTAATTAATTTTATTTAATTATTAGAATTAAAACAATGGTACATTACTTCTTATCATTAAATAAATAAAATTTACCGATAATTCATTTTTTTTTAAATTAAAAATTGAAGGCACTAAAAAGAGAAATAGATTTTATTTTACTAACTTATTGTGACATAAAGTATATTGGCAACCGAAATAGTCAGGTGTGTATTATGTTTTATAATTTCTTTACTGAAACTTTTTCACTATCAAATTCAACCATAAAATATATTTACAAATATGAATATGTAAAATCAAGCATTTTAAAAATTATTTTTTTCGTATGAATCAGCATGTTATTGTTTTTGAACCTGCTTGGTTCTGTTGCTAGCATTGATTTACCTGATTCCTACTTTTTAAAATCAGATACTCACAGGAGGAACCACCTGGAGGTTGCCAACATCCACAGTTAAAGTGGTTCTATAGATCCAACAAGATTCGAACATGGCACGTCGAGTCATCAGTCTACACTGGAATCCACTTCACCACTGTCACCTCCCTTTGTTAAATAAAAGAATAGAGAAAAGAAACTTTATTTAAGGGCTTTAAAGACAGAACGATGTTGTATTTTACTCCTGTTTGGTCCTTACATCAGGATCCAAAGTTTAGATTGAAAATTAATCAATACAACTTTGGGGAGCATATTAATCCCCATTATTGTTTAGCTATAAACACTTTTCAGGGTGCAGTGATGGGGAAAGCGTAAAAAGTGGATAGACGGACAGACAGAAAATGTTAGTCTTTTATGAATATAGAAGCTGTATAATTACCTACCTATGTAGATTGTAATAAGCGAAGAGAAAACTAAAAAAACAAAACAAAAAAACAATGCACATGCATTGATTTAAGATTTTATTCAGACTTTGGCTATTTCAAGAATGTTACAACACTCACTCAGGCTAACCGGAAGTGTCCGGTGTCAGCCAGTTCATGTACGCTGTGAAAATACATACATTACATCTCTCACTTTAAGATCAATATAATAATATGCTAAGGCATTTCGTGTTCGTACATACGTTATCTCCATTTGGAACATTTGAAAAAGTGAGATCGTCTGATCGTTAAAGATGAAATGTAAAATGTAACTGAGAAATAGTTAATGTCGATTTTGACAAAAATTAAAATTTTACATATTTCAAAACGAATTGTTCTAAAATCGAATAAACCGTCATAAATAGAATTCTGTCGATCCCCTCGACTTAAATAGTTTTACAGCATACTCTGTGCATTCTTTTTTATTCTAATACATCTAATTGTTACAATTTTAAATAAGTAAATTTGTAGCAGACGCTACTACCGGCCAGGGGATATTTGTTGCGACTTCTCTTCTTTCTTTCTTTGCTCAGCCCTTCTTCGTCTCTGAAGTAGAGAAGAAAGGGGTGATCTCGTGAAAGCACGTTGGCCGAAGATTCCGGCCAATCAGGGACCAACAGGTCAGCTTGACCACGCGTGATTTGACTCCCTATAAAACAAGTCACACACTCTCTTTTCGCTTTCTTTTTCTTAAAAGGGGAATTTGTTTAATATATTTAAAGAAATATTTAGCTGACAATTATTTTTACGGTGAGAAGAAATAGATTATTTATTTTAAAATGATTTAAATTGCTACAATATATAGACAACTTAAAATGTGAAAACGTCAGCAACCGCTTGTCATGGCTGATAGACCCCTTCCTGAGAGTCCAATATTCAAGCTCCTCTGCCTGACATTCTCAGGCAATATGAATTGGGATAAGTACATAAGAAGATGCTGCCAAGTCTGCTGCAAAGTAGGTAGGCTCTCTTTGCCGGGCCACAAACTTCTACATGTCACTAGACTTTTTGTCTGTGATGCAACACCCTGAAGACATGGCTCTAATTCTAATCTTTAATTTCTGTGGAACCCTGTCCGACCCAACAACAAAGCAGCAGCAGCAGTAAGAAACGAAAACAACGGCGTGACGAGCAGTTACACAGCCCTTACCGGCAACATTCGTTCGCAATCCCTCGTGTGACCCCCCACAGAACGTAAGCAGAATCTTTTGTTTCTTACTTCGTTTATTAAATCGAGTTTCTTAAATAAATTTCAACTTTAGTTTGTATGAAATAACTTTGTGCTTCTACCCAATACGAACGAAAAAACGGACCAAACCAAAGTTATTTTTAAGTAAATTTAATTGTTTTCTGTTTAAAATCCATTGATAAGAGTGCATGGTAATTTCAGATGAAGGGACACGTTTTGACTTTTCACCGTCTACAATAATATCACGTGATCGAATTTCTCGAGGCCATAAATTTGGGACTGCACAAGTATACTAGCACCATTTCAATTCTAATTTGTATGAAATGCTCTTGTCATTTATTTGATAATGCTTTTCCTCTACACTTCTAATGGAATTTTCCGATTTTCTATGTTATCTAACCTCATGTGGTAAATACCGTTTTTAACACCATTTTAACACACCCACATCCAATATTGCTACAAATTAAAATTATTTTACTCATAAAAAGTGCAAAACACTTTTGGGCTATGTTTTCCACATTTGTAAAAATGATAATAATACCGAGTAATTTACACGGATTCATCTAACAAGTATAAGTTCACATTAAATGGCATAGATAGAGAAAGGGGCTCCATACCTTATTCCATTTGGAAATGTTGCGGGGTCCAATCACCCTGGAGCAATCGGTCTTACAACTAAGAAAGTGAACACAGGCAAATTACGACAATGGCAAAGAAAAGAGAACAAACGCAGATGAACAGTTTAAAATAAAGAAGTTTATTTACCACAAAGGTAATAACTGAGAAGGAAAACTGAAATAACAGGGGTGACGTCACTGGAAGCAGGAAAGGCTGGAACGACGTCACTGGTAGCGGGAGAGGCTGGATTGATAGGAAAGTCGGCAGGAACTGGAAAGGCAGGATGCCGACAGTCACGAGCTGGAGAAGCTGATGCTGGAACGATTAGGAGGCACTGCTGGAAGAAGCTGGAACAGGAGCTGCTGGAGAGAGCTGGAGCAGGCGTTGCTGGAGAGAAATGACGCAGGCGTTTCTGGAGAGAGCTATACCAGGAGTAGGAAATGTTAGAGTAGGCACTGCAATAGTGAGCTGGAGCTGCAGGAAGCTGGTGCAAGTGCTGCAGGAAGTTTATGCACGGGTGAGCTGGAGCTGCAGGAGTGAGATGGAACGAGCGCTGCAGGAAGCTGGTGCAGGTGTTGCAGGAAGCTGGTGCAGGAATGAGCTGGAACAAGCGCTGCAGAAAGCTGGTGCTGCAGGAATGAGCTGGAGCTGCAGGAAGCTGGTTCAGGAGTGAGCTGGTACAAGCGCTGCAGAAAGCTGGTGCTGCAGGAGTGAGCTGGAGCTGCAGTAAGCTGGTGCAGGTGTTGCAGGAAGCTGGTGCAGGAGTAAGCTGGAGGAGGCACTGCAGGAAGCTGGTGCTATAGTGAGCTGGAGCTGGTACTGCAGGAGGCTGGTGAGAGGCAGGCTGAAGTCAAGTGGATAGAGCAGGCAGCAGCAATGTTGAAGGTTTATCGCATTAGTAGTTTGTGTTAGCCCTGAAAAGGGCTGTTTGATTAAAAAAAAAGATCCCTCGGTTGAGGTCTCTGAAATAGCGGGTGAATGCCTGGCATCTGGTAGGATGGCCATCCTCAGCAAAAACAAAAAGATAAGAAAATTAAAGAAAAAAAAAAGCTAACGCACCAGAAGAAAAGTGTTTGTGTTACATCAATGAACGTCCATGTAAGACTGAAGAGAGCTACCAGAAGATATAGACACTCTCTTCTGCCAACCATCAACTAGACACTCTGAGCACGGTTATCTTTGCAAGAAAGGACTTTCGGCAGCCAACACTTCTTAACTTTAATTAAGCGATTGATGTTGTCGATACGTTTTGTTACCTTGGTGATACTATTGGAGCACAGGGTGGAGCAGGTGCTAGTGTGATTGCAAGAATTAGGAGTGAATGGAGTAAGGTCAAGGAACTTCTCTCATTACTAACCAGCAGAACGTTATCACTGTCGACCAAGGCATATGTTGTGTATGCAGTGTGATAATGTACAGAAGGGAAAATTGGCCAGTGAAGGTTGAGGACATGCGTTGCATGGATATAAATGATATGAGAATGATACGATGGATGTGTAATGTGAGTGTTAAAGATAGACTTAGTTCTGATGAGCTCAGAGGAAGATTAAATCTGGACAGTATAGGGAGATGAGTGCAGAAGAGTAAACTTCGATGTTATGGCCACGTTGAAAGAATGGATGAGAGTTCTTGGGTTGGTAGATGTAGAACAGTTGAGGTAGCAGGTTCAGTTCACAGGGGAAGGCAAAGGAACACACAAGAGGAAGTGATAACAATGGACGTGAAGAAAAGAGGGATAAATAAAGACCTGGACAGAGATAGGTTTCTTAGTAAGTCAATTTTTTAGAGTCGCCCAACATATGTCAGCATATAAAATGGACGTTAAACCGAATATTATTATTATTGATGATGATGATGATGATGATGATGATGATGATGATGATGATGATGATGATGATGATGATGATTTAAAGGATAAATTCACTGTCATTAGTTCTGGAACCCTACATGCAACTGTGCATGCCATATAAATAAATTTATATAAATTGTTGTTTATAGAAGGGCATTGTTTTCCTTTCTTTAGTGATCCTTTTTATTACAGATTCTTATAGGAGATAGTCTTATAGTTTTTGTGAAGATAGGGCTGTCGTTCATGATAAGATTTTATAACTGGATAAAAATTGAATACTCAAGCTTTACAGAGCCTGGTATACTATTGATGGAGGAGGGAGAACACATACAATGAAAACGAATTTGTAGCACATCTTGCCATTGTAGGTTGGCAGATAAATGCTAATACACATTACTGCTTTTTGGTATTGACAGATGTTTTTAAATATTAGACCGTGTTACAGGAGGCTCTCTTCCTATATAATAACTCTCCAATGTAATACAAAAGAGGGAGATGCAGATTCTGAGGCATTGTGAGCGAATACCAAGGGACTGTGGTTAATTTTTGAACTAGAATTGTGTGGCGATAAGATGCCCCCTCACACATATACTAAAAACGACCTTGTGTCACATCTTGCCCTCCTGGGTTGACAGGTAAATATCAATACACATTAATGCCTACTGATATCGATACATATTTAAAAAAACATTACTCCCAGAATGATTTCCTCCCAGGCAGTACCTCTCTATTACATGAAAGGGGAGGTACATATTCATTGCCTGTTATCTAAGGCAACCTCACTTGTAAAGGAATAACATGGAGACTGCAATTATTTATTGGAACTAGCTGTGACTGCCTCGCACGCACAATAAAAACGATTATGTGTCAGATATTGCCCTTATGGAGAGCAGTGGCGTGTACAATCGCCTTGAGTCAAAAGAGAGCTTCTGTCTTTAAATATTTTGGACACATCTTGAATTTTGAAATAAAATCGTTTATTTTTTTCATTATCCTTTCTCTTCAAGTTAAATACAATCGGTTTTAAACATACATGACTCATATGCATTGCAATTAACTTGAAATATCTTAAGAATTTAAACTATTCTCTATGTTGGGGGCTGCCAATGGCTGCCAATAAGATAATGTATTAAAAAGAAATAAAAATGATATTCTATGTTTTTATTTCTGTTGTAAATATGATTTAGTTCATGACATATGTACAGCAACAACCAATATATTGACCTCTTGTGAAAAAGAAAATCCTCAAATAAAACCAAAATCTGCTGAAGAAAGCATATTAACTGTGTCAAAAGTATTGTTTGGTCATTGTGTCATTTTTTTGTCATTACGTTGGTTTTTGTTGTTTTATTGTTTATATATGTCTACAGTTTTTACTGACCAATCAGGGCAATTCTGTAATCAGGTGATTGTGGGTAGATAATGAGAAAAAGGAGAGAGAAAAGAAAGAAAGAAAGAAAGAAAGAAAAAAGAAAGAAAAGAAGAAGAAGATAGAAAGAAAGAAAGAAAGGAAAACAGGAAAAAATGAAACTAGAGAGTAAGAAAAAAAGGGAAAAAAAGAATAAAAGAGAAAGGAAAAAAGAATAAACAAGAGAGAAAAACAGTTTTCCTCTCTTTCTCTCTCTCTCTCTCTCTCTCTCTCCTTTCTTTCTTTTTTATACAGAAATTATATAAGAGAAGCTACAAAGAGAAAAGAAAGGAATACAGGCAGAAAAAAAGCAAAAGGAGACAGAAATAAAAAGAGAAGAAAAAAAAGTAGACAGAACGAATAAAAGAAAGGAAAGTCCATTTTTTGTCCTAAAATTGATAATCATTTGTTTCCAATTTAACAGAAAGTAAACAATATATTAGAAAAAGATGAAAAATAATTGCAAAATTAAACATTTAATCAAAATAGTAGGATTGTCACGCATGCCAAATTAATTAAATGAAAAAAAAAATTATTTTTAAATCCAGAATTTAAATATGAATGTTTTTTCTGATGCAGTTCATTGCATACTAGCATTGCACAACAGGCTTATAATACTGAGATACCCTCAGACACCTTCATGTGTGCAAGGGGTAGAATAAAGAAAAAATAGTATCTGTTGGGAAGTCAATAGTCTTGATGTAAACATGTGCAAGGCGGTGTGTTTAGTGGGTTGCATAGTTGTAATGCATGCGAATAACAGACTTGTTGGGAGAGATATTTAACCAAGAGAAAAGGGACCACCCAAGAAGTGGGGAAATACATCTGGCTTGGAGTTTTGACTACCCAGAATTTGATTTTTCCTTTTGGAAAAGTTAGTGTCTCTTTAAGCAACGGTTCATGCTTAGAGTAAACTACTTGAAAAAAATAATGTATACCCAAATACGGGACCTCCTAGGCAGTAGGTTTTTGATGTCCATAGATTGGCAGCAGATTAACCTTTTCAAGTGGATGGCTGGGTGGTCAACAACAAAGGACCCGAATATCTATATATATTCCAGCAGAGGAGTAGGGGAGGTCATTTGTTTTTCTGGGCGTCACACAGTCAGTTGGGTTTTTATGTCTCTCACAGAGAAATGAGTCTTTTGACTCTAAGCTAATGGATCATGTTCAGTTGGAAGATATGTTTGTCTTGATTTGTAAGCCTGTTGTTCAGTAAAAGAAAACGAGTATCATTGAAACATTTCTCAAAATGAAACTTTGTTACTTGTCTTAAACTGGAGTTGTAATTTTGTTTGGAGAGTGAATCCTTCTGTTGCAGCACTGACTGAGACCACACAATTGACAGTACGATCATGTCGGAATTGAGTAACGACTTCACAACAAGCGAATAATCATGGTTTGTGCAGTGAACATTGATACTTTTTGAACACATCTTGAATTTTGAAAAAAAATCGTTTCCTGGTCAGTTACAGCTTCGGTCTTGATACTTTTTAAATATGAATTTTGAAAAAAATATTGTTTTCTTCATTGTGTTGTTCCTTAGGCTATTAAGTTATCTCCCTTGTATTGAGATATAAGAGTTCTATTCCTTTGTGATAAGTTTTTAGAGTGATCTTCCTTGCTTATTGTTGTTGTTGGTTATTGGCTGGAAAAACAAAGATGGCGGTTTGGACAAATGGACGCGTGTCCATGACTGGATTTATGTTGATTTCTCATTTGTGGTCTATCTTAGCATCTGGTTGGTGATTCACATGGCTTGCATCCCTCTACGCTATGTTGTGTTCTTTGATCATAGAAGGATGTAAATTGTCAGACTTGATCGGTTCGAGTCAGTTACCTGGTACAAACAAAGTTTCAAAAAGAAAATGTGTCAACACAATTTTAACGTAATAATCGATTAGAACCTTCACTGGACACTGTGTGCTGACACTGAAAATTCCACTAAGCTCTTTCCTGCTTTATTAGAGAGTCGGTGTTCGAAGTAGCAAGTCTGACTCAGGGTCTTAGTTCAAGAGGTGTCTCTGAGATATGTCGTCTTCATTAACACTGGAGAAATGTCTCCTAAGATGTAAAAATCTCTGGCTTATATGAAAATCGGCCCCAAACTGAAATGGAGCCAGACAGACACAAGGTTTAATTAATTCTTTAGTCTCTTTACAAGTTCATCACCTAAATCTCATACATTTACTTTTCTTGCAACCCAACTAATATTAACATCTACAGACTCTTCCCATTCGATCAACTACTTTCCATTTTAGTGAGGATGTACATTGAAGCTTCTGATTCTTCCCCTTTCCTCTATTCTCCACTCTAACCTTTTGGAGAATGGTGTCCTGCGAATTTGACAATCTAATTGTTCGGGTGGTCTTAAATATCAACAATTAATATTTTCCCCATCACCTTTTCTTTTCAAATGTCAATCAGCTCATAACATCAACTCAGCTAACTTTCAAAACCTGTCTTCTGTTTCCTCAAATAAAGGAATTCGTCTTGTAGTCACAAGTGGGAAGCATAAACAGCTGTAAGAAACAATTCGACTTCAGGTGGCAAATTTTTTATCTATACTTCAGCCATTTCTGATTGTCTAAGGACATAAATAACACTTTTGAAAAAAAGTAATCTTTTACCATTAGCATCCAACGGTCGAACACTTTGAATTTATTATTAAATAATTTAATGATTATGAATTATCCACAGTTCTGAAAAGTCATGATCAAAACTTTCCCACTCAATTATAAAAATTACATTTGATTGAAAGTTATTAATGTTCATTTGTTTTCATTGTATAGAGTTCAGTGAGAAATGTTACAAGTATTAAAATGACCTTATATGGGCTCGAGATGGATCAAAAAGTCAAATTCGACAATTTCACAGATCGTCTCTTATTGGCTCAAAATATATGTATTTGTTTTATTAATTCAGGCAGATATATGCGCAGAGCTATATGCGCACAAACGGTTTTGAGCACTTTCATTTGGGGCACCGAAGGGTAATCTTCCACTGCTACGCATATGACCTACTACCAAAAAGGGATAATTTAAGCACAGAGGTAAAAACTTACTTTGTCGCCATGAAGTTCCTTCCGTTAAAGGATGTGACGATTGGCCAGCGACTAAGGACGAATTACAGTCTTACTTCTTGACTACATGTTCATACGTCTAAGTCTTGATGAAGAAAACAAAAAAAAGTTGCCCTCGTGGGAGGAAAGTAAATAGGGGCTTATTGAAATACACTTTTAGTTATGAATAAAATATTTACAGTTTAATAAAATATATATAATAAGCAAAACTCACTGCAAATTAAATTTGTTTTGTCATCTGTTGTGAAGCCTTCTGTGCACATGCACACGGTGCACATTGGGTAATCCGGGCCTGTATATCAATTTCATATGCTTATAAAACGCTGTGCATCTGGTTATTTTGCCTCCTTGTTTATCACCGAACACTTTCTTTGAATTATTTACATCATTTGCCTTTTGTAATAACAAAAGGCAAATGATGTAAATAATTCAAAGAAAGAGGGAGAGAGAGAGGGAGGGGGAAGAGAGAGAGAGAAAGGGAAAAATAGAGGGAAGGTAAGAAATGACAGAAAGATAAGGTGATGAGTGGATAAAAAAACAAAAGATTATTATCAAGAGAGAAATATATATAATTACTTGAAAAATGGATGACGTGATAAAGGATGAATGGTAGTTTTTGTCAACTTGATAGATAGATAGATAGATAGATAGATAGATATAACAAATACTGACCCAACAGGTCATGGGTTATTTAGTAGGCGTTCCACTTAAGCTGTCGCTAATTTATACGTAAACAATTAGGGATTGCTTAAACCACTGTATTTAGTCTACTTTTTTTCTTTTTTACTTTTGTTTACCCCAAACAAAGCACAACGCCACTGAGACGTAAGGGACTACTGTGAATTAGGGGTCAGATTTATAGGGGCATTCTAAGTGGAGAGTTGTACAGCGAGATTTGTGTTCACATTACATTTAAAGTTCTGCATGTTGGTAGAGTCAGGGAAACAGGAAACAGAAAGGGAATTCCAAAGGCTAGTAGTTCAAGGAAAGAAGCTATTAGAGTAGAAAGCTTTCCGGCATCTGGGGACCTCTACAGTGAAGGGGTGGGATCTTACTGACTGACGGGTAGATCAAGGATATTTACGTTGAGGGGACACCAGTGCAGTACACTTGCCGGAGCACATTCCATTAAAGTACTTGTAAAACAAGTACAGGGATGCAACATTGCGGCAATACGACAGGGGTTGGAGCTTGTTAAATAGTGTGGGACCTATTAGATTATAGACTCTTTTTAGGACTCTATCCAAGAGGGAGAGGCTAGTGGTTGATGCACTCCATGCATGGGCAGCTGGTGGCTTTGTAGAGATATAGGATACTGGCAGGTGTGAGGAATTTTCTAGCTCGATCTAGGGAGCCCACCTTCCTTGCAACAGCTTTGGCAATGTCTTTGTAGAGACGAAGTTTACCCTTCAGTGCTCAAAGTTAAAATGCTTAAACTCGTCTCTGCGCATATGGCTCGACAGACGCATTCGTCTAAATTAATAAAAACAAATGAAAAGATGCATTTCTCTGAATTTATCAAATTTGCCGTTTTGATCCACCTGGAATGCATAAAAGCCAGATGTTTCCTTCAACAGGAAGTTTAACCCATATCCATGACAAAACTAACATAGACTTTTCTTCAGCCCCCTCGCCGCTCTGTCTGGCTTTGGGAAAGCTGAGAATGCCTTTTCTAAACTCACACACTCTGACACCAACGCACACACATACACAATACATTAACTCTTTCACTGTCTTACGCATACACACACTAAAGGCAACACACACACACACACACACACACACTGCTTGAAACCCCCTTCAGTGTCGTCTGCTGATTTATGCTGATTGGAAACAAACTTATAAACTTAACCACTTAAATACTTCTAACATTTTTCACTGAACTTTCTACAATGAAAACAAATGAAATGCAATTTATGTAATTGAGTGAGAAAGTTTTGATTACAATTTTCAGACCCGTGGATAATTCATGGCCCTTAAATTATCGACTCAGGCTTCCTCGATATATCAACTAATGAATCCCCCTTGTTCTGCAAGGACTCTCAAAATATGAACAATTATTCTATGTTTTCCTATCTATGTAGATTCCCATTTTAAACATATATAAAATATCTCTTTTGTGAACTTTCGCTTTTGTACTCTTTATTTTGTTTGTTTTCATCATATAGCATTCTCCTATGCTCTGTCACACATTTAAGTATTAACTTAAAACTGTTTTCCTTACAAATGCTTCTTAAAACCGGCTCTTCCAAAATCCCCTCCCCCAAACCGGAACCCTAAAAAGAGTCCCTCCAAATCTTCTATGTATTTGTTCCAATTCATGTTATCTGTGAATGCTAGGCCGATTAGTTTTAATGATGAGCTCTCAGGTAGAGTGCTATTAGTCATGGCCATCAGTGGTTGAAAAGGGTTCTTATAATTGTTGAAGGAAAGGAGCTTTGTCTTAGTAGCATTAAATGTTACTAACCATTTATGTCCCCATTCCACTGCAAACTGGAAGTCATTTTCTAGGCATTCATCCATTACCTTGGATATGCATGTGTTCGTTTTCCCCACATGACTGGAATAGAGCATGGTGTCATCAGCAAATATAATGCAGAGGAAAAAAATTAGACTACGGTGCTCGTGGTAATTGTTTCGAATCTTTGCCGACGGTGTCCTGGTAAGTCTGATCTGCACTGATGAGAAATGACTATATATATATATATATATATATATATATATATATATATATATATATATATTATGTATTTAGGCAGCATTTTTTAATTTAAGCAAACATTGTTCAAAATAACAGAATTTTTCTGCTTAGTTATCCTTTTTTTATTTTTCTAATGATCTTACTACTGAAGACACCCAACGAAAAAACAACAAAAAAAACTGTATTTTCCGAATTTAATTTATATTTTTGGTAATTTAATCAAATTGTTATAAAACTATAACTAATTTTGTTATGGTAATTTTGTTTAAAAAAAGTTATTTGCATGTATATCAGCGAGCTAAAATTAACTGATTCATTCTATGTCTGAATTGTTTACGAATGAACTGAAATACATTATGGCAGAATTTAATTTCGTATTGAAATTATTTTTTTAAATGGGATTTTTAAAATGTTATTTGTTGGTGAGGGGATTCTCACTGACCTGTTTTCTTTGCTTGGCTGTGGTGTGTGTGTGTGTGTTTGAGGGGGGGGTCTTCGTTTTTAATTACAATCTAAAACTGAAGTAAATTGGCCTGAAAGGCTGTTTTCACTCGAAATGCTTGAACATTAAAGGACCAGAAAGGCTGTTTCCATTTGTTCACGATACAAAAAAAATATTCTTAAATAGAGGCAATCTTAGTTTTATTTGTGAACTCCTTACACAAAAATTTACCGGAAAATTATAAAATCATTTTTAATAGTAACAATAATTATTTTCCTTTTTTCTTATAAATGTTACTGTGCAGTCAATCTAAACCAAACTTAAGTTCCGTCAGATTTCCACTGTTTAAAAAATCACTATGATGTTAACTTTGAAAACTTTTATTCCTTATAAAATATATAATCTTCCACTATATAATAAAGACCAATGTGTATTTATTTGTATATAAATAAATATAAACGCATCCCATTACGCAAAAGTTAGCGAGTAAAACACATGCATTTTTCTAGCTCTCTGGACGAAACAATTTCAAGTTGTGAGGAGAATCGAGAAAGCAAATAGCAAGTTAGACAACCCTCCGACACCTGAAATAAATTCAGAAAGAAATCTTTCACTCTAAATAAAAAGTTCACGGTTGGTGTTTTTTTTTCTTTAGGACTTCAGAAATGATAATAATAATTTATATATGAAAAATTAAATTACTGACGTAATTCTATGATTTTATATGAATACTAGAAGAATACTTGTAAAGTTAATTCCCCGAACAGAACAGTTTTGTACCACTTTTATGTCCTCTTATAAAGATTAAAATCAAGATGTCTAGAATCTTTATTCCAATTTTGATAAAAATCCATTTCATGATTTTGATTCTAGAAAATCTCTAAAATTCAAAGCTTAAATTTAAGAAGTCTTAAGAAGAAACTGAAATTCAGGGAATCTTGATTAATTCGTGTCTAATGACTATGGATCAAATTTAATGCAAATCTGAAATGTTTGAACTTTCAAATAGGCGGTTGTGACCATATTATGCCCTGTAAAACCCCTTTAAAATACGTAAAAGAATCTGAAATTTGGGGAATATTTATTAATTGATGTCTAATACCAGCTATTATTAAAATTTCACAAAAATCGAAGGTATCTAAATTTTCATGAAGGGTTTACACACCCTTTTTACCCTCTGTGTATAAAACTAAATTAAACTAAATATAGTCTACATTACAACCTCTTACAGCTAACAGTGTCTTCCAAAATTCATAATGTTCGGTTAATTAGTTTATGAGTAAATCTCGTACATACAAATATATACACATATCTAACTTTATATAGAGATTAGTGCGAACACTGGTGAAGCATAATTTTTTTCCGTCATCTTTTGATGGAGGGTGTACACCAGTTTATTGAATAAATATTGAAAATGTCATTCAAATTAGATAGTTCTGTGAAAGAGGAGGTTACGCCTCCCCCCTCTCTGTCACACAAACACACACATGAAACCAAAATGTTAAATAATAAACTTTTTATTATTTAACATTTTGGTTTCAAGTAACGAACTGGCAAAGCAAGCTAGTATATAAATATGAAAGAAATGCTCGCTTTCAAAGCACGCCCCCTCCCCATATTTACGCTGCTCCCTCATGCATTTTTCTCAACCATGAACGATGGAATTTAACCTTCAGACAAGTATGCATATATTCTAGTACCACACTTTCTAAGATTGCCTACTTTACTGGCGTTCGCGTTAAGATCAAAATGTAGTATATGTTCTGTTCTCGCTCAGAGGAGGAGAGATCTTTTTCGACTGGGGCAATCTTATTTTTAGTTGAATATTCCCTACATAAATAAACGACCTTGTGACTAACTTTGCCTGGGGGGGGGGAGTAAATAAAGACTCCCATCTCCTGTAAAGTCACTTATTATTACGTAATAGTAATAGGATGTAGTATGCTAACACTTATCCGGGCAAGCGTGGGTAGTTTAAGTCTTTTCCGGCTCGCATTGTAGGAAAGTGAGGTCAGAGAATTTCTCACAAGACCTGTCCTATATTTTGGTTTGTATGTTTTTATTTATTATTGGTTTAAATGCTTGAATTTCAGAAAGAAGTCATCTGATTTAAGAGATGATAATATTTTTTTTGGTTTCTGGGAAGAATTTTCAGGTTTTTTTATGGACTAACCATTTTTTCAGTGGATCTGTAATAATTTCAGGTTATTTTATTAGTTAAAATGTGATTACATTCGAAATATAACCAAAATGTGACCCATTGAGCCACCCTTTGAGCTTGCGTTAAATTGTTTGAATCAAGGAAAAGCATGTTTGCAAAGTCAGTTAAATTTACAAAAATAAAAATTCAAAATCTCAAATTAATCTCTTTCTGCTCACTACACCCTCTCTCTCTCTCTCTGCCCTCTTCTCTTTCCCTTTTCCCCTTTTCAGCTGTAGGTTAAATAGTATTACTATTTTCGGTGATATTCCTCTTTGTTTACAATAGACTATTCCAATTTTTTTTATTATTCTTTCCTTTCTTTATTACATTCGATTGTTCATAAACACATACATACATACATACATACATACATACATACATACATACATACATACAGAGAGAGAGAGAGAGAGAGAGAGAGAGAGAGAAGGAAGAGTTATAGGCAGTGTATAAAATCAAAGCAGTGTTCAAGTAATAGACAGAAATGTAGTAAGTAAGAGATGGATTATTTGGTGAGTTAATTGCAAGTAACAGCTTATTCGAACAATTAAGATAAAAGTTTTTTTCAAACATAACTCAATCCCCAAAATGAGGAATATTTTAACATGTATTCTGTGATTCAAATACAAAAATAGCCCAATCTCTCAGTCATGTTATTTTATGTGTCATATACTGAATATGTTGGTTTCTGATCCAAGCTTTTGGTTGTTGTGTATGTAAAAAATCCCAAACAAGTACACAATGAAATACCTACTTCCACTGCCTCATTCTTACAGTCTTCCAGATGACTAGTACTCGGACTACTTTTAAGTGTTGTTTATATCAGTCGAGGATACGTCCTCAACAATCAGTCCAACAGTGGCTTTCTTGCTGGCAGGATGAGGTATGTTTCTGTTCAGTCCTAGGAGGTCCACCTTCCCCAGCTTTTGCCTTCTCTTTGAGAAGGTGTTAGTTTATTGCTAATCGCCTGAGACACCCCTACAGGGCCGACAGGCATTTTACCTAGGCCAGGCCGCTTTTCGTACTTCCCTGGCTTTTCAAAACCACACCTGACCTTGTGGCTAACCTCTTGGTAAATAAACACACTGTATATGTAAAAAAAAAATTTTGGGAAACAAACGTTAATTAATTCAGCTTAAGTATAGATAAGTTACTACGTTAATCTGGAACAAAAAGTAAAGTATTGCTATGTAAATATTTCTTCTTCCTTGCGTAGTCCCGCATCATATTGTAAAGTCCGCAGATATAATTTATTATTTAGTCCCTCAATTTCTTTCGACCGTGTGCCTGATCGGGATGCCTGGTGAAGCGTATTGAGCCAACACCGTTTTGGCCATCCTCTTTACTGCCAGCCTTCAACTGTCAGCTCATACACCACCTTGGTAAGGCTGTCATCGGCTCGCAGGACATAACTGTACCATCTAAGTCGAGATTCACAGATGCACCATCTTCGTCTCCATGACGCTGAGACTGCTCTCCAGCTCCTTTGTGGCTGGCCAACATTCAGCACGATAAATTGTGACTGGTCAGATAACTGATCGATAGATCTTGATTTATAGATAACATCTTGATATATATGATATGTCTGGATATATCTATATATGATATATCTTGATATATCTATCTTGGTAGATAGATCTAGATTTACTATGTAAATAATTAAAAACAACAACTCTACTGACGGCGGCTAAAACAAAAAATCAAATTTTTACAAATTTTTAAAAACTTATTTTAAAATCTCTATTTAAATATTAGTTAACTAGAATTATTTAACAGATACTTAGTTAATTAATGTGTTAATAAAGTGAATTGATGAAAAGAATATTACTTGCTTTTGACTCAAAATTACATATTTATCCCAAAAGGACTGTAGCAGTTGCATGACAGATCTATCTTGTTTGTACGTGCAATATCTTGCATTATGTTGAGTTGTGGTTCGGCTTGGCACATGAATGGTGATGCCCAGACTTTTATAACGGTGTAGATGAGTGAACACTTCTGCGCAGACTCAACTTTTAATTCCCTGCTCAGAGAGTTTGGTGCAAAAGATGATTCAGTTTCTGATAAAATGTGGCAACAAGATGTTATAACCTGTTCTCGTCGTTTACCAGAAGCGACAAGACAAAATGGAACTCTAGAATACCACATTCTGTTTTTGACAAAAGCTAGCCTGCCGAATAACTTTCTTTATATTCCAGTGTTCCCTTTGAATAAAGTTAATTTATACTTTATGGCGATGTTGGTGTTTTCTGTGGAAGAGGATGACCATTTTCTTATTCAATATTCAATTCTAGTCAGATATGTCCAGGTACTCTATCAAATAGCTGTCTTCATCCTGATATACAACTAACCAATCTTATCACTAAAAATGGCATCCCGATGCGATACGAACACGCAACTTCGTGATCTCAACATCTATCCCAACATTTTTTTAAGCAAAATGTTGAAGTAAATACTGGAAATATATATATATATATATATATATATATATATATATATATATATATATATATATATATATATATATATGCAATATATTATATTACTTTATAATATTTTTGCTAAGCTGAGAGAATGATATAATGATGAACTAACTACATACACTGACCTCAAAGGAGGAGGTAATTACTAAGAGGATGGTATCATGACGAACGAACAATCTCCCCCCCCCCCCCCAAAAAAAGGAGGAGTTAATGCCTGGGGCCATGATATCATGACAACAGAATAGATAGTACACCACCACCCCCACAAATAAGAAGGTAATCCTGGGAGGATAGTATCATGAGGAACGAACGTATACTATACTGCCTCCTCCTCAAAAGAGAGGTAATGCCTGGGAGGAATGTATCATGACGAATGAAAATATACTACACAATTAAATAAGCATAAACCGTTTTAATGTTAATAAGGTTAGGATAGGTGGAAAAAAACTTTCGCATTTATTCATTTAGATACCATTAAAAACAATGGCAAGTTTCATTGTCCATGTGAAATGCCAAAATAAAAATTGGGCGGAAAAATATAGCCACCATCTTATAAAAAAAGAGAAATTTGCTAGTTAAGGAAGAACAAAAACTTCCTTTCATAATTTTCTAGTTAAAAAGAAATGCTTATAAAATTGAGTTATCGTTCTTCCTTAACTAGCCTCTTTTCTCGACTTGTTTAGATGGCGAATATATTTTTCTGACCTAACTTTTATTTCGGCGTTTCATGTGTATGATATAAATTGGGATAACAAAAAAAACATTAAAAACCCTAAGTTTTTTTTTATACTAAAACATGTTTTTTTGTTTTTAAAAATATAAGTTGTTTATGTTTATGAGTAATACCGAAACCTATTTCACTTTAAATAATTAACATGACTGAAATAGGAATTTAGCCCAAATAAAAGGAGTATTTTCAGTCCTTTTCTTATTTCAATCGCGTAAATTGAACGAAAATAGTAGAAGAAAGGCCAACATCGCTGTTTTTTTTCCAATTATTTATTTATTGGGGAGGGGAGAGAAATGTTGATAATAGGATTAATTAAGAAGTGAAAGAAAACTTTAAATAAAATAACTTACAATTTAAACAGAAAATTCAATTTTATTAGTTTGACTATGTATACGAGGCCTGTCTAAAAAGTATCCGACCTTAGTCCAGAAAAAATATTTCAACTACGTGACTAGGTTGGGACCCTAATCCCCTTCAAAGTAGGCTCCTTGTGCTTGCACACACTTAGCCCACTGATCCATCCACTGCTGGAAACACCTCTGGAAGTCTTCTTTTGGAATGGTGTTCATCTCCGCCGTCGCGTTCGACATTATCTCTTCTCTAGTCTCAAAACGGGAACCTTTCAGTGGCGTCTTCAATTTTCGAAACAACCAGAAGTCGAAAGGAGCAATGTTTGGAGAGTAGGAAGGTTGGCGAACGATTGGAATTCCATGTTTGACCAAAAAATGTTGGATCAATTGGGATAAATGTGCAGGTGCATTGTCATGATGCAATTGCCAGTTTTTCGCCGTCCACATGTCTGGTCTTTTGCGCCGAACTGCGTCACGGGGATGCTGGAGAAAATCGTGATAGTACTCCTTTGTCACTGTTTGTCCTTCCGGTGCGTATTCGTGATGCACAATTCCATGGATATCAAAGAAGACAGTCAGCATCACTTTGATTTTGCTTTGCACCTGTTGCACTTTTTTTGACCTTGGAGACTCAGGATACTTCCATTGCGACGATTGTCTTTTTGTTTCTGGGTCGTACCCATACACCCATGACTTATCTCCAGTTATCAGGTGTTCAGAAACCCAGGATCAGTGTTGCCGGTTTCCAGAAGGTCCTGTGCAACTTGAAAACGGAGGTCCTTTTGTTCCTGCGACAACAACTTGGGCACAAATTTCGCAGCCACTCCTTGCATGTTCAAATCATGTGTGGAATGTTTACTCACTCACTTGGGCGATCTCCCACACGGTTGAACGACGATCTTTCATCACCTAATTTCGCACCATCTCAACAACAGCTGCACTCCAAGCAGTTTGGGGCCTGCCAGAACACTGGTCACTCTCTGCTGATGTGCGGCCATTTTTGAATCGGTTGAACCACTCCTTAATTTGTGTTACACCCATCGCATCTTCTCCAAACATCTGCTGAATCTTACGAATTATTTTGCTTTGAGAACTACTAAGCTTTTGACAAAATTTTATGCAGTATCTTTGCTCAACACGTTCAGTCATCTTGAGAGAATCGGTAATCCGACGAACACGTTGTGTAGCACATCACTCAGTGACTGACAGACAGTGACTAGCGCGCAGGAAGATGGTGATAAAATTCACATATGCGTATGAAGGTGTCTTCCTTCACTGTGTAGAGTGGCATGACCCTATCTTCTCTATTTTGCACGAAAAAAATAACGGTCACATACTTTTTAGACAGGCTTTGTATTTATAATTATTCAAGAAAAAAATGTAGAGCTCTTTTGGAAGTAGTAAATCCTGGGAGGACGGTTTTATGACAACAGAACTGATACTACACTACCCACCCTCATTAAAAAATATTCCGATTAAATCGAGTTTTTTCTTTTTTTTCATTCATTTTAAAATGCCTAGTCATAAAACATTACTTTTTTAATGTTTTTTTGGCCTTTTGGCTCAGATCAAAATGTATCCTTTACCGATTGGCTGTACTTTCCCTGCCTGTGAAACACCTAAAGGTCGTCCGGCGTTTTCTGTCCTTGCTTCTCTGGGACAGGAAGAGGCACTGGGTTCGCAGACAGGTCTGTATTTAATGTCTGTGTCATCGACAAGTCGAGAGACTGGCTTTCCTGAGTCGAACTTTGACAGTGCTTTCCTGACCTCATTCTCAACACATTTGGTCGAGTGCCGTCGTAATCCGAGGGGCGAATCTCAGTTCTTTAAAGAGTGCCGATCCGTGCTCAAAAAGCTTCCTCAGTCCAGTGACCTTTCTTGGCTTCTAGAAAAGAACTGGACAGGGGATTAGTGTGGGAGGCAGCTGACGATACGTTCGTCGAGTGGTCAGAGGGGGAGATCCATTCCGAATGAAGTTGGGCGCCAGGTATGAGTCATCTCAACAACTCTGAGTTCTCTCTGACCTGCCGATTGGCCCGGAACATGTTACCCCTCAATGCCATACAACACAGTTTCAGAATGGAAGACTTGCCCCAGTGTCTGCGCTGTGACATGCTCAAAGAAGAAATGCCTGATCACGCTTTCTTCCAATGCTGCAAACTCTGACGGTTCTAGGAGTATGTCAACGAGATGACACTTCGTATCGATCCTGAGCATCCTCTGCCGCTACACGTATCCTATGTAATCGACAACGTTGGGCCGGTGTGGGACAGGGAGAGACGAATGGTGTTTCTCGTGATCCTGACTGTAGTACGAATGGTGGTGTGGAGGTCATGTCTGAGGGGATTGAATCTTTTGCTGATCAGAATCTGATCGCTTTCTTCAAGCACCAGCTGAAGGTCAAGATCAAATATGATAGAAAAAGATTATATTCCTCGGTTTTTGAAAAAAGCTGGATACAAGTAGCAGAGTCAAGTATTAGTGTGTGTTTTTTGCTTGAGCATGGCACACGTGGTTCCTGGTCTTATCAGACCCCAGTTTAGCCCCTTAGCTAGTCGAGTGAATGAGTAAACATAACATAAATCTTCCAAGATGCCCACTCCTCACTTTCAATTGTTTGTCCTCAGCATCTCCCAAATTGCATTTATCTTGTAAGGACACCATCAACTCTCCAAACTCCATCCCCCATTTTCTTTTTTCTCTCACTTAGATCCCACTCCCATTTAGAGATAGACCTGCTTGTTTTTGGTTCTGAATAAACCAGAAAACATATTATTTAGAAAGGGTTGGAAGGATGTTACTAACGAAATTTTTTGTTTTTTGTTCTTTCCCCACTCCCCGTTTTATTCCAATTAAATCTTTGTATATATGTATATTTATGAACAATAAAATTTCCATCAATTTGGGGATATCTTAAGTAGGACGGTCCCCTAGTGTAAATGTGGTATTGTGGTGACTGAGATGATTCTAGTTAAGAGTAGGATAGACATTGTTATCACTATAGACCCAGGATGACCAACAACACCCATTTTTCCCACACTGTTGATGGCCTTGTGCTTAATTTGTTTTAAATGTAATTTTCTGCAAATAAATCATTCAAAGTGTAGTATCTGTTCTTCATATCTCAGCGACATTTGCCGTTTTACTAATACCAGAAGTAAATTATCTCCTTTAAAAATTAAATTCCAAAAAGTTTTTAAAACACTATCTTTTTTTTTATAAAATCTCGTTATATAATTGTATTAATAATTATAATAATAATACTAAAAAAATGCAAATGAGCAATATTGAGATTTGTTTGAGGGAGTTTGGAGATTACTATATATACAATATTTCAAAATATTCTTGTAAGTTTAGAATTAAATAACTCTAATTGCTTTTAATGTTAATATAGTTAGGATAGATAGAAAACAACTTTTGCATTTATTCATTTAGATATGTGTACATACATGAAATAGTAAATCATATATATTCAGGCAAACATTATTAAACAACACGGTGTGTTTTTGCTTGATAAGACTTTTTTTGTTTTAGTATTTCGGTCAAATTATTGTATGTAAGTTTCATGGGTTTCTTGTTCCATTTTTCTTTCTTTTTTCACGAGTACTTTCGATTTAATTCATCAAATCATCATCAGGCGGTGATAGTATTGGTTTGTTTACAACTATGTCTTTATTGTTGAGTATTTTTAATGCTTAGTAATTTACGACTTTAAAATGAGCGTCTGTAGTAATGATATGTTTCATGCAAACGTGATTACGTGCTAAGCACATGCAAATTCAAAAGTATGATTGCTTAACGGCTAAGAATTTGGTAATGTTAATTCCTAGGCTAGACACTTTAAAATGTTGTAACAAGTTTCGTAATTCACATTATTGATTGTGGAATGTTTGGTTTCATGTAAAGGGCTTCACGAATTTTTAATATTTTGATGTTGGTATCGTGGTGTATTATTTTAGTATTATTAACTAGGGTGTGTCTATATTGAGAATGGAGCAGTCATATGTTTTAGGTGTTAGAAAATGGAGCTAGTGTCAGAGAGATGTAAGGTGAGTCTTCGGGAAAGTGTTGTGGTAGTAAAACCGCTGTAACAATTAGTTTTATTATTATTGTCGGGGATACATTCTCCCATAGGGCATTGAAACCGATATATTACATTGGTTCGTCTGAGAAGTGTTATTTTTAAGTACATAGTTTTCAATTTTTTATAATAAATAATGAATCTTATTTTATTATTACAGTTGATGTATATATTGATGTATTATATTTCAAAGAGCTTTTTCATCCAATTTAAAGCTCGGATGCATTTGGTTACAGTAGAATAGATGAATACGGTGAGAATTATTTAGCTGATTATTCGTAGTATTGGCTAAGTTTCTAATCATTAATTTAATTTATTCGTTTACAATATAATTGTGAAATTGATCGTTAATTAGAACTTGCTTAATGTTTGTTAATTCGTCTTATTCTATATCTCTATATAAAGTAGACTGGTTTTTCCCTCTAACTTTGCTGAGAGTAAGAAAATAACCACATGCACCATAGACTACGGAACTTACCACATAATTCATCTACTTCACTCCAGCATGTTTCAAGAAACTTTCATTTAATATCATCCTCAAACATTAACTACTATTATTAGACCACTACGTCTGACTCCCCCAATGACATAATACAAACAGAAGGTAGCATACTCATTTTCCCCCTATTAATTTACTCCTACCACGCAACTCTTACGCACTGCAGATAATATTAGATACGGAACTAATATTCGTAACACCGATTATTATTTCAATTTTAAACCATCATAACATACTACTTATAACATAGGTATAATAAACGGAATAAGAAATGCTCCATTCGTAAAGATTACACGAATAACAGAATAGCAAGTTTGCGCTTAATGATTACTTACTTTTCCACCTAAATCTATTCATATTCTGGAATTTCAGAATCAATAAACAAACGCTTCAACTTTTAACCAAACTCGATTCAAAATGGTGTCCGCCATCCACTACTTCCAAGTTCGACGCAATTTTACTTCCAATTATTCCATTTTTTAAATAAGTTATCATTAGAATTTACCTTTTCGGACATACAACCTTCAGTACTTATATTCATGACATTTTTAAGGCTTCAATATCATTTTCGAACACATAACTTCGTCACAGCCAGCCTAGCCTTTGATTCCATTGTTTACAATACTTTTATGGTAGTCTGTAAAGTCGCTTCCTTGATGATGCAGTCAGCTACAATTAACATCTAAACATTATTCCGAATATGGGAGCCTCTATATTCACTTTCTTGAAGAGATTACCGGCTAGAATTCGCATCTCAACATTACTGTTAGTGTTCACTCTTCACACATTCTTTACACTACAGAAATAATGTCTTCGTACAAAAAAATAATTTATTAAATTTTTTTACCAAATCGATCCCTTCCTTTCCATCAGTAAAATGTTTCGCTTCTGTCTATCCATACCAAGCTTACGTTTACACACGGACATTATTAAGCAAAATGATTCCGGCCGCAATACAGTCAAGCTAAGTAGTTTTTGAACAAGTTTAATATTACAAAACAAATAATATCTAAATTATTTTTCCTTACTAAATAGTACAACTTACATAAAATTCTTACGGCTTTTCTTTTCATAACAATACCTATTCATACAATATGTTATATACTTTTCTAGCATTTCACATACGATATCTCCATTTCTTTCTCTATTATACATAATTTTGATTTATTCCATTCTGCAATGCTACTTGCATCAATCTTTTCTCAGGACTTATCCTTCTAGACTGTGCCAATTTTTCTTGTGGGCCCAATCCGAAGGACTCCTTTTTGCAAGGAGATGGATTTCCCCCAATTAAATATGTTAACTATTCGGTACTTTCACCGTACAATTTAATAAACTTTGAGACAAAAATTATAATTATCACAGTCTAGAAGGATTTCCCCTTCACTGACCCAGGAGAGAAAAGGATACTTCTGCAGTTTACGGACTAGGACGGTGCTATTTTTCAGATATGCTTTTCAGATTAAGTTCAATTTCTCTCATTCTTTTATATTTCTCCCGGGCAACACCAGATCGTTAGTCCTGCTAGTTAAAGAATATTTTTCTGGTTGATGAGATTAGTTTTGTGCGGTTTAATAGATTTTTAATCATTGCTATTTTATATCGATGTGAACATTCGTTTCTATAATTTAAAATGCCTGTGTTAATAGAGATAGTTTTTTTATAGGGAGAGGTGATGAATATACATATATTTGATGAGGTGACGAATATACATATATTTGCTCCCCACCCGTCGGTTGAGTACTATGGCTGCTACGTAGTATAAGGCATAGATCTTTGTATAAGAATTAGACACCATTGACAGTCGATAATGTAAATGTAAACATATAAGCATTATAATTTCCTTTACTCCATAGCAAGAACAATAGCATACAGATAAGAGGTCCAAACTGCTGAAAAAGCCTTGACATCTAATTTCTTTTTTTTTAGACAATGTGTTTTTCATTATGAACTTGTGGTCCCGATGAGGTACATTGTAGTACCAAAACATGAATTGATTTTTATAGACCATTTTAAATGTTTATATAAATATATTTATAAAGCTATACATTGTATTGAACACTTTTGAAAAAATATTTTATCAATACATTTGAACTTGTTTAATTTATATATATATATATATATATATATATATATATATATATATATATATATATATATATATATATATATGTGTGTGTGTGTGTGTGTGTGTGTGTATGCACATACCTAGACATATGACATAAGCTACTCAAATTAAAGTATTGAAATAATAGCATGTTTGATTGCAGTCTGATAACCGAGTTCAGTCGTTTTTATATAAGCAAAACAAACATTATTATCAATTAATTTTTATCATCTGGTAAAAACTATTTATTAATCAAATTTAGTCAAAACTTTTCCAGGCTGTAAATTTATATGTAAATAAGCTAAGCCCCCTCCCATCTCCCACAACAATTTAGATCATGCCTCAGAATTGTCTGGTTTACATGAAATCCGCCTTATTTGTCGCAGCTATTCATTAACCCACCTCAGTGGTTGCATGCGAAGTCGGGGAAGGGTTGGCTCAGAACACACAAAAGAATGATGCAGAAGCATTAGTTCACGGTTTTGCACCTGACACATCTTTGCTGAGGTCGAGTTGACCAGAGTACGATCCTGATGCCAACTCCTTCTGAATTTTCACCAGAGCCCTGTTACCCAGGTTGGGCCCCTGTCTGCCATAGGTTTCCCTAACAGGAACCGAAGTTCCAGACAGTACCACGTTGCTATTGCTCTTACCATGGTGGGGAAGGGGTCAACTTTAAGGAGAAGGTGGTGCTGGTTAGTTTCATAGTTCTTTGATAGGCTTATCTTAAAAGCAGGGGAAAGATAGATGGTGCTGTATGAGTGATTTGAATAGTGTAGAATTAAGACGTTGCCCAATCATCTTCTCTAAGCAGCTCTCTTTGCAAATATAAACTTCCCTGGGGAGGAGGGAAGAGTAAAAAAACAAGAACTGGAAGTGGAATAGAGGAGACTGGATATTCTTCTTCTTCTTCTTCTTCTTCTTCTTCTTCTTCTTCTTCTTCAACAACAACAACAACAACAACAACATTCGTCGGTGAAATCAAGAACAATTAGTTTGAAACGTGGTTTTTAATATATTAATTTCATTTATAGTATTTGTAAGAATCAAGATGTCATCTACGTATCGTAAATATATTGTTGGTGTATTGATAAGGTTAAAGACTTTAGTTTCTAAATTGGACATGTAGTAATTGCTGAATGGTTGGACCAAGCACGGATCCGATAGCGACGCCATCTTTTTGGATATAAATGTTGCCACGATGATCGTAAAATGGAACTTCAGTCGTGCAAGCCAACAGAATTTTACGTAAGGTGTTAGGGTTTATTTTTAGAGGGCGGTTATTCGGGTTATTGTAAATAGTATTAATGATTATATTAATAGTTGATTCAACAGATACATTAGTAAAGAGGTTTTATACATCTAGGGAGACAATAACACCATGTTCAGGTTTTTACATTTTAGAGTTTGTATTAGTTGATTTGTAGATTTAATACTATGTTTGTTGGGAATATATGCGGATATTAAATTGTTAATTGTTTTTGATAATTTGTAAGTGGGTGTAGATATTTGAGAGATAATTGGACGCAGAGGAAAGTTCAGCTTATGCGTTTTTACTATTCCATAAATATAACCGGGTTTAAAGTCACCTATAATTTTAGGTAGTTTTTCATTCTCACCAACGGCGTTGTTAGTAGTCATTAATTAATTTATTTTAGTTTAAAAGAAGGGGATCGGATAACATATATATATATATACACACTAGTGAGACTGGTGGAAATTCCCAGTTGTATCCTTCATCTGTCATATATTGCTGTCGTGCTTAAAAATATTTCCATTCTATAGACGTCCGATGTGAACACCTTTATTCAAACTGAAACATATTTATCTGCATCCTCTGATTAATGTAGTTTCAGAATATATCTGCCTATGGAGGTCTATCTTCAAAGTCCTAGTAGGAGTTTATGACATATTTCTTTTCTATCGACGTTCGGCGTGAACACATTTCCCCATGATATTATTGTACCAATTTTGGACAGAACAGATACTACAGTTTGATCCTAGCCCAAAGGACAAGAAAGGATATTATAGTTCGAGTCGCACGTTTGACACAGCAGCGACATCATATGAATATTTTGCATTGCATCTTAGGCGATCGGGCAATCTCATCTTTTACAAAAGGAGCTGAGGGTGATAACGTATGTACGAACATGAAATTGCCTTAGCGTCTGATTATATATATATATATATATATATATATATATATATAGAGAGAGAGAGAGAGAGAGAGAGAGAGAGAGAGAGATGAAAATATTGACGCAAAAGAAAAAAGTTTTAATGAATGTTTCAATTTGAATCAAACATTTTACAATGTGTGTAGCTTGATCATATTGTTTTACAACTGACTACAAGTCTAGAATGGAAAAATCCTTTTTTTATTCAGCATCGTTATTACAGACACTGTTATGTGTTAGCGATACTTTGAAGTTCAACAAAATGACCATACTTTTACACCCATCATCCCTTTGTCAATTCCTTTTTCCATGTTACTAATCATCATACCAATAATACTTCTCTATTGGTGCTGCTGTGGATGTAAATATGTCCTAGTTTTGTGCAAGACATATTGTGCCTTCCATGCTGCAGTCGATGGAAGTAGTATCAGTAGTACCACTGAAAACCTTGCACATTTTTCCCTGCTTGTCTAGGACCAATACTGAACAGTTGGCTGTTTCCATGCAGAGGCTTGCACAGTGAAGAACGCCATCTGGGAATCTCTTTGACTGTCTTCCAAGGAATTGTTGACTAGGCGATCGGATTAATTTGGCTGCAAAAGTATAAAAATAATTCGTATTTCATTTTACACTGAAAGATAGTCACTTAAGAAAAAAAACAGTATCTGAGTAAATAAAATAATAACAAAGAAATTGGCTGCTATAGAACTTAGGCCCAACAATGGAAACCACCTATACATGATGATGCTTTGACAAATTAGCTCAGTAGCTTCATCAATAGTTTAGCAGAGGTCTAAATCTCTAATATATATATATATATATATATATATATATATAATAAGGAGAGATAGTTTGCTTGAAGTATTGTGTGTAATATGTATATAGATGAGTATTAGAATGCTATCACAATGCAAGAAATGGAAATATGTCGGCGTTGAGAAGTAAGACAAAAAGAAGTGATTTTACTTTATATATTTAAAAAAAAATTTTTGTAATAATTTTTTTCCTATATAGCAAATCTTACTTGATTAGGCAAGACTTCAACACTGTGATGTAATGTGTGTGACCGTTTTCCATAATATATTTCGAGGAAGACGTGCAGATGATAATATTGCTTATAACGCAGTAAATATTAATATCAGCAGCAAATGTAATAAAACTAAAACCATAACTGATTTTTTATTTTTTTTTATTTTAATTACTTATTTATTTTATTTTTATTTATTTTCGAATATGTTATATTTGAACCCACCGACGAAGTGCCATATATTTATTAAAAATTAAAAAAAAAAAATACACATATTTTTTTTTGTGGAGGGGGAGATAGGGATAACAGCCAAGAGCGGTGTTCAATTAATTTTTTTTTCTAATATTATTTATTTAATATTTTCTTTATATATACCATTGTTATCCTATTTTATTCTAACAATATTTACTTCTTTACTTTTCTGAAATTTTTTATCTATTTTATTTTTTAAATTTTTTCAAATTATTTTTATGATTAACAGCTAAATATGTTTTGATTTATACCCTGGCCAGATTGTGTGTAGCACGCAGAAAATGTAGTGAACAGAACTAATTCATATATATATATATATATATATATATATATATATATATATATATATATATATATATATATATATACTAGCCAGCTTCGCCAGCTTTCTATCGCTTCGCAAAGTTTGCGACTTGAAATACTTAAAACCAAAATGTTAAATATTAAATATTCCATTCATAAGTTTTTTGTAAACACAAGACAAAAACTTTTGCATTTATTCATATAAATAGATAAACATTAACATTTATTCATATGAATAGATATTAATATTTTGGTAATTTTGATACAAATATATTTATCTTTTAAATAAGACCGCCAAGAAGTGAAAAGAGGAAACCAATTCGTCTGAGAAATAGTGTGTGTGTGCGTGTATGTGTGTGCTCATTTCATTTTTATTTAACATTTTTTCATTGAATTTAAAATCAATAAAAAAAATTTGACGTCCGTCGCTAATACGAGATAGCAGTCAGTCCCCCTATCCCCTTTCTTTATATTGCGTCACTAACGGGGAGTGAGAAAGAGAGAGAGAGAGAGAGGTTACTTTCTCCCTTTTCGGAACTATTGCGTGTGCCTCGTATATCTTTCTTTCTAGTAAGTTTAATTTAAATTACCTCTCCCGAATATTAATCAGCAAATATTTTAAGAAAACTTCAATAATTGATCTTTTTTTAAATTAAATTACATAATAACTGTTAATATCGACACAACTATTGCATATATAAGGAAAAAATAGGACGATGAAATTACGAATGAATAACGCCAAACATTAATTTATTATAAACTGTTTAAAACTAGCTATGCAAATTAAGTATTCAAAGTTCTGTCTTTGGGTCGTTTGTCTCTACGATATCAACAGTATTTCAAAATACTCTGTTGTATTATTGATTTAAATAACAGTAACCCATTTTGATGGTAATATAGGATTGATAAATGAAAAAAACTTTCGCATTTATTCATTTCGATATATCAAAGAAAAACAGATAATACACACACACATATATATATATATATATATATATATATATATATATATATACCCTCAATTTAGATCAATCAACAATATCAATATCAGCAGCTCGGTATTAAGTGGAATAGAGTTATATATATATATATATATATATATATATATATATATATATATATATATATATATATATATATATATATATATGTGTGTGTGTGTGTGTGCGTGTGTGTGTGTGTGTGTTTTGACGATCTAAAACATGTTTAAAATCAAGTTCAAAATAAAGAGCATACACAAAGGTATTATGTTCGTATTCAATGTATGACCTAAAATAAACACTACCTTGAAACAGCTGTAAACAACCATGATACCTTTGTGTATGCTCTTTATTTGGAATTTGATTTGAATATTTTTTTGAATCCTAAAAATCTCTGTCTGTCTGTACCTCTCCCTCTCTCTCTCTCTCTCTCTCTCTCTCTCTCTCATATATATATATATATATATATATATATATTGCTTGAGACAAATTTGATAATTTTTGATATTCTTTCATTTCAGAACCATATGGATAGCTGTTTCTGTGTACTGTTGTGTAGTTTGAGAGCCACAGCCGATGCATGACTGAATATTGTGACCTGCATCATAATGATTCGTTCTGGATTAAACAATTTGAAAATCTTAGCTGCTGTTCAGTGCTCTTTGAATATCTTGAAGGCCCTGAGATGTGAGCTGGAGAATTGAGATGGGAATATGGAAGCAGTGCATAGCAGTAAGGTTCATAGCAGATGTTCTTACCATGTCCTAAATTCGTTGAGAAACCGCAAATAAAAAAGTTTTGGCAAGATGCAGGCAAGCCAATGCGGCCCTTTGCTAGAGAAATAATTTGAGGAAAACCCCACTCCCCAAAAAGAGCTACTTTGGATTGGAACAATAATAAAACTTGCCTCAGTCAAGAAGGATTTTCTCCTTCACTGACTGAAGATAGAAAAGGTGATGTGTAGTATCAGGACAGATACTATACTTTGCTCCTGTGGCCACAGTCTTCAATCAGTCACAGCCAAACATGAATTCGGTAGTGAATAAAGGTCTCATAATAGTCTTATACTATTAAAGTAAAAAAAGCAAACACTAAACAATAAATTTGGTACTGAATAAAGGTCTCATAATAGTCTTATACTATTAAAGTTAAAAAAGCAAACACTAAACAATAAATTTGGTACTGAATAAAGGTCTCATAATAGTCTTATACTATTAAAGTTAAAAAAGCAAACACTAAACAATAAATTTGGTACTGAATAAAGGTCTCATAATAGTCTTATACTATTAAAGTTAAAAAAGCAAACACTAAACAATAAATTTGGTACTGAATAAAGGTCTCATAATAGTCTTATACTATTAAAGTTAAAAAAGCAAACACTAAACAATAAATTCGGTACTGAATAAAGGTCTCATAATAGTCTTATACTATTAAAGTTAAAAAAGCAAACACTAAACAGTAAATTCGGTACTGAATAAAGGTCTCATAATAGTCTTATACTATTAAAGTTAAAAAAGCAAACACTAAACAATAAATTTGGTACTGAATAAAGGTCTCATAATAGTCTTATACTATTAAAGTTAAAAAAGCAAACACTAAACAATAAATTTGGTACTGAATAAAGGTCTCATAATAGTCTTATACTATTAAAGTTAAAAAAGCAAACACTAAACAATAAATTTGGTACTGAATAAAGGTCTCATAATAGTCTTATACTATTAAAGTTAAAAAAGCAAACACTAAACAATAAATTCGGTACTGAATAAAGGTCTCATAATAGTCTTATACTATTAAAGTTAAAAAAGCAAACACTAAACAATAAATTTGGTACTGAATAAAGGTCTCATAATAGTCTTATACTATTAAAGTTAAAAAAGCAAACACTAAACAATAAATTTGGTACTGAATAAAGGTCTCATAATAGTCTTATACTATTAAAGTTAAAAAAGCAAACACTAAACAATAAATTTGGTACTGAATAAAGGTCTCATAATAGTCTTATACTATTAAAGTTAAAAAAGCAAACACTAAACAATAAATTTGGTACTGAATAAAGGTCTCATAATAGTCTTATACTATTAAAGTTAAAAAAGCAAACACTAAACAATAAATTTGGTACTGAATAAAGGTCTCATAATAGTCTTATACTATTAAAGTTAAAAAAGCAAACACTAAACAATAAATTTGGTACTGAATAAAGGTCTCATAATAGTCTTATACTATTAAAGTTAAAAAAGCAAACACTAAACAATAAATTCGGTACTGAATAAAGGTCTCATAATAGTCTTATACTATTAAAGTTAAAAAAGCAAACACTAAACAGTAAATTCGGTACTGAATAAAGGTCTCATAATAGTCTTATACTATTAAAGTTAAAAAAGCAAACACTAAACAATAAATTTGGTACTGAATAAAGGTCTCATAATAGTCTTATACTATTAAAGTTAAAAAAGCAAACACTAAACAATAAATTTGGTACTGAATAAAGGTCTCATAATAGTCTTATACTATTAAAGTTAAAAAAGCAAACACTAAACAATAAATTTGGTACTGAATAAAGGTCTCATAATAGTCTTATACTATTAAAGTTAAAAAAGCAAACACTAAACAATAAATTTGGTACTGAATAAAGGTCTCATAATAGTCTTATACTATTAAAGTTAAAAAAGCAAACACTAAACAATAAATTTGGTACTGAATAAAGGTCTCATAATAGTCTTATACTATTAAAGTTAAAAAAGCAAACACTAAACAATAAATTCGGTACCGAATAACGGTCTCATAATAGTCTTATACTATTAAAGTTAAAAAAGCAAACACTAAACAATAAATTTGGTACTGAATAAAGGTCTCATAATAGTCTTATACTATTAAAGTTAAAAAAGCAAACACTAAACAATAAATTTGGTACTGAATAAAGGTCTCATGATAGTCTTATACTATTAAAGTTAAAAAAGCAAACACTAAACAATAAATTTGGTACTGAATAAAAGTCTCATAATAGTCTTATACTATTAAAGTTAAAAAAGCAAACACTAAACAATAAATTTGGTACTGAATAAAGGTCTCATAATAGTCTTATACTATTAAAGTTAAAAAAGCAAACACTAAACAATGAATTCGGTACTGAATAAAGGTCTCATAATAGTCTTATACTATTAAAGTTAAAAAAGCAAACACTAAACAATAAATTTGGTACTGAATAAAGGTCTCATAATAGTCTTATACTATTAAAGTTAAAAAAGCAAACACTAAACAATAAATTTGGTACTGAATAAAGGTCTCATAATAGTCTTATACTATTAAAGTTAAAAAAGCAAACACTAAACAATAAATTCGGTACTGAATAAAGGTCTCATAATAGTCTTATACTATTAAAGTTAAAAAAGCAAACACTAAACAGTAAATTCGGTACTGAATAAAGGTCTCATAATAGTCTTATACTATTAAAGTTAAAAAAGCAAACACTAAACAATAAATTTGGTACTGAATAAAGGTCTCATAATAGTCTTATACTATTAAAGTTAAAAAAGCAAACACTAAACAATAAATTTGGTACTGAGTAAAGGTCTCATAATAGTCTTATACTATTAAAGTTAAAAAAGCAAACACTAAACAATAAATTTGGTACTGAATAAAGGTCTCATAATAGTCTTATACTATTAAAGTTAAAAAAGCAAACACTAAACAATAAATTTGGTACTGAATAAAGGTCTCATAATAGTCTTATACTATTAAAGTTAAAAAAGCAAACACTAAACAATAAATTTGGTACTGAATAAAGGTCTCATAATAGTCTTATACTATTAAAGTTAAAAAAGCAAACACTAAACAATAAATTTGGTACTGAATAAAGGTCTCATAATAGTCTTATACTATTAAAGTTAAAAAAGCAAACACTAAACAATAATACCTACTTTGTCTGGTCGAGTACTCTTTCTGGCAGACAACTCCACAAGAATTACTTCCATTTGAGGCGTATAAATGCTCTCCAAAAACATAGGCTGTGTCCATCCTAAACAAAAGAGGAACCATATTGTTACGCCAACGAGAGGCAGGGTTTGGTATGGCACCATGGATCATCTTCCATTGCCATATTTTGAATGCATACAACTTTAGGCCAGTCCAAAAGCACCTCATGCTACCTGTGAATGGAACATAAAAAAATGTTAAAAAAAGAATGAGTATCCTTCAGGTGTGTCCATTCAATTTGCTCGTTTAGGGACGAAAATTGGGCGATTGTGCAAGAAAAAAAGGAGTGAAAACAACAAATAGACGACAAATGTTACCAAACACAAGAAACTTTAATCTTCTATCGATTTGCGTAGCTTTTCAATTTTGGAACATTTTTTTAAGTATTTGTGTTTTTTAAAATGTTGTATCGCTATCTAGAACGCCTATAAAAACATGTCAACAACGTGAGATTGAATGGTTCGGTATAGTGCAGAGTAATTGAAATAAAGTAGAAAGTGAACCTTGGGTTTACTTTCAGCAGCCTCTTAATTTTCACTTCCCTTATTTTGTCCTTTAGTCCTCACATTCCATGAGCGATGTTTCTGACAAAGGGGTAAGAATTGCTGTTTTCTGGGTCGAAATTTATCCATCTAACACTTATCGTTGGTTAGTTTTTGACCTTGAAGTGGTAGTATTTTTTTAGCTTCTTACATCAAGTGACTTCATGCCTTGTTTGGATAGATTTTCATTAAAAAAAAAGTAGAAATTAAAAAAAATGTTTCAGTAAGTTAAAAATATACAGATCGGTCGAAGATTAAATATTTGACCAATTGGTGACGGTTATTAGTTATATTTTTGTTTAATTTTCGATTTTTCATATGTTAAACATACGATATCGAATCTTCACATCAAGTAAAGAATGGCAAACACCTTGAATATTTATTTTTCAAAGCCTTCTAGATAGTGATATAAAATCAGAAAAAAACCAAATACTTAAAACAATTCCAAAACTAAAAAGCTACACAGATCGCTAGAAGATTAAATTTTCATGCGTTTGGTAGAAGTTATTTATTGTAAATTTGTTTTATTTTTGGAATTTTTTTAAGTATTTGAACATTGGAGATGTGTGCAGAACAGGAGACTTCAGTAGTATGGTCATGTTGAAAGAATGGATGGAAGTTCTTGGATTAGTAGCTTGTAATAGTATGTTGTGAATTGTGTTCCTTTAACCGTGCAACGCGTTCTTCCTTCTTTTTCTTCCGTCTTCTCCCAACGTATCCGATCTTCGTGACGTTCTCTACTCGACTCCCACCGATCCAAAAGACACCGCCTTTTATGTAGCCTTCTTGCTACACCTAATTTGCATAATGCAACCCTCTCAGTCTCGTAATTTAATGGGCGTGGGTTCGCGCCTCGGTGTTACGACTGTCTCCTTCCGAGCCGTCACTACATAGATATAGAACAGTTGAGGTAGCAGGTTCTTCTCAGGGGAAGGCCAAATTAAACATGAAAGGAGGTGATAAAAATGGACCTGAGGAAAAGAAGGATAAATAAAGACCTGGGCAGAGATAGGTTAGTTTGGAAGTCAATTTCTTGAAGTGTGATAGATGGACGGATGGACGAACAGAGCTGCTTATAATTAAATGTTTATAAAAGTCAGTATTTTGTTATGGAGCAATATAGGAGTTAAAAATAAGAATATTTGATCTGGATTAGTTGGATTATTTGGACTACTGTTCTTATCTTGAGTATTAGTCTTGCAACGTTTCGGCCGATGTAACCTCCGACCTTCTTCAGGTGCATCATGTCGAACTCGGGAATCTTTATGTCGAACTTGAGAATCTATATGGAATTTTAAACAGAACCCTTCTTTTTAATTCACGGGGGTAGCTTGCTCTCGTTCTGTACTTATATTCTTAGTATTGTCCGTACTGAGGATTGAACCTTCAACCTCCAGAAGACTGCCACTTAGAACTGATTATTACTTAGCACTTTTATCCGTTGCACCACAGGTCCTTGCAGATATTCTTATTTTATGAAGATTAGCAACACGTGTGTAGAGAATTTAAATCAATTCTCTGAATAGGTGTAATGTTGCTAAGAATTGCCATGTATTACTTTGGCAGTAATGCATGTGCCGAAAATAAAAGATGGTAAACAGCTTGTGGTGAACAAAGACATAACATTTATTGAAAGAGAAAAATGGATAAATAAAGACCTGGCCAGATATAGGTTACTTTCGAAATAAATTTCTTAAAGCCGCCAAACGCATGCCAGCATGTAAAACGGATGTTAAACCGATGATGATGATGATGATGATGATGATGATGATGATGATGATGATGATGATGATGATGATGATGTTTGATCTTGCGTTTATAAGTTAATCAAAACAAAGTACAATCAGACATGTGCACGGATTTAAAACAAATTAAACCATATTTTCCTCTCAACTCATGCATTGGTCCATCTAAAGAGAGCGTCTCCTCTCACTCTCGTGTGACGTCACCATTACACATGTACTTGTTAAAGTAAGTCTCAAACCTGAAACGGTATCTCCTATTCAGTGATAAATAGTAGAAATCCTATGGCATACGGTACTTTATCTCAAATAAATTCCCAGTGAGATTCTCGCAGATTTCTCGAAGCTGAAGCCAATGTGATATGTTTCCAAATAATTCCAAGTATAGTCCACACTGACGATTCCACTGGGTGCTAGAAAGCGTAGTTTGACTGGTAGCTATACCCAAATTATTGGTGTTGTATAATGAGATAGAGGGTGGGATGGGATCTTGTGGGTGACTGCACAGTGAGAGTTGGCTGACAGCAATTAAGCTCTTTCCAAAAAGACAGTAGTCTGATACAAGCGTGTATTGGAGCCCACCACCCCACCCTAGCCTGTGGGAAAGGAAGTTGTGTAAAAATAAAAACAGCAGTTTAAAAAATTTGTCTTAGGAAATAAATCTTTAAACCATAATCATTGTGTTATTGCGTTAATATCTGAACATGTATCTGTCTGCATTTACTGCACAGGCCGTGATCGTCTGCTCATTGTGCTCGTTTGAATTTAGTGTTTGATTCCGACACTCATGCGGTCTCTCTCACTGCTGTAACAAAAGGATTCGGCCTCAAAAAAAAAAAACACAAAGAACAACAACTCCAGTTTAAAACAATTAACAATGTTTTATTTTGAGAAGTCACAATGATACTATTGAGCGACGAGCCTTCAAATCAAGATAAAAATATCTCAACGGCCTATCTTCCAATCGAACACAAACAGTCCGTTAGCTTGAGGCTCAAAGGCGCATCTGTCTCTGAGACCAGCAGAACCCCAAACCCAACTGACCCCCTCTGCTCATCCTGCTGGAATGTATATAGATATTGGTGTCATTTGTGGTAGAGCACTCAACCACCTACTTGAAAATCATGGGTCAGTTTATCTATGGACATCAAAAACTGACTGCACAGAGGGTCTCGTATCTGTTGGGGCATTAATTTTTCTAAGACTCAAGTGGCTCATAATCACAGCATGGAATATCGGATTTAAGAAAACAGCCCATTTCTTGGGCTGTCTCTCTTCTCTTAGCTAAATATTTCTCCCACTGCAGGCCTGTCGTTTGTAGCATGCATTGCAACTATGCATTCCACTAAACATGCAGCACTTCACATGTTTACAAGTATCTTCTCGACAAAACGAAGGCAGATAAAAGATGGAGACACAAACGTATGGAACAATGCGGGTAACAAAAACGAAAGTAAAGACGATGCACATTCCTATGGATATTTTTGTCAAAAATAAATGGTGCTGGGTGCAACATAATGGTAAAAGATCTTTAGGTGATTCTCCAGATTAACCCCGATATGTAATACTTCACTTAATTGCTCTTAAAAAGAAAATAGCACAAAAACTTTATTATGTACTTACCTGCTAGGTTAAAAAAAAAGATAGTACATCAAAAATTATGCAAATTCATCCAGTACTTATGTTTTTAAAAAATAAAATAAAATTTTATTGGTGGAAGCTGTCGGTCGCCATATTCGGCCTTATTGGACAAGGTACATGACTCAAACTTTTAAATCTCATGTAACGATCATAATAATCCCGGCTAGAAAGCGTTTACCGATAAAACTTGAATTTATATTTTAAAAACAAAAATACTGGATGAATTTTAATGTACTGTAATTTTTTAATTGAACAGGTACGTACGTAATAAAGTTTTTATGCAATTTTCTTTTTTTGATTTCGGAGTTAATCTGGAGAATCACTGATCTTTACATGCGCAAAAGATTATTTTACTCCAGTTGAAATGAATGACTCTCTCCTTGGATAAGCCCCTTGTTTTGATAAGTTTCTAAGACTGACTTTCACTCCAGATCTAAAACGGAAAACTTATATCGAATCTGTTGTTAAAATTACTGGAAAAATGGTTGGATCATTCTACCATTCGAGAAAGTACCTAACTCCCAAGTTATCAGAGTCGGATACGTCCTAAGATGGAGTACTGCTGTCATTCAGAGCATTCTTTCTTGCCCTGAAAGAGTTTAAAATCTACTTCGCAATCTAGTAGGGAATGATCACTTTTGTTATCTACAGTCCTTTTCTCAGATAAGAGACGTTGCTAGTCTTTCTCTACTCTATCATTATTTTCCTGGAAAGTGCTCGACTGAGCTTCAATATCTGGTCCCTCCTTGTAAAACTTTTGCATCCAGAACTCGTTTTATTGCCACCAGTACAAAAAGCTTTCATTTCTTTCTCTGTGTGCCTTTCCATGAACAGATTTTCTTTCCAATAACGTCCCATCTGGGTAACACATTGCCACAGGATTACTTTCCTGGGGGATACAGCATTGTCATCTTCAAGTCTAATATCAATAAAAACTGGTCATAAACCACCCTCATTAGTCATCAAATTTTATTCCTTCCATTCGTTATTTTGCAATCCTCTCATAATATTCTTCATCATTCAACTGACAATCTATCCATCTCATTAACCCTTATCCTCGAGTGCCTTTAGCCTTGATATGTGGTGAATCATTAGTAAATAATAAAAAAGTATTGGCATCAAAAGAGTTAAAAAGGTACTTACCTACCAAGTGCTTGTTGACCCATCTATGTTCCTGCTTGGTTGGTAATTGCACAATTTCCTGATTATTTTCTGTACAGATTTTCTCAGCATTGTAATAGTCGACTGATGTGTTATAGAACCAGTAAAACTTCCCCAGGTGGGGATTGTGGGTCACAACAGGTTCTGGATACTTTTGGTTTGGCCAAAATACTGGAAAGAATCATAGACAAATTTCAATAAAGAAAAAGAAAAGGAATCAAAAACACTATTATGAATATTTTGCGAGATAGCATTTGTATAAGTTCGTAGCTGGAATACCCGTAGCACAACAGGTGCATGATACTTGGAAACCCTTGAACCATTTTAATAATGTGCACAAACCAATGCTTAATTTGGTCCTCTATCAATCAAAGCATAAACTGCTTAAATTGATCATAGAATTTTCTCAAATTTCTGTCCATTTTCCTATGGTTTGAATCTCATTAAAATCAAACCAAATTTATTGGCAAAAAATAGCAAAGTGCAACAAGCCATGTAAAATGACAGTTAGAAGATGTGTGCGTCTATACACTGTCTGAATATCTGTCCAAGGCGACTTTAAACCTGGATATGGTAAGGATCGTCACTACCTCCTCTGCTAAGCTGTGCCACAGAGCAGAAACACGGACAGGGTATGCTGAGTCCATGGTACATCTTTTGCTGGGTCCTGTGAAGATCAGTTGAATTGAGAAAATAGTTAATGGGGAGATGCCCAAGGAGGCATAACAAACAAACAAACAAACAAACAAACAAACAAACAAACAAACAAACAACAACAACAATAACAATAACAATAACAATAATAATAATGATAATAATAATAATAATAATAATATATGGGATATGGATATACAAACAGATAAACTCATACAAGCAAGGAGACCTGATGTTATTATAATAGCAAAAAGGAAAAATCTTGTAAAATCGTAGACTTCGCCGTTCCAGCAGACCACAGAGTGAAGATCAAAGACACGGAAAAACGAAATAAATACACAGAACTAGCCAGAGAACTGAAAGGAATATGGAGCATGAAGAAAGTTAGTATAATACCAATAATCGTAGGAGCACTAGGAACAATCTCCAAAAACCTGGAGAAAAGACTGGGAGAAATTGGAATCAAAGGGACTATCGAAACCATACAAAGGACGGCAATGATCAAAACAGCTGCAATCTTAAGGAAAATCATTGAATGCGGAAACTAACACACATAAGCTACAAAGGCTAACCAGTCACAAGGAATTTACAACGGAGAAAACAAAACCACACAAAGAACACCACAACAAGAGTCAAGGAACAGAAACTGCAAGAAACAGCACTTCATAATCTGCCCCCCCCCCCAATAAATTACACCGGCCTCAGCTATCACTACACAAAAATGAACCAAAGAAACAGAAATTACAAGAAACACTATAAGCTCCTTCCTCTGCGCCCCCCCCCAAAAAAAGTTTTTAAAAGAATTAAAAATTATTTTTTTTATTTTTAAATAAGGAAAGAGAAAAGGAAAAAAAATAAGGAATTGAAAGAAAAAAATTTAAAAATTAAAATAAAAATTAAAAATCTCTTTTTTTTAAAATTAATTTAAAGAAATATTATTTTATTTATTTATTTATTTTTTTAACTGGTGCCGCTCTAGGCTGACACCAGACAAAATATTTGTAGAAGGTCGATGAGGATGAGAAGACCGAGAAAGGACAGCATAAACCAGACCTCCACTGGAAAAGTGCAGAGAATGCTGAGACCTTGGGGAGGCTTATTGCCACCCAAATCCCAGAGAAGACCAATTGTCCTTACCAGCGAGAAATCAATAGTAAGAGGCTGTTGCGATACCGCATCGTTATCGAAAAGAGGTGAAGAATACTGGAAGTCTGGGAAGACTTGTTGTCACTCAGACTCCAGGAAATACCACTGGTTATTGTCGGTGAGCAATCACTGACGATGATCTGTGTGAGAACTCCTAGTGAGTACAAATAATAATAATTGAAAGAGTCAATATGCTTTTCTTTTCAGAGGTATAAGTTTCTTACTGTATTTATTTTTGCTACCAATACTTGGGAGAGTGAATAGGCTCAGTGGTAGAGCTTCAGGCTCCAGACTCTGGAGTCCTGGTTTCGAATCTCGTTAGGTTCAGCCATGCCGATGAGTCGTATAATGACGAAACACATATCCGTGGATAATTATATTAAAAATATATATACATATATTTCGCTATCCATTGGTGAGGGAAAATTATTCCCAATTTAGCATTTAGGTAGAGTGCTTTCCGTTCAAAAGTATTGCAGACAAAATAAACAAATAAATGATATATATATATATATATATATATATATATATATACATATATATATATATACAGGGTAATCTCCTAAATGAATGGATTTTGGAATATACATTCTAGACAACACGGTGACTAACATGGACACATTATTTTTTTTGTAGATGTTCATATTTTAAGAGGTGCATATATATAAATGAAATTTTAATTATGAATTTTGGAATATATATTCTGGGCAGCTCAATGAGTAACATAGGCACATTATTTTTTGTGTAAACTTTACCATTTAGGGGGTGCACTCACCCAAACTTCCACCTGCCTCCCAAAAGCTTTTTAAAAATAAGTTAGATACGAAAACCTTAATACCGAAAAGAATTTCTCTACATCAAAATTTCAGTTATATTAAGTAAGTAATGTTGTTTATTTCTTTTGATAATCTTGCAGAGGTTTAAATTGCTTTTTTCTTTGGGAATAAATATTTTTTAAACTGTTAATTTAAATTGAAGAAAAAAATGCAACATTTCAAGTTAGTAAAAATGTCTGAAATAAAATGAGACAAATTTTTTAATTTTTATTATTTGCATTATTCGGACTACTGTTCTCATCTTGAGTGTTATTCTCATAACGTTTTAGCCGATGTAACCTCTGACCTTCTTCAGGTGATTTTTGTCGAACTCGGTAATCTTTATGTCAAACTCGGGAATCTGTACGGAATTTTGAACGGAACCTTTTATTTAACATTTGTAATTGTATTCTTAGTATCGCTCACACTGAGTATTGAACCATCAACCTCCAGAAAACTGTCACTTAGAACTAATTATTACTTAGCATTTATATCCGTAACACCACAGGTCCAAGCAAGCTACCCCCGTGGATTAAATAAAGGGTTCCGTTTGAAATTTCGTACAGATTTCCGAGTTCGACATAAAGATTCCTGAGTTCAACAAGGTGCACCTGAAGAAGGTCGAAGCTTACATCGGCCGAAACTTTGTGAAGATGAGAACAGTAGTCCGAATAATACAAATAATACAAATTATCAATCTTCATCTAAAAATTCCGAAACACAAAACTATTATTACTGTTGCTACTTAGTAATTCCTATATATATATGACGCGGTCTGAGCTCTTGGTTACGCTTTTTTCCACTTTCCGGCAAAAAGTGTAATTTTTAGGAATTTGTCAAATTGAGCATGCAATACATGAATTGCAATCAAAATTTTATGGGACATGCAGTGAAACTATTTTCAATGCAGAAAGAGGTAAAAAAATGGTCAAAAATTGAGTTTTAGAGACGCTGCTATAAATTTATAATCGGAATTAGTGGACTGGCAGACTTTGACAAGACTTAATGTTTCTCTTATCTAACCTTTCTTGAGGAAAAACATAAAACAGTATAAAAGACTAATTGACCACATTTATAGCACTTTTTCTCATAAATCCTCTTTAAATTACACTTATTTTTAAATTACATAATCGGAATTAGTGGACTGACAGAATTCGACAAGACTTCACTCATATAACCTCTCCAAAAGCATTAAAAATGCCCCAAATAGATTTGGTTTGATTTGAGGAAAAACATAAAACAGTATAAAAGACTAATTGACCATATTTATAGCACTTTTTCCCATAAATCCTCTTTAAAATAAGGTTGAAATGCATGACATCAAACAACGCGACATAACTTACATACGAAACTCAATATACCCCTAAGTATTAATAAAGAACAAATATCAAACAACTTGAAAGAAATCTGTTCACTTTTTCCTATCACTGTTTGTGTATCAGTTTATTGAAAAATATAATTCTTTTCTTTTTAGGTACTTCTAAAGAATAATGTAGTAGTTCATACAGGCTCTTAGTTAATGCAATGTTTGTAACTAAAGAAGATCAGAAGGAAATGTTTTTCAAAAAGAAATTAAGTCAGCTCAAATTTACTAAGCTTAGCTTAGTTTCTTTTAGTTGTCTAATCTCCATTGCTATCGATGAAACTGTTTATGTCTTTTGTAGATATTCAGATGGTAAATTCCAGGATTTCAGTATTCTTTGACTAATAGGATTTTCAACCAGCTTTCCAAACCCATACTTCAAAATGTTCGCTTGGGAATTTCCATTGGTGACGGAATACTCTTTGCTAAAAGAGGTCTCTTCGATATCTCAACTGATATACAGTCATTCTTCCAAGGTAAATCAAATCTATTTCCTGTAGGAAATGGAACTGAGTTAGTTGGAAAAATTTAGAACACATTAGAAAACATTTTAAGTTGTCAATTGGAGATGTAAGAAGCATGTTATCAAGTGTCTTTCGAAGGCTGTAAATTCTAGACTTCTTCAAACCATCTTCTTCAGCAAATTGGTTAATTGGGTCTTCAAGGTCATCATTATCATGGGGGTGAGCAATACCATCATTACTGTCGTCATCATCAACAACAACATCATCGTGCCATTCAGCTGTTGCTTCTGATCTGAGGCAGTTTCTCTTTTTTCTCCACACACAATTAAATGTTGAGACTCTTCACTTCAATGTGTTCCAGTATGTCACAATTAAGTTTTAAATAGTATGTTACTAGGGCTTTACAGAGCCCTCCCAAAAAGAGCGCGCTCCAGGAGCACACTCCTTTTTGTTGGAGCGAAGGAGAAGAGAGCTTATTTTATATTCAGCGGGAGTGGAGCAGGAGCAACTCCATTTGGGACTAAAGAGTGGTGGTTTTATCGCTCCGCACTCCTCGCTCCAAAATTATTTGATTTTTTTTTTTAAACATTATTTTTTTTTATTCAGCAGGAAAAGAAAAAATCTCTTTGAGTTATTTTAAAAATTATATCTCTGGTAAATGTATATGAGATAGAGAGAGAGAGAGAGAGAGAGAGAGAGAGAGAGAGAGAGAGAGAGAGAGTGAGAGAGAGAGAGGGAGGAAGGGAGAGAGGAAGGGAGAGAGAGGGAGAAAGAACGAGAGAGTTACACATGAAAACAGAACACTGAACTTCTAAGGGTTTTTTTCCCATCTACATGTTACATTTTTGATAGGACATTTTTCTTAAGGCAGGAGACAATTTGGCAACAAATGTCTTCAAATGCGCCAGTGAGTCTATAGATGTCTTTGAAGTTATTTTCTTAAAGATTTGAAGTTTTTTTGTATTTATGACAAGGATGTTTATTGCTGATTGAATAAATAAGCCAATTTTTCTTTTCATTTTAATTGAACTTTTATGCCACATTTTTACTGTCGTCTGTTTGGCGACATTTTGTTATTCTTAAATTCACAACTAGTATGCTTTAAACTTTTCATGTTTGCTTTTAAATTCGTTTAATTCCGTTAAAACTTGCTTTTGTAAATAGAATGTTTAAAGTTTGTTTCTTGTGTGCAATAAAATGTTAAAGCAGTAAAAATATCTTTAGTCCAAAGAAAAAAATATCTTTAGTCCAAGGAAAAGATATCTTTAGTCCAAGGAAAATAAAAACAATAAAAACCAACATGGCCGCCAGCGATTAAAACCTGGAATTGAAGTTAGATTCTCAACACTTTAAAAAGTAAATGAAAATTTTATTTCAGAACCAAAAATACAATTAAGACCAACAATCAGTTTCATCCAAAATTTGGGCGAGTACCAAGCGAAATGAGTAAAAAAAACAAAAAAACAGCGATCCCTATTCTACAATTAAATCGATGTTTAAACTTAATTAGATTAAAGAAAACGTCTTAAATTTTAATTTTAAAAAGCAAATAATTAGACTTTCTGACTAATTTGTTGTTTTTTTAGAACCGAAAGTAGATTAGATATCTTTCTTTATCTTAAAAAATCTATTATCGAATATTAAAATCGTAAACAGTTTGTTTTTATTATAGATTTCAAATATAGACGTGTTCACCTTTTTTATTTCAATTTTTAATTTTAATAAATGTTTTCGCCCGACCTAGGAAAACTTGCTCCAGTTAATTTTTCGGGGGAAGAAAATTTGACCCGATATTTTTTCAACTCCCAAGGTCTAGGCCAGATATTTTGTATGACATTTTAAGACTTTAAATGGATCTCTGAATTGTTTACTGACACTTTATTGATATTTTTTGGCCAACTTATGAAATTTTTTTTTTTATTCAATCTTTAAAAAATAAACTTCATTGTTTTTTTCGCCCCAAATTGTACTATTGAAAAAAAGAATGGATAAATCGATTTGTTTGAAAGTACTTGCGCGTTTCTCTGTGATAAATAATAATATACATTATACAATATAGTTACGTTCTTAAAACAAACAAATATTAAACAACCACACAACGATTAATGTTGCCCTGGCTGTCTCTCCTCTCCCAGAGAAATGTTTTCTTTAAAAAGAAAATAATCACTAATAATGTTTAAAAGTAAAACTTTATTTACTTAAAACAAATCTAAATACCCTTCCAAAATAAATAGAAAAAATATCGGGCCAAATTTTCCTACACTGGAAAAATAGGTTGTTAATGTAATGAAAATTAAAATTGTTTTAAAATACTTCAGGGATTTTTCTATTTTTATTTTATACCTCAGGAAACGAAAATTTACGTATGCTTCGTCCGACATGTTCTCCTATAACCCTGAGCACATCTCAAAATATTAGTGAGATTTTGTCAAATATTATCTTACGGTCTTACACTTAAAGTGACATTCCCACCCATATTGACGAGATCCTTTGACGTCCACCCCTATCCTTCGACCACTCATTGGCAGAATAGAACGTTTATGAAAGAAGGTACATTTTTCATTATGGAGCGCTGAAAAAGAGCCGCTCCTTTTTTATAGGAGTTTGAGCTGGAACGGCTCTTTTTTGAAAATGGGGAGTGTGAAAAGAGCCAGCTTCAATTTTGGCCGTTGGAGCAGGAGCGGGAGCAGCTCCAAATGTAGTGGAGCGGCTAAAGCTCTGTATGTTACTATATCACACTTGTGTTTGAAATAGGATGTTAGTCAGTATGTCACACTTAAGTTTAAAATAGTATGTTTAATTGCAGTTTGAAAAAGCATTTTCGTCTGTATGTCACACTTAAGTTTGAAATAGCATGTTAGTTAGTATATCACATTTAAGTTTAAAATAGCATGTTAGATCAGTATGTCACACTTAAGTTTGAAAAAGCATATAAGTCAGAATGTCACATTTAAGTTATAAATAGAATGTTAGGTTAGTATTAACACACTAGTTTGAAAAAGCATGTTAGTAAGTATGTCACAGTTTAGTTTAAAATAGCATGTTAGTTAGTATATCACACTTAAGTTTGAAATAGTATGTAGAGATGTTACACTTCAGTTTGAAATAGCATGTTACTCAGTATGTCACAGTTTAGTTTAAAATAGCATGTTAATCAGTATATCACACTGAAGTTTGAAATAGCATGTTAAGTTTGAAATAGTATGTACAGATGTTACACTTCAGTTTGAAATAGCATGTTAATCAGTATGTCACATTTAAGTTTAAAATAGCATGTTTGTCAGAATGTCACACTTAAGTTTGAAATAGCATGTTAGTCAGTATGTGACAGTTAAGTTTGAAATAGCATGTTAGTCTGTATGTGACACCTACGTTTGAAATATTTTAATCAGTCTTAAGTTAGAAATAGCATGTTAGGCAGTATGTCACAGTTTAGTTTTAAATAGCATGTTTGTCAGTATGTCACACTTAAGTTTTTAAATAGTTTAAGAAGTAGTCTTATTTTGCCATTCTATTTACAGCAGATGTCCTTGGCACAGACATCTACATAAAACAACACAAATCTTATAACATAAAATACACATTCATTTTTACATTCAGAAAATAATAGCAAAAATGTACTTACAAACGCAGTAAGTTATATTAAAGATGATCAGGTGAAAAAATATTAATGAGTGTTTGAATCCGAATTTGAAAAACATGGTTGCCTATACTACACTTTGCTCCAATTTTGGGTTAGGTAGATATTTTTTTATTCACTTTTGTTCTTTTTCTTTCTCGTTTTTTATGTTTCTTATTTTTTGTTTTTATGTTGTGTGCTTTTGTTTGAAAATTTTCTTGTTTTTGAAGTCTTCTTGTTGTTTATGTTTTCTTGATTTTATTTTCACTTCTTTCAAATGGATTATATTTTTGCAATATTTTCACCTGAGTCATTTCAAAGTATTTCTTTGTATAAAATAGATGTCTGTTGTTCTGGAAGATTTTGTTTTTGTAATTTTTTAGTAAGTAAACATCAGTTGTATGTTATTCTTTTTGGGTTGTTGTGTTTTTCCTGTTTGTTTGTTCTGTTTCTTTTTTCCCAGTCGTTTTTATTATTTTATGAAAAAATTGTTTTTTGTTTTTATAAATTGCATATGTTTTGGCGGTTAATTTTCTTGCTTTATATTGATATTTTAAATAGTTGGACTTATTTTTTTTAGTTTTTTTCTTTTGTTTTTTGTATGTCTCGTTTTTTAAGTTGTTGTTTTTTTGTTTTTTTTGTATGTTATACTAAGTAATCATCAGTTTTCTTTTTCTTATTTTGTTCTTTTTGGTTTCTTGTTGTTTTAAAAATATTTTTCCAGTAAATTTTATGTTTTTAAAAATTATTTTTATAAAGTCATCATTTATTTAAGTGGAATTTTCTTGCTATATGCGGATGACTATATGAAAACAATTAAATCCCAAAAGGATTTAAAAATGGTTTTCTTTATATTTTAGTTAAAAATTGTGTGTATGTGTGTGTGTTTCAAAATAAGAAATAGTTCTTTTTTTTTCAAGTTTAAACATTGTTTTTAATCAATAGTTTTAATTTTTGGTTAGGTACTTATTTACTTGCCTCCCCAGAAGGGCAGAGTTAGACTTAAGGTCGGTTTTTAATGTGGGGAAAATCTAGCTCCCCAAAAAGGGACACTCTGGATTGAGACAACAATTTTAAAAAAGGCCTCCGTCTAAAAGGATTCTTCACTGACAGAAAAGATAAAGTGTAGTATCAGAACAGATACTACACTTTGCTCCAATTTTGGGTTAGGTAGATATTTTTTTATTCACTCTAGTCCAATCCACATCTTGGCTGGTAAGAATCGTTAGGTATTTTGAATGAACAAGAAAATGTTTGTCTTAAGAGTCTGAATGAATTATAATAAATAATTGATTCTGCACAAGTGACCAATCATCACAAAGTTGGGATTTAGCTAGCCTGTTGGTCAAACAAAACTTTTAGAATAGATAATCCCTGACCAATGACTTGATGTTGTTTTTTTTTCTTCGTTTGTAAAACATATACATTTAAATGAAAATAATAAGGGCAGTGATTCTATTTTTATTAGTATATATATATATATATATATATATATATATATATATATATATATATATATATATATATACTAGCAAGTACTACCCACCCTCCGGGCAGCAATTAATCTAGCTGTAGTCAATGTTCTTTTCATATTTTGATAATTTGAAGAAAAACAACAAAAATGTGATTGTTATTGTGTTATTTGATATATTCTAATGGTGAGATTTGATTTTGTATAAGTATAAAAATGAATTTTCCATAATGAAGAGATTAAACGAAAAATGTCAAGAATAACCAACAGTAAAAAGGGCTGAAAAAACAAAACAAATAATCAACAAATAACTGTTACCAAAGGCAATAAAGTTATTTTTCTACCTACCTGCCTGTATTTTTGTGTTTTATTGTTTTTTTAAAGCGTTTTTATTGCATTTTATAATTCGTCCAAATCCGATTGCGTTACAGTTCCATTTTCAAGATGACATATGTGGATATCGCCAAAGTTTGTTTTTCGACGTTTAGGGTAAAGTAACAAATAAATAGTGAAAAAATAACTGTCCCAAACGCCTTAAAATGTACTTTTCTACCCAATTGAAGGGAAATAATTTAAAAAAAAACCCCATCAGAGTTCGTAGAGGGTCGGCGAACGACTGTCAGCCATATTTTTTTCTTCAGTATAACCTAATATATTTGACCGAACTTTCAATTTAAATAATAAAAAAACGCTTAAAAGTATTTTAAAACACAAACAAATAAGGCAGGTAGGTAGAAAAGTAATTTTTATTGCTTTTGGTTGCAGTTGTTTGTTTATTATTTGTTTTGTGTGCACCTTGTCGTTCTATTGGTTGTTCTTGACAATTGCCAAATGCTGAACGTCAATTGGTCAAATAAAACAATTATATATTCCTGAGTAATTTAATATGGTTACTTTGTATTTTTCGTCTTTATTATTAAAGACAGAAATATAAAACCACACTTAATGACGATTTTAAAAAAAATCAATTCTATTTTTTTTTAATTGAAAAAATTGAGAGGAGGGGGGTTCTTTATTGTTTTCTTTAATGGCAAATTCATAATCATAATCATCATCAGTAGCAGCAACATCATCATGGCTGTCGTCGTCGTCGTCGATGTCGTCAGAAACAACAACAAAAACCGAAAGTTAGCTTTCGAATTTCAAAATAATCATTTTGAATGTTAAACATTTTTCTTTAAATCGTTGTAATTAATATTACTACTACTAAGTATATGGAGAAAAGTATTATTACATTGATGTCAGGAAAGTGGAGTACAAACAAAAATGAATTGTGCAGAATATTAATTTATTTGAGAGTTTTTGTAAAATTATTATTTAAATAAAGCATCTTGTTGAGTGTATTTTGACAATATTGGGTATATATAACATGTTATGAAAAAATTTTTTTTTGCATTTATTCATTGGCCTTTTGGCTAAGATCAAAGTGTAGTATCTGTTCCGATGGATACTGCACCCCATAGACTGGTATTGTCTTGGCCTTCGGGCTTGATTTACGCCTGTCTATGGGTCTGTCCTGTGCAATTCTAGGAGGTCCACCCTCCGAAGCATCGCCTTCCCTCTTTGGGGAGGAGTAAGTTTATTGCTTACTGCCTGAGGCGCCCCTACCGGGGAATGCAGACGGGACTGCCCAGGCAATTTTTAATGGCCAGAGTGCTCACCTCTCGGGCGCTGGCTTTTCAAACCCCACTTTCCCGACCTTGGGTCACATCTTACTTGTGGGAGTAAGATAACAACTGGCCTTGTGCCTAACTCCTGGAGAGGAGTAAATCAATACTAGCAAATATATGCTGCCTCAGGTCGCATATTTTTGCTAGTTGTTTTATTTAATGGCTCACTAAAATGTGTTTGTTTTTTGTTTTTACAAAAAAAAAAGAAAAATCATCTCATCTTTTATTTTAATAAATGAAACACGGAATAATAAAAACATAGTTTTTAAACAAAATTGACCCTTTACGGTATAAAATGTAAAACAAAAAATCGAGGAAAATATTTTAAATACATCTGCAAATCTGAAAAAAAAAACAATCATAAGTGTATATTTGCGAATATTAATTTAGTAGAATCTTTAAAACAAATTAATTATGTAAATTTGAAAGACGCGTAATGTTTGGGGAAGTTTTTGAATGGGTATATATAGGAGCTGATAAGTAGATATAAAAAGAGAGCGATCTAAACGAATAATATTGTTTAGTACAATTAATAAAAGTAATAGGATAGTTTTGTGCTTCAGACAGACAGACATATACCAAATCTCCATTAGTAATAGAAGTACAATAGTACAATTAATAGAAGATACCAAATCTCCATTATTAATAGATATACACATGACTTTCGTATTGGGGTTCGAACCGTATGTCTGACATGGATTGTCTCCCCTCATACTGACGATTGCAGGTTTTGCATGAAACACATGTGTATATGGATTTATTTTGAAATAATATTTATTTATAAATAATTATTCAAAGCTCTTGCAAGATAGAGCACTTTCCGTTAAGTTGACAACAAGCTGTCATTCTGCATAATGTATAACTCTGAGCCCCAACAATTTGAGTACTCTCGATTGCTTGCTGGATAGCCGCCGTGTTTGCTATTTAGATGTTAATTTACTTCCCATTTCTAGACAATGTATAGTGGAGCATTGGTATGCACCTCAGCTCTTGAGTAAAACATGACTTTCGTATCGGGGTTCGAACCGTGTGACCTGCAGGAATTGTCTCCTCCAATACTCACGATTGCAGGTGTGGCATGAAACACATGTGTATATGGGTTTATTTTGAAAATTATATTTATAAATAATTATATATATATATATATATATATATATATATATATATATATGGAAAATGATAAAGGAAAGCCAAAATCTTCAATATTTATGTGTTCATCAACGTTTCGTCTTTATTGTCAGATTTCCTCAGGATGAAGAAATATGAAGAAAACTCATATAAGCATCAATTCTGACTTGCCTAGGAACGGCGAGCAGAGGCTGGTATGTGAGCAAAATAAAAAAATCAAACAGATAAAAAAAAAGGGGGCTGCGCGGTATCATAAATATATAAATATTTGAAATCATAATTAATATGTTTCTGAACTTTATATATATACTAGCAAAATCTACCCGCCCTCCGGACAACAATTAATCGGGAGGGGGAGGGGTTAGTTAAAAAATATTTTTACTCAGAGAATTCCATAATTTTAACAACAAACTTGTCTCTGAACTTTATATATATAAGGGCCTTGTAGGTTAGTACCTACACTTATATTTACCAGCAATGCTTCAAGCAAACTACAATCTCCTTTTATATATATATATATATATATATATATATATATATATATATATATATATATATATATATATATATATATATATATATATATAGTGTGTAGATTTCAATTTTGTGTAGAGAATCTGAATAACAGCTCAATGTAATTTAAACAGAGCAAAATAGAATTATAAAAAGAAAAACTATACACACATTAAGGTTGTACACATAATAACTTATTTCGACCCCTTTAATTAGGTCTCCTCAGATGTATAGGTTATCTATACATCTGAGGAGACCTAATTAAAGGGGTCGAAATAAGTTATTATGTGTACAACCTTAATGTGTGTATAGTTTTTCTTTTTATAATTCTATATATATATATATATATATATATATATATATAATACGGTACATCATCAGTACCGTCGGTTTCGAGTTCGGAAGGGGTCCGACATTCCAAACTTTCTTCAGCTTTTGTTGATACTGTTGCAGAAAAACCAAGATGGTTATATATATATATATATATATATATATATATATATATATATATATATATATATATGATTATTAATGACAATATATGTATTAGCATATACTATTAGTGCCCTTTTGCTTTGCAGTCTCCTTAAAAGATTCAGCTCGATGATTGTCAATTAGTGACAAAAGAGCAAATATAAGTCAGGTTCATATTATATTCTAATAACCATGTTTTTATTTTATTACTTTTATTTTTATTTATTCACATTTCCAAAAAACATAACATTTCTGCGAGATATATTTTTTACGGTCCGTTTCATTTGTCTTGTGCCAAACAACATTTTTATATCAATATCGTCTCTGCAACATTACAAAATCATCAGAAAAATTCACAAAGAGTAAAAAGTTCTTGGATTAAAGTGTCTTTAAAAAACCTACACTATACAGTGCTTCATTTTTTCTGATGATTTATATATATATATAAGGGAAGTTAACATAAAACGAGAGTTTCGGACAAAATGTGAAAGGGGTTTAGGAAATGTGGAAAAAGCGGAGTAGCATAGTAACAAAAATAAAAACACAGACACATCATTAAGGTAAGGCCAAAATATTTCGATCGTCAGTTAGCGATCATATTCATCGAAATATTTTGTCTTACCTTAATGATGTGTCTGTGTTCTTATTTTTGTTAGTATGCTACTCCGCTTTTTCCACATTTCCTAAGCCCATGTCACACACACACACACACATATATATATATATATATATATATATATATATATATGTGTGTGTGTGTGCAAACATTGTTAAAAATAACAGATCTCGTCTGTTTAATTATACCTTTTTTTACTTTTTCAAATTTTCTGATGGTCTTTCTTGTATTAAAATCAAAAAAATTAATAAATGTTCCATAGGTTTCAAAAGTTTCATGAACGTTTTCGATTCTCCGTCGAATCATCCACAGGTGTCAAAGGCAAATGAACAAAAAATCTGGAGAAAGAAGAGAATTTTAAATGCTGCCTAAATGCACACAATTCAAATATATATATATATATATATATATATATATATATATAAACTTCCAAGATTATTATTATTTAAATGATGGTTGAGGATGAGCTCTCATCTGCTGTTTAAATATCCCAAGCAATAAGCATATCAAAGAGCCTCCGACAACTATATTATCTGCCTTTCACTGCTCTCTTGTTTAGAGAGAAGACGTAAAAGACAGATAACTGACGGTTTTAAACCAGTTTGCTTCGGGATGCCAGAGCTTATTAGTGTTGGATAACTGTCTGTCTCAGATCACTTTGATTTCGAAACTGGGTTAAATGGACCCCTTCAGCCAGGTTTATGGAAACCTATCTAAGAGAAGGAAACTCTGGTGTAAAACCAAACGATTACTGGTCATCTTGCCTTGAAATGTCACCGGGTTATAATCATGGAAACTAAGAGAGTGGTACTCATGTTGTAGAAGCGTTTGTCACTATAATCCAATGATGTATAGATATATCTCTGTAAACTCGTCTCTCACCCCAAAATACTAAAAGTCCTATGGCGATAAAGGAGTGACGAAGTGTGCAGACATAACAAGTAAGAAGCACAGTCACAATTCTGCACATAGACGGCAGCAATTGAAAGTATGATGTTTGTTTTCCACCTGTACCGGCCACGCCGATCTGCAGCTGGTCTAAAAAGCCACCTTTGAAGTCAAGGACAACAGACAAACGTGATAAGACGTATATCATCTGTAAAGATGTAGCAAATCATTATCATTGCATCCACTTATATACACATACACGCATTTATTTATGAAAATCTGACTTTTATAGTTACGCCTTAGTATTTGTAAACTAGGTTAGGATTTAGGAGAGCAATACAGCCCCTTTCTAACAGAAGAGACGTTGCTAGTCTCTCTCTCTCTCTCCCTCTCTCTCTCTCTTTCTCTCCCCCCTCCCTGTATCGTTATTTCCATGGAAGATGCTCAACTGTGCTCAAATCTCTGGTTCCCTTTTGTAAGACATTCACAGTAAGATCTCGTTTTGCAACCACAATAAAAAAGAACTTTCATTTCTTCCTCCATTTGCCTAGCATCAGGCGGAACATCCACAAAAGGAGCCTCTTTGCAAGAACTTCCCATTTGTGGAACACGTTATCTCGAGACTGCTTCCCTGCAGATTACATGGTCGTCTTCAAATCCAATGTTAAAAGATTTCTGCTATGAACGATCCCCACTAGTAATTCGAGCTTGGTCCATGCCATCAATATTTTCGAATCCTCTCATAAAGTTCTTCATCTCTTAAGTGACAATCATTGCACCTCATTAACTTTTATCCTCGAGTGGCCTTTAGCCTTGATAAGTGTTGATCCATTAAGTAAAAATAAAGAAGTTTTATATAAGTAAGCAAAAAAACTTTAGAATCTAGTGCTGAGAACTTTTGTAATATTAGTAAGAAACTGATGTAAACCGGTGCGGACACTTTTTTTTATTTTATCTATGAGTATACCACACGTTGTCACCTGTGAAAGCTAGTTTATGGCCCACAATAACATCTCATTAAGGTTTTATGTCGTCAAGTAAGCTCTGAACGCCTGCTGCCGCAACGTGTCGTGTTCACCTGGATTAACAATAACCATTGGATTTAGCTTCTTATATTGAATCTAGCGATCAGGTGAGACATATTAAAGTTAGTTTATTAGTGATTTGTTTAGGATCAACTTAGCAACTAATTGAACGTCTTATTATGTTTACACAACTGCTGCGGATTTCTCCATTGTTTTCATCTTGCTAGTTTTAATGGGTTTTGCAAATGCTTGTGTACGATTGAAAACGTAACGATCGGCTGTTATGACTGACTTATTTGAAATACGGTCAGGGTTTAAATCAAGGAGAGGCAAAGTTCACGCTTGAAAATGATGATAAGCAATTCAAGTGTCCTTTTATGAATAAAATAATGATAATAATGCAAGTCATTAGATATGAGACCTGGCGACCATGCAACTAGGGTACATAATTGGTGATTATTACATCAAAGTGAAATAAGTATTTTCTTCACTTTCTGCTAAGCAAAGACAAACACCTGTACGCTGTACAGGTAACAAAAATCAGAAAATAAAATTTGCAAAGTTTATCGAAAATTGTTTTTCTTTGAGACCCATGATGTTTTTCTTAAAGTATTTCTAGACTTTTTGGGGTTAAAGAGAAACAGTCTACTTGGTGACGGCTTCTGGTGTTGAAATCGGAAAGTGATAAGCAGTGTTTATCAAAAAACAGTCCCTCATAATTTTAAACCATTTAGATTTTGGCGAAACTTTTTATTTTACTAATTTGTAAACATTTCGTTAAGAGAGTTAACCAAATTTCTTTTACCACTAGCCCTAAGTCCGTGTGGCAAGGTAGTAAAAACCACCCGTAATCGACTAAAAAAGTAGAACGCCCTCCTCCCAACAAAAAGTTTTATTTTATTATTTGTAATAAAAAATAAATAAGAATTTCTAATTATAAAAACCAGTTTGATTTTCTTATGTGTTAATAATAAAAAAAGAAATGGGAAAACAAATTGCTGCTTCCCTAAAAAAAATCCTACCTAAAATATAAAGGGTAACTGTTTTTTGATAAACACCACTTGTCAATTTCTGATATTAAAACCGGAAGTCGTCACCAAGTAGAATTTTCTCTTTAACCCTTTGTTGATATACGATTTTATGAAATGTTGAACTTGCTTTCTTGATCCCTCCTGTAAGTACCTAATTCTAGAAAGAATGGAATAAAACAGTTGCAACAACTGAAGTAAGCCGATCAAAAAAGTTGTACCATGGTGCTTCATATGAATTTACTTTTTATCAAAGGCGGTACATGTTAATTGGTCTCATTAGCTGTAATTTACAATTTACTCACCAAGCCAACCATCTCTTACTAAGTTTCTGTCTATTACTCTCACCCTCTCTCACTGTATGTTGTTTGACCCCGCCCCCGATCTTGTTTTGTACATTCTCTATCACTCTTGCTTTCGTCTCTCTCTCTCTCTCTCTCTCTCTTTATTAACAGTCCATTATAAACAATAGCATCACAGTATTAATACTATTTAACGCGTAGCTGGATAGAAAAAGGGAGATAAAAAGAGAGAGGAGGAAGATATAGCGAACAAAAAGAGTAACCTTTATTTTGTCTTATTATTTTTTAAATTTAACTGGCTTTGCAAACTAATTTTTCCTGGTTCAAACAATTTAACCCGATTTCAATGGGTGCCCCAGGGGCCACATTTTTTAGTCTCTCTCTCTCTCTCTCTCTCTCTCTCTATATATATATATATATATATATATATATATATATATATATATATATAAATATATATATATATATATATATATATATATATATATATATATATATATATATATAAATATATATATATATATATATATAAATATATATATATATATATATATAAATATATATATATATATAAATATATATATATATATATATATATATATATATATATATATATATATATATATATATATATATATATATATATAAAGTTGTAGTTCCTATTTGTTTGTTTATTTGTTCACGGATTGCACCTATGTTTTTGGAGGTTAACCTTTATCACAATATATATTCTCAAATTAAACCATCCAGGGTACTTCAATAAGTATATTTCATTTTGAACAAAGAGGGCACAACATTATTGTGGAGTTTGTGTTCGCGCTTGACATCCATAAAAAGGAAATACAACGTATTTCTTTATTATATCTTTTTTGCTTTTAATGGATTAGTATAAACAACAAATTATTTCTGCAATATAAATGTGACAATATTTGTTGGATTGAGAGGTGTAAAACTAAAATACCCTGCTTTTTCAAATTGGGAAACAAAAAACAAACTTAGAAATATTTGCACTAAACGAAATTTGGTTGAGAAAGAAAAGAGTTATTTTTCTTATCTCGTAATTTGGAAAAACAGGACAAATTAATGTCGAAGATATGACAAGTTACATTTATCAAAGTTGTTTGTTTGCGCCAAAAGTCCGAGTGACCAGACGAGCCCGGGTGGAGAATTAGATAATGAGGCCACCTAGGTTTCTAAACAGAAAACACGGCAGACATTCATTGCCGTAATCAAAATGAGTAAACAAGGCATTAGAAAATTAATTGAGTGCCAAAGGGAATTCTTTATAAATCCAGAAATTGCAAAGTTGCAAGAAAAGTGTTGTAGACCCGTGCTAGGGGTCACAAAGATAACAACCACAAATTGTGACAGGTTAAAATATACAATGTATTTATTCATAGCAATACAGTAACGCCACTAAATGTGGTAGGAGATGACCGGATTCCTACAATGCGGTAAAACATGAATAGGAATGTCCTCTATATTTAACACCTACCCACTATAGGAGTATGTGACACAAGGTCGGAAAGTGGGATTTGAAAAGCCAGCGCCTGAGAAGGTGAGCGCTTTAGCCATTAAAAATTGCCTGGGCAGCCCCGTCGGCATTCCCCGGTAGGGGCGCCTCAGGCAGTAAGCTATAAACTTACTCCTCCCCAAAGAGGAGAGGCAAAGCCTGGGAGGGTGGACCTCCTAGAACTGCACAGGACAGACCCATAGACTGGCGGAATCATGCCCCGAAGGCCAAGACAACACCGGTCTATAGGGTGTAGTATCCATCGGAACAGATACCACACGTGGTACGAGGACTCTCACATGATAGGAATGTCCTCAATATTTAACACCTACCCACTATAGGAGTATGTGACACAAGGTCGGAAAGTGGGATTTGAAAAGCCAGCGCCCGAGAACGTGAGCGCTTTAGCCATTAAAAATTGCCTGGACAGCCCCGTCGGCATTCCCCGGTAGGGGCGCCTCAGGCAGTAAGCTATCAACTTACTCCTCCCCAAAGAGGAGAGGCAAAGCCTGGGAGGGTGGACCTCCTAGAACTGCACAGGACAGACCCATAGACCGACGGAATCATGCCCCGAAGGCCAAGACAACACCGGTCTATAGGGTGTAGTATCCATCGGAACAGATACCACACGTGGACACTCACATGATAGGAGTGTCCTCGATATTTAACACCTACCCACTATAGGAGTATGTGACACAAGGTCGGAAAGTGGGATTTGAAAAGCCAGCGCCCGAGAACGTGAGCGCTTTAGCCATTAAAAATTGCCTGGACAGCCCCGTCGGCATTCCCCAGTAGGGGCGCCTCAGGCAGTAAGCTATCAACTTACTCCTCCCCAAAGAGGAAAGGCAAAGCCTGGGAGGGTGAACCTCCTAGAACTGCACAGGACAGACCCATAGACCGGCGGAATCATGCCCCGAAGGCCAAGACAACACCGGTCTATAGGGTGTAGTATCCATCAGAACAGATATCACACGTGGACACTCACATGATAGGAGTGTCCTCGATATTTAACACCTACCCACTATAGGAGTATGTGACACAAGGTCGGAAAGTGGGATTTGAAAAGCCAGCGCCCGAGAACGTGAGCGCTTTAGCCATTAAAAATTGCCTGGACAGCCCCGTCGGCATTCCCCGGTAAGGGCGCCTCAGGCAGTAAGCTATAAACTTACTCCTCCCCAAAGAGGAGAGGCAAAGCCTGGGAGGGTGGACCTCCTAGAACTGCACAGGACAGACCCATAGACCGGCGGAATCATGCCCCGAAGGCCAAGACAACACCGGTCTATAGGGTGTAGTATCCATCGGAACAGATACCACACGTGGACACTCACATGATAGGAGTGTCCTCGATATTTAACACCTACCCACTATAGGAGTATGTGACACAAGGTCGGAAAGTGGGATTTGAAAAGCCAGCGCCCGAGAACGTGAGCGCTTTAGCCATTAAAAATTGCCTGGACAGCCCCGTCGGCATTCCCCGGTAAGGGCGCCTCAGGCAGTAAGCTATAAACTTACTCCTCCCCAAAGAGGAGAGGCAAAGCCTGGGAGGGTGGACCTCCTAGAACTGCACAGGACAGACCCATAGACCGGCAGAATCATGCCCCGAAGGCCAAGACAACACCGGTCTATAGGGTGTAGTATCCATCGGAACAGATACCACACGTGGACACTCACATGATAGGAGTGTCCTCGATATTTAACACCTACCCACTATAGGAGTATGTGACACAAGGTCGGAAAGTGGGATTTGAAAAGCCAGCGCCCGAGAACGTGAGCGCTTTAGCCATTAAAAATTGCCTGGACAGCCCCGTCGGCATTCCCCGGTAAGGGCGCCTCAGGCAGTAAGCTATAAACTTACTCCTCCCCAAAGAGGAGAGGCAAAGCCTGGGAGGGTGGACCTCCTAGAACTGCACAGGACAGACCCATAGACCGGCAGAATCATGCCCCGAAGGCCAAGACAACACCGGTCTATAGGGTGTAGTATCCATCGGAACAGATACCACACGTGGACACTCACATGATAGGAGTGTCCTCGATATTTAACACCTACCCACGTTAGGAGTATGTGACACAAGGTCGGAAAGTGGGATTTGAAAAGCCAGCGCCCGAGAACGTGAGCGCTTTAGCCATTAAAAATTGCCTGGACAGCCCCGTCGGCATTCCCCGGTAAGGGCGCCTCAGGCAGTAAGCTATCAACTTACTCCTCCCCAAAGAGGAGAGGCAAAGCCTGGGAGGGTGGACCTCCTAGAACTGCACAGGACAGACCCATAGACCGGCAGAATCATGCCCCGAAGGCCAAGACAACACCGGTCTATAGGGTGTAGTATCCATCGGAACAGATACCACACGTGGACACTCACATGATAGGAGTGTCCTCGATATTTAACACCTACCCACTATAGGAGTATGTGACACAAGGTCGGAAAGTGGGATTTGAAAAGCCAGCGCCCGAGAACGTGAGCGCTTTAGCCATTAAAAATTGCCTGGACAGCCCCGTCGGCATTCCCCGGTAAGGGCGCCTCAGGCAGTAAGCTATAAACTTACTCCTCCCCAAAGAGGAGAGGCAAAGCCTGGGAGGGTGGACCTCCTAGAACTGCACAGGACAGACCCATAGACCGGCGGAATCATGCCCCGAAGGCCAAGACAACACCGGTCTATAGGGTGTAGTATCCATCGGAACAGATACCACACGTGGACACTCACATGATAGGAGTGTCCTCGATATTTAACACCTACCCACGTTAGGAGTATGTGACACAAGGTCGGAAAGTGGGATTTGAAAAGCCAGCGCCCGAGAACGTGAGCGCTTTAGCCATTAAAAATTGCCTGGACAGCCCCGTCGGCATTCCCCGGTAGGGGCGCCTCAGGCAGTAAGCTATCAACTTACTCCTCCCCAAAGAGGAGAGGCAAAGCCTGGGAGGGTGGACCTCCTAGAACTGCACAGGACAGACCCATAGACCGGCAGAATCATGCCCCGAAGGCCAAGACAACACCGGTCTATAGGGTGTAGTATCCATCGGAACAGATACCACACGTGGACACTCACATGATAGGAGTGTCCTCGATATTTAACACCTACCCACGTTAGGAGTATGTGACACAAGGTCGGAAAGTGGGATTTGAAAAGCCAGCGCCCGAGAACGTGAGCGCTTTAGCCATTAAAAATTGCCTGGACAGCCCCGTCGGCATTCCCCGGTAAGGGCGCCTCAGGCAGTAAGCTATCAACTTACTCCTCCCCAAAGAGGAGAGGCAAAGCCTGGGAGGGTGGACCTCCTAGAACTGCACAGGACAGACCCATAGACCGGCAGAATCATGCCCCGAAGGCCAAGACAACACCGGTCTATAGGGTGTAGTATCCATCGGAACAGATACCACACGTGGACACTCACATGATAGGAGTGTCCTCGATATTTAACACCTACCCACTATAGGAGTATGTGACACAAGGTCGGAAAGTGGGATTTGAAAAGCCAGCGCCCGAGAACGTGAGCGCTTTAGCCATTAAAAATTGCCTGGACAGCCCCGTCGGCATTCCCCGGTAAGGGCGCCTCAGGCAGTAAGCTATAAACTTACTCCTCCCCAAAGAGGAGAGGCAAAGCCTGGGAGGGTGGACCTCCTAGAACTGCACAGGACAGACCCATAGACCGGCGGAATCATGCCCCGAAGGCCAAGACAACACCGGTCTATAGGGTGTAGTATCCATCGGAACAGATACCACACGTGGACACTCACATGATAGGAGTGTCCTCGATATTTAACACCTACCCACGTTAGGAGTATGTGACACAAGGTCGGAAAGTGGGATTTGAAAAGCCAGCGCCCGAGAACGTGAGCGCTTTAGCCATTAAAAATTGCCTGGACAGCCCCGTCGGCATTCCCCGGTAGGGGCGCCTCAGGCAGTAAGCTATCAACTTACTCCTCCCCAAAGAGGAGAGGCAAAGCCTGGGAGGGTGGACCTCCTAGAACTGCACAGGACAGACCCATAGACCGGCGGAATCATGCCCCGAAGGCCAAGACAACACCGGTCTATAGGGTGTAGTATCCATCGGAACAGATACCACACGTGGACACTCACATGATAGGAGTGTCATCTGTTTGAGTCTTTGCAACCATGGTATTTATTATAGATGGTTGCTTCCATTAGTTCTTCAATAGGGGTGATTTGTACCCCACAACACGCCCCTCCCGAGCTTTTCATTCCCCTGGAATGATCGTATAGCTCTTTTTTCTGTGAATTATCTCTATGGGATTGATCCTTTTTCTTTCTCTGGAAGATCGGCGTTGTCCGGCTGCTTGTGGTGTTACCAGGTCGAACGTGTCATATATATGGTCCATTACTTCTTCTTGTTCAACAGGAGGTTGTCTGTCATCATCAGTGACACGTTTCCGAATTTGGTTCAAATGCTTCTTGTGAATGAATTTTGGACCTTCGATTATGTAAACCATCCGCCCGATCCTCTGCTTGACCTTTCCTAGTTCCCACATCATACTATTATTTTCATATACCTGGAAAAATACCTTTTCCCCAGGTAAATACCTCTTTTTAGGAACTGTAGTATTCGGCGGTTTTTTGAATATTGGTTTTGCTTCATCCAGCAATTCGAATCTCGCTTTTATTTTCGTGCAGCATCCAAGCTTTTCAGAAAAAACACTTGGAAAAAAATTTTTTAGATCTTTTTTTAGTTTGACGGCTTCGGCCGTTAAATTTTCGACTTTTTGACAAAAATCACTCATTGGCGAGTCCCATAATTCAAATTCTTGGATCCAGTCAGATCCAAATAAATTTGATGCGTTCCTAAGAACGAATACTTTTAGCTTTTTTGTCTTTCTTTTTAGTGAAACATTAATAATTAATTCACCCTCAAAATGTATCTTTTCACCAGTTACCGATCTTGCGATTTTATTCGTCTTCATCATCGTGGGCTTACCTAATTTCTTCCATGTGTGAACATTTATAATCGATATATCCGACCCCGAATCGAGTTGCAGATTTACTTCTCTATTTCCGATTCTCACCGTAACATATTTCCTTATGTTCTCTGTTGGTGAAGGGTCCCTTTTTGCAGTTTTTATGTAGTTCTTTTTTCCTACTTTTGCTCTGCAATATGAGGCCTTGTGCCCTGCTCGTTTGCATAGGTCACACGTTATTTTCTTATGGTACCAACATGCATTGTACCCATGAGGTCCTCCACATTTACTACAAGGGGTCCTAGGCTTTTGTCTATCCTGATAATTTTGTGCAGGGTTCTTTTTGCCTCTTAGTTGGTAATAGCTGGCGGGTGAGTGTCCTTTATTTTTGAAGCGTATCTTTTTAATGTGAGCGATACCTGCTTCCTCTATGTTTCGGGAATCTTGTTTCACTGCCACGAACCGTTGACAATCTTCAGCCAGTTTTTGAAGTGTTAAATCAGGTTCTAATTCCAGTTTATTTAGAGCACGACATCTTATATCGGCGTCTTTTGTGGCTATCAAACCTTGTGTGAATATTAGGCATCTAAAATTATCTGCCGTTAATGATGACAACTTGAAGTCGTCACAGTTTTTATTAACTATAGACGCAAAAGTCGTATAATCCTGATTTTCCTTATGTGTAATATTCATACATTTCCATCTTTTATGGAAAAGGCTCGTCTTTGGACAGTATAACTCCATTAACAGTTTGACTGCCTCGTCAAACGACAATTCGTTGGTTTTTCTTGGCAAAATATAATCCACGAATTTGTTATGTTCGGATGCACCCAACTTCCGTAGTAATAAACGAACCTTCTTTTGATCCGTCCATGAACCACAATCAATCTTGAATAAGTCTTCAAATCTTCTGAAGTATACTTCAAACGTTAGGTCTTCCTCAGGAGCATAGCGAAATGTATCAATGGCTGACCAGATCGCATTTTGCGAAAAAGCCGTACTGTTTTCCTGTCCGTTGTCCTTATTCATTAAAACTTGCGTTAACAAATCCATTTTTTTATCTGATTGGTTTTGATGCTCTAAATGTAATTTTTTCAATTCCAATATTTGTTCGTTCATTTCTTTCTTTTCTTCCGCGGCGTATTTCATCATTTCTTTATTTTCTCTTCCCTGTTTTTCCTCGAAGTATTTCATTAAACTTAACCGCTTCTCGTCATTTTGTTTCTGTACTATCAATTGTTCTTCTCGAAACCTTTTTTCAAGTTCTAATTGTTGATTTTGTTGAAGTTTTATAATTTCCAAAATCTGTTTTGAAAAATCCTCCATTTTTTTTATGACAAAAAAACGTTTTCAGAAACAAACCAATTCTTTTTCTATAGTACCAACTCTACAAAAAAAACTTTTACAATTTTTGTATCTGGTTATATTGACGAGTATTTCCTTAATTTATTTTTTCCTTGTGTTGCAATTTTCCACTAGAAAATAATTCAGCGTTTGTGTTTGTACAGAAAAAAGTTTGACCTTTTTTTTTTTCTTCTTCAATTTTCTTTTCGTAACGTGTAAGTATTTGGTTCAAATCTTTGTTGAATGTACACTTTTTTTTTCTTTTACAAAGAATTAGTTTGTTTTTTTTTGTGAAAAAAAAAACGAGTTCATAGCATTTATTTAAATATTGGCCATAATTTCCGCTTTAAGTGCGTAACAGAAATATCATATTTTCTCATTAACACAAAGTGTTATGCCGTACCTGCTTGTCGAAAGTGTTTTTTTTTTCAACGTGCCAGTCAGTCAGAGAAAAATTTATTTTAATCGGAAAAATCCGACGTAACTTTTTAATTTTGTTTTTCATTGCTAATGCCTTTTTAAGACAATCTTTTTAGAACGAACAATTTTTTTTGCACTTACTGAAACTTTGAGTCGTTTTTTTTGTTTTTTTTTCAGTTGTCGTAAATCCACGCCATTTATGAGTTCCGTTTTAACTCGTAGTTTAGGCTTCTTGTGGCTTTTTTTTTTCCAACAGCAAGATAAGACTTTTTTGACGACGTCTTTTGTTGTTTGACGTTTTTTTTGTTGTTTTTTTTCAAGTAAATCCTTGCCCGAATCTTCGTTATTCAGTTTTTTGTCGAATGATCCCGTAACTTTCTTGAGTAATCCTGGTAGCCAGTTTGTCGTGACTGGTATAAAATCAAAATCCTCACGTATGTTCTTTACTAAATTTCTCGTCGCCAGTGTTGTAGACCCGTGCTAGGGGTCACAAAGATAACAACGACAAATTGTGACAGGTTAAAATATACAATGTATTTATTCATAGCAATACAGTAACGCCACTAAATGTGGTAGGAGATGACCGGATTCCTACAATGCGGTAAAACATGAATAGGAATGTCCTCGATATTTAACACCTACCCACTATAGGAGTATGTGACACAAGGTCGGAAAGTGGGATTTGAAAAGCCAGCGCCCGAGAACGTGAGCGCTTTAGCCATTAAAAATTGCCTGGACAGCCCCGTCGGCATTCCCCGGTAGGGGCGCCTCAGGCAGTAAGCTATCAACTTACTCCTCCCCAAAGAGGAGAGGCAAAGCCTGGGAGGGTGGACCTCCTAGAACTGCACAGGACAGACCCATAGACCGGCGGAATCATGCCCCGAAGGCCAAGACAACACCGATCTATAGGGTGTAGTATCCATCGGAACAGATACCACACGTGGACACTCACATGATAGGAATGTCCTCTATATTTAACACCTACCCACTATAGGAGTATGTGACACAAGGTCGGAAAGTGGGATTTGAAAAGCCAGCGCTCGAGAGGTGAGCGCTTTAGCCACTAAAAATTGCCTGGGCAGCCCCGTCGGCATTCCCCGGTAGGGGCGCCTCAGGCAGTAAGCTATAAACTTACTCCTCCCCAAAGAGGAGAGGCAAAGCCTGGGAGGGTGGACCTCCTAGAACTGCACAGGACAGACCCATAGACCGGCAGAATCATGCCCCGAAGGCCAAGACAACACCGGTCTATAGGGTGTAGTATCCATCGGAACAGATACCACACGTGGACACTCACATGATAGGAATGTCCTCTGTTTGAGTCTTTGCAACCATGGTATTTATTATAGATGGTTGCTTCCATTAGTTCTTCAATAGGTAGGGGTGATTTGTACCCCACAACAAAAAGTATGGCAAGTTTAATATGTTTTTGGAACATGCATTTATTTAAAATGAAGATAAGCTTCGATGGGAGGAGGATCCACCCTCTATTGAGGTAACAGTGAGGGATAGAATTAGAGGTGGAAGAAGGAACTCGGGGTGGAGTGAAACCAGTTGACTACTCAATTGCCAAGCAGACGGTTCCCTGGAGATTAAAAATTGCAAACGTTGCAAGAAATCATAGAGTTAATGCATTTTCGTAATGCATTAATTTAATTAATTCAATTTTTCGGTGACAATAACTGTAAGATTACAGTATTACATTTTGTAAGTGATATATATTAAATTTCTTCACACTATTGTAATTATCAAGATCATTTCTCTTCAAATTATTGTGAAAGGAAGAGACGGAATAACCCAGGAACAAGAACAGAATTGTGTTTTGTTCTACTCGGCGTTGTCCGGGAGCAATAAATGTAAGATTACAGTATTACATTTGGTAAGTGGTATATATTAAATTTCTTCGGATTATTGTCATTATCAACATCATTTCTCTTCATATTATGGTGAAAGGAGGATGGAGACGGAATTATCCGGGAGCAAGAACTGCATTGTATTAAATCTCTTCGGACTATTGCTATTATTAATATAATTTCTCTTCATATTATGGTGATAGGGAGATGGGGATAGAATTACCCGGAAGCAAGAACTCCATCGTGTTTTGTTCTACTCAGTGTTGTCATAGAGCAATAAATATAAAATTAAGTGGTATATATTAAATCTCTTCTAACTATTATAATTATCAACATCATTTTTCTTCATAAAATTGTTAGAGTGGGGACAATAAACTAGCAATTGACCGGGACCATTTGTTTTACTCGGCGTTGCCCGGGAGCAATAAATCTAAGATTACAGTATTACATTTGGTAAGTGGTATATATTAAATCTCCTCTGACGATTGTCATTATCAACATAATTTCTTACAGTATTACATTTAGTAAGTGGTATAAGTTAATCCAAATTGCTCAATATCCTAGATAGAGGAGGTGTGCTTAAACTCTGTGTTGTTCGGGAGCAAGACCTCCACTAAAGTGTTTAGATAGAGCAGGTGTGTGTAAGAATACATTATTACACTTGCTCTGTGATATATGCTGAATCAAAATTGATCCATATCCTTTATAGAACCGGTGTGTTTATACAGTGATACACTTGGAAAGTGGTATATGCTGAATTCGTAGATGCTCAATACTTTAGATGGAGCAAGTGTGTAATAATAGAGTAGTACATTTTCTATGTGGTATATGCTTGATAGAGAAGATACTCAGCATTACCCGGAATACAGTTAAACAAATGTAGGTTTCATTATATTGTTAAGGGGGAGGGGAGAAGATAAGCAACGCGGTGTTGCCCGGGAATATATTAAAACAAATATAGATTGCATTATATTTTTAAAGAAGGAGAGAGGGCAAAAACTCAGTGTTGCCTGAGAGCAATAACTTTAAAACTGAAAACTCCTGTAAATGACTTACATTATTATTTACTCACTAGGAGTTCACACACAGGTCATCAGTGATTGTTCACCGACAACCGATGGTATTCCCTGGAGTCTGAGTGATAACAAGTCTCCCCAGATTTCCAGTATTCTCCACCTCTTTTCGATAGCCACCGCAAATAAACTTGCAGTATCACAACAGCCGTTTACCATTGATTTCTCGCTGGTAATGACTATTGGTCTTCTCTGGGATTTGGGTGGCAATAAGCCTCCCCAAGGTCCCTGCAGTCTCTGCACTTCCAGTGGAGGTCTGGTATTATTATTATTATTATTTTCAATACATAAAAACAAGAGACAGGAACAGGAATGGGCTGGGCGAAGGAGAAAAAAGGGGTTGAGGGGAGGGAGGGGGAAACGGTGGAGGGGAAAGAGTGAAATATAAGGATGTGGATAGAGAGAGGTAGAGAGATAGAAGTTTTAATAGAAATATGTTACACTTTTTAACCTCTTCTATTTTGTTTTTCATGTCCCCGGGCAACGCCGGGTTGCCCTGCTAGTTCTCAATAAAAGGCAAAGCGTAACGGGTTTCAAAGTCTCCTTTTTGTTTGCCACAGAGATCCATGTTGTCCAGAGACGAACCCCCTGAACTTAGGGTTGAAATCGCCAGACCAAAATCGCCCCCAGAACTCGTCAATAATTGCCGGTCCGAAAACACAGAAGTGAGAAGTTAGTAGTGACCAACCAACATAATCCTGTATACGAACGTGCTTTACCAAATACTTATTTTTTTACAAAACACAACTATCAGATTTGTTATTTATTTTTGTTCTTCGCTTGAAATTACCTTTTTCTCCTCAGTGGTACCAACTTTGCTGAACAGCGGCGGACAATTGCCTTGTTGATCTTCAATCACAATATGGGAAGAGCGGTAGTTGACGGAGCAGGACCTTTCGACATCTCCAGGTCTTCAAAGCAGCAACCTTTCGTGAGCAAGTACCAAGTGACCAACCGAAAATCAAGAACGGCCAACTTTGATGACGTCACTGGAGGACAATGGGTACAAAATGGTTGTAATTGGTGTTGAATTAAAGGGTTTTGCACATTTAGTTATTTTATCGTAGAGTAGGTTAAATTTGTTATCTGCTATGGTCAGGTTTGACATCCAACCATCCCCTGCACGTCAAACGTGCACTAGACTTTACGTCGGTTTGACTGAGACACGAACATCGCAGGTACGTTCAGTTTGACATCTACAATCCGACCGACGAAAAGTGGGAAAACAGTGTACAAACAGTTCAGCGGAAGTACTTCCAATGCAAAGTTTTCTGATTGGATAATGTATCTATCACGTGAGGGCAAGCTTGTGCAAAAGGTAATAGTTCGTCAATGTATAACTGATACATTTTCTTCTTTCTATTTGGGCCAATGTGAATAGAGAGTTGAGACAAAAAAAATCTAACATTATTTATTTCTGTTCCAAGAATTCAAGATCAACAATGATTATACGTACGATTTAAAAAAATTTTCTTAGTTTTTTTTTGCTTATTATGGATGCTTTTTAGGATGTGATCAATTTCCTATTCAAAAAGCGCTAACGCCCGGACTTGACCTCTCTTTAAACTGTCGTCTTTAACACCTCGACGTAAATTTTTTCTCTCTCCGGTGGATCTGACCCTCTGGAGTTAATACCAACAAAATGAAAAAAAAAGAAAAGAAAAAAGTCTTGCTTGAAAATGATATATTTATCGACAGTTGTGCCTAAAAAAAATAAATAAAAATGATTTTATTCTTTTTATATTGCATCATGTTTTCGTTTTCTAATTTTAATATAATATATATATATATATATATATATATATATATATATATATTATTTTATTCTTTTTTAAATATACATTTTTTTATAACACAAAGGTTTAGGTAATAGCTTAATAGTGCAGAATTAGAACTCTAATTCAAGTTAATGTCATATAAACCTCAGCAAATGCAGAGAACAAATTTTCATAAATTCATCAAAAAATTGCATACAATTGTTTGGCCTTCCTCAAACACATACATCTTCATGACATACAAAATATCAATTTCTTGGAGGATATTCATCAGTGCTTATAAAAGTTCACCCATCGGGCTGGAAAAATTGAAGTGCATTCAGTATTCATTTATTTTTCATTTTTTGTTTTTTATTTTTATATATTATATTTTTAAATTCTATTTTTCATATGTTTTCTATTTACTGATCATATTATTCAAGGGAAAATATCTCTTTATACCTAGTTTTACATCTAAATGTCCAAGTCATGGTATGTTCGTTTAATTTCTACTTTGCGTGTTTATACTTCACGGTTAAACATCGATAAAAACACACATCAAAATTTAAACAAACAAGTAATAAACATTTTCACTAATCATCGTTGTATAGGTTAAAACCTTTTTTGTTGTTCATTCTTCTAATCTTTGATTCTTCATTTTAACTCCTTTTTTCATATTTTTCTTTAAAGTGCATCTAGGGTTCTTCGCTACCTCACATTCCTTTAAGTCGCGCATATATATATATATATATATATATATATATATATATATATATATATATATATAACCCTTTCTTGAGTTGAGCATACTGTTAAGTGAAATAACAAACCGCTACTAGAGTATAAACGCAATGCTCTTTGTGTAAATGTTTATCATTGTGATTTCACCTATCTTAGCAGGGGTTATAAGTGCCGACTGTCGTCTCGACGATCAAGTTGCGTGTCTAGCAACACTGAAGAGCTGTGATACAGCGAAACAGTGTGTCTGTGAATGACTATATATATATATATATATATATATATATTATTCATTATACTTATACGGTTGAATTATGTGTGAATTCTGCCATGCCAAGTGTTTTTTTTTTTTTTAACCAAATATGAGCGTTTTAACGGAAAGAAAACAAACAGATATGGTAGATATAATGTATTATGAACTCTTAAATGTAAAACAAAACAGATTCTAAGTAACGTTTCCCTTTGATTGGAGTGATAAATATGTATATTTACTAAATGGGCAGCAACAACTGTTTGTAAATAAAATTCTTTTGAATGAACTAGGATTATATCATGTTATATACATATATATATATATATAGTTATTAGTATTTCATGTATCCACATAAAATTTTATAAGGCGATATAATTTTTTATGTATCAATTTTCAGTATTTACTTCAACAGTGCTCGATACGTAAGTAGAGCTAGGTAGTAAGCTATGAAAATATATTTATGGTAATTAAGCTACACAGAAGCTCCCGCGTTTCATCCCCGGGGGGAATCTTCAGGCTAAAATGCATGGAGTTGTTTTTGCCGGATGTTTTTATATACACGGCTAGCTAGTTAACCAATCAGATTCTTTGTTGTTCTCTCAGCCAATCGTTGAGCTTCCCGCGAACAAAGGTCTTGTTGGTGTTACTTCCTATATCCTGTTCTATTGCTCTGTTTTCTATAGATGTGCCTATATCCTGTTTCCTTTGTTGTGTCAATATATTGGGTGAATTTATTTTAACACGTGGTTCTTTGTATTTCTATTTTAGGTTTTAATTTTTACATTGTTAAGTTTTTGTTTAGTTTTGTTTTTTACTTATTTGTTTATTTATTATTTATTTATTTATTTATCGTTAGCCTAGGGTAAATTTATTTCTGTGTAAGCAGCTGTTTTCTATCTCACTTCTACAGTTTAATAGATTTCAGGGATCTTTAAAATTTAGGATTTCAAATTTTTCATTCAGGCATAATCTACACGGGTTGTCTAAATTTCTACGGGTAGAAGTCTTAAGTAGTTCGTAATTGCATCCTTAGTATTGCTCTGCTTCAGGCTAAAAAAACTGGGGTCCTGGTTTCGAATCCTGCTAAATGACGACGAAACATGTGTATGCGGATAATTATATTTAAAAATATATATATATAATTACGCAAACATTGTTAAACATAACAGAATTCACTGCTTACTGGTTTCATACGTAATGTTATTAATTGTAGATTGCTGGATTTTAATAAAGATAGCTTGGAGTATTTTTAATTTTTTAAAGTTGGTTTCAGAATACATTATTTTCGTGTTATTAATTAAAAATTGTCTTAAATCAGAGGGGGCATTTACGTTTTTGTAAATGCTGGTAAATTGAGCTAGAGTGTACAAGATGCATGGTAAGGTGGCGGGATAGGGTAGTGGTTGTAAAACCAATATAGCTATTAGCTTTATTATTATTATTATTATTATGTGAGTTGCATTCTCCTAAAGGGCATTTAAACTTATCAATAACATTGGTTCTTTCTAATGTTTTATGTGTTGGAGGACCCCCTCTACAAGATTTTGGGTCTTAAATTTCTCATAGTAAATAATGTGTCTAATGTTATTATTATTGTCAATTGGGGATACAATGTTTTTTATGTCTTTTTCTTCTAATCTAAAGTTTGATTACAATAGAATATGTTAATATAGTTTGAGTTGTGATGTTGGATATTATTATTATTTGTAGTAGCATGTTTTAAATTTTGAATCATTAATTTTAATTGTTCATCAACGATATAATTAAGGAATTAAACTTGTATTAATTACTTTTGTGCCGTGTCTATTTACTTCTTTCATGTATATATATATATATATATATATATATATATATATATTTATATATATATATATATTTATATATATTTATATATATATATATTTATATATATATATATGTATATGTATATATATATATATATATATATATATACATATATATATAATTACTTTTGTGCAGTGTCTATTTACTTCTTTCATGTCTGTATATATATATATATATATATATATATATATATATATATATATATATATATATACATATGGACAACTTATAGCCTTATCTATAAACAGATAAAACATAAAATATTTTTGCAATACATATGTGAATCAGGCATACTGACAGGTTCCAAAGTTAAAAGGAGTAAATCTAACATAACCAGTGGCGTGACATGTAGCCACGTATTTTCAAATTCATCGTTATTTAGTACTAGTTGAAATACACATCCCAGGATCGGTTTATAATTTTGAGGAACCTTTGAAGGCTTTAATAAGTGCAAAGTACTATGCATAGCAGATGCAACTAATTTCATTTGGAGCACTTGTTAAAATCCGCCTCCTATGGAAACATAAATTATTGCAGGTATCAAAAACGTCAATAAATTTATCTACCTTGGCAACACAATTGATTCCAGTAGACGAACTGACACGAATATAAAACGACATATATCCACCATGTGGGGAGTCTTCAGGCAGCTGTTAACAATTTTATAAAATGCAGAGATCCCATCATATGCGAGAGTAGTAGTGTACAACACACATGTACGACCTGTGCTCTTATATGACTGCGAGATGTGGTCAATGATGAAACGTTAAACCAAACCGATCTTGGCCCGTCTCACTATAAAATAATTGCCGTCATATCTTGGGAGGTGCCACTCGGAGCAACCTTTCTTGTCTCAACAGAGTACAGCATCAACTTCACAATCTGGTGGGGGATGATCTCTTCTCGTCTCTGCAGCCTCTTTCACAGAGGAGAGATGTTGCTAACTCTATCTACTGTATCGTTATGTTCATGGTAGGTGCTCGACTGAGCTCAAATCCATGGTCTGGCTACAAGCAAAGACATCCCCCCTCCCCCCCTCTCTCTCTCTCTCTCTCTCTCTCTCTCTCTTTCTCTCTCTCTCTCTCTGTACCCAAAACCAAATGAAACTTCCATGAACAAAGTATCTTTCTTAGAATACCCCATTTATGGAGCAATATACCACGAGTGTTCTTCCCAACTGACTACAGAATAGTCGTCTTTAAGTCTAATGCAAACAAATACTTGTCGAACGGTCCTCTTAGAAAATCAAGCCCTCATAAGTAATCCTCTGCCCATTCAACCGACTGTTTCCAATTATCTCGTGATGGCGTCCAACGTCCAACCAGCAATCCTTTTAACCCTTAGCTCCCGGATCTTAATAAGCGATAATCCATTAGTAAAAAAAAACCCCAAAAAATGGATTCGACATTAAATAACACAAATAACTTAACCCTAACCCTAACCCTAACCCTAACCAATCTTCGTATATGCCAATCTAAATAGCTGACGATTCTTCTTCTGGAAATTTTGATTTTAAGTAAAAATCCATTGCTATTTCAAATTATTTTCGTATATCTTATGAGGCTATAGAGGTGTGTTCAGTGGTAGCAGCTTATAAAGCTCGCCAGCAATATCTTGAGAGTATCAGGTTAGGTGGTCATGCCTGGTCCTTATGCATACCCTAAATCTTTCATGTGTGGCTCCAAGCGCCATACCCTGGTAAACCGTCTTAGCTGGCAAGTTAAACCCCATGAAAGTACCTGCTGTCTTGTACGGTTTGTCTGTGGAAGGGCAAAGGCTCACCTCTTACAACTGTGGTTGGTGATAAGAAAGGCATCCAACCGTAATATAAATATGATAGACAAGCAAACTGAATTGTGAATTGTAGCTTTTTTTGTGTTTTATATACTAACGAGTCATCAACGCCTATAGGCTACTCGAGGATACGAGTTAACGAGTTTGTAAGGAGGACAGTGGAAAAACAACGTGAGTATTGGTAACAATGGTTGAGACTGGCCAGAATTAAAATATTTAAGAAGACGGCTCAACAAGAATTTGTTTACATTGAACTTGAAAATGACTATGCTAGAGTCAGCTGATAAGCAGCCTCATGGTATTGTGTTCCACAGCTGAATAGTTCTTGGAAAGTTCCATTTAGTTTTAGGTACACAGAGGGAAAAACGAAAAATTATTTCGAGCTCAGTGAAGCACCTACCATGAAAATAACGATAGAGTACAGAAAGACTAGCAACCTCTCTTCTGTGAGAAAGAAGCTGTAGGGAAGAGAAGAGGGCATCCCCCACTAGATTTACTCTGTCAAGGCAATAAGGATGTTCTGCACAGCACCCCCCCCCCCCAAATGTAGCAACAGTACTCCATCTTAGGGCGTATTTGAATCTTATACAGTTAGACGTTTACATCAGGAGTGAGATATTTTCTGAAGCGGTAAAACGGTCCAACCATTTTTCTAAAGACTTTAGCAACAGATTTGATGTAAGTCTTCCATTTGAGGTCTGGAGTCAAGGACAGATTTTGACATTTGTGTAAATAATTTTTTTATGTAAATAGACTTTTATGTAAATAAATTAGGCACATCCATTATTAATTTCACTGTAGTATACATCACATAACCAACTAATACACTAATTGTCTTGTCTGGTTATGTAAGCACTCTTCATTAGTTAATAAAATATGTGTATGTTCCTAATCTATGATTTCTGTTAATCAATTATCATAATCAACGTCCATCAATAACATTTACCTCTGTACATCAATATAAAATGGTGTCAGAAGACTAACTAACTGAAGCCAAAGATCAACAAATAAGATAATTATTTCACAAAAAAATGTGATACTTACCACACGCTTTGGCCGATGTCGCCCCTGACTTTCTCTAGGTGCATCTTGTCGAGCTGAACCCTTTATTTAATCCACTGCGATGGATTCTTCTTGTTCCATCAGCCGTGACCTGGTGGAAGTCATAAGTAATTCTTAGAGCCCAACCAAGAAAGAGATCAAGCCTCGATTTTGAATCTTGCAACACACATGTGTGAGGAGTTTTTTATACTTCAAAAACTAAAGACTCATATCGCACTCATGACCAGTATAGTTCAGGGGAGATAACTTGAAATTGATTCAAGAGGTGTAACTAGTGATTTGGAATTTACAGTTTTATCAGATTTCCATGTAAAATACTAGCAAGGTGTTTCAAATTCACATATCTAAACTTATAGGAAAAAGATTAAAGGATGCAGAAATGCATCCTCAGTTGAAATAACTTGCTCTCTCTCTCTCTCTCCCCCCTCTCTCTCTCCCCCTCTCTCTCTCTCTCTCTCTCCCCCTCTCTCTCTCCCCCCTTCTCTCTCTCTCTTTCTCTCTCTCTCTCTCTTTGGGGAAGTCCTTTGCTTAAACAAGCTCCTAGGACTAACTTTCATCTCAGACCTGAAACGGAAGACTTACATTAAATCTGTTGCTAAGGTCACTGAAAAAATGGTTGGATCATTCTACCACTCCAGAAAGTACCTGACTCCTGATGCCATCCTCGACCTTTATAAGAGTCAGATTCAGTCCAAGATGGAGGAGTACTGCTGCCACATCTGCGGAGGTGTCGCTCAGAGCACTTTTTCTTGTCTTGACAGAGTACAAAATCGACTTCAAAATCTAGTAGGGGGTGATCTCTTCTCTTCCCTACAGCCCCTTTCTCATAGAAGAGACGTTGCTAGTCTTTCTCTACTCTATTGTTATTTCCATGGCAGGTACTCGACTGAGCTTCAAGCTCTGATTTCCTCTTGAAAAATCTTCTCAGCAAGAACTCGTCTTGTTACCAACATTGCAAAGAACCTTATTTTTTCCCTCTGTGTACCTAAAATCAAATAGAACTTCCATTAACAAAGTTTCTTTCCAAGAACTTCCAACCTGTGGAACATGTTATTGCAGGAATGTTTCCCTACAGACAGCAACATGGTCGTTTTCAAGTCCAATGTCAACGAATATTTCATGTATTCCTGTGAATTAATCATAGTTCTCAATCCTTTCATAGTACTGTTCCATCATCCAATTGAAAATCTCACTAACCTTTATCCTTGAGTGGCTTTTGGCCTTGGTGAGTGGTGATCCATCAGTATATATATAAAAAAAGAAACAACATAATCATGTGTAAACATGCACTAGGCAGCATGTTTGGTGGGTTGCGTGTTTTCGGTGCATGCGAGTAGGAGACTTGCTACAAGTGAGTAATATTTCATAAGGAGAGAATTGAAGATATCTCAGAGTCGAGTCTGGCCACCCAAGAGATGTTTTTTTGTTTAAAATAAAATAAGTAGACGTATGGGACTACTGAGAATTAGGGTGAAAGTGTTGTGAGTCATCCTAAATTTGGAGCTTTGTAGTGAGATGCTTGTTAACATTAGTTTTAAATTTCTGCCTGTCGGTATAGTCGGGAAAACAGGGAGCAGGGAGGGAGTTCCAAAGGCCGGCAGCTTGAAGAAAGAAGCTATTGGAGTAGAAGGCTCTCCAGCATCTGGGGACCTCCACAGTGAATGGATAGGATTTAGCTGAGTGTCGGGTTGGTCGAGTGTATATATGTCGAGGGGGTACCAGAGCAGCAAGTTCATCAGAGCACGTTCCATTGAAGTACTTGTAAAACAAGCAGAAGGGTGCAACATTGCGGCGATGGGACAGGGGCTGGACCATGGTGGATAGTAGGGGACCTATTAGATTAGAGACTCTTTTTTTAACCTTGGCTAAGAGGCCGAGACGAGTGGATGGTGCACCAGTCCAGATGTGGCAACAATACTCTATGCATGGGCGGATGGTGGCTTTGTAGAGATATAGGATACTGTCAGGTGTGAGAAGTTTTCTAGCACAGTAGAGGGAGCTCACTTTCTTTGCAGCAGCCTTGGCAATGGCTTTTATGTATTTGTTCCAATTCATGTTACCTGTGAATGTTAGGCCGATGAGTTTGAATGTTGGACTCTCGGGTAGGGTGTTATTAGCTATGGTAATCGCTGGTTGAAGAGGTTTCTTGTAGTTGTTGAAGGAAAGTAGCTTTGTCTTAGCAGCATTACATGTACCTATCAATTTATGACCCCATTCAACTACAGACTGGAGATCACTTTCTAAGGATCTAGTCATTGCCTCAGATATGTGCGCATCCGTTTTGCCCACATGATGAGAGTAGAGCGTGGTGTCGTAAGCAAATATACCTATTTCAGACACAATGTCATCAAGGAGGCAGTTTATGAAAATCAGAAACAATAATGGTCCAAGGATCGATCCCTGGGGTACACCAGAATTTATATCATGTTGTTTGGATGAACGGCTATCGAGGACAACCTGGATTTTTCTTTTGATTAGGAAGGATCTAATTATATTAAATATTCGTCCAGTAACATCATATGATTTCATTTTTATGAGAAGCCCTTTATACCAGACCTTGTCAAACGCTTTGGATGTATCAAGCACTACCGCCCTAGCTTTACCTGCCTTGCTCAGTGTATGGTATATGCGTTCAGAGATGACTGTTAGGATATCCACAGTAGACTGTGTTTGCCTAAATGCATACCGATCGTCCGAAAGAAGTTTAGCATTAACTAGGTGCTAGACTATCGCTAGATTGATTAAGGATTCAAAGAGTTTAGTGAAGAGCGGGAGTAGACTGATGTGGCAATAATTCTGAGGGTCAGTTTTATCTCCAGAATTCTTGAAGACTGGTACCACAGAGGCAATTTTCCAGCTATCAGGGAAGCAAGATTCGGCAAGGTATTTGTTGTAGAGTTTGGAGAGAACAGGAGCCAGTTCTGCAGAGCATTTCTTTATTACTAGTATAAGATCAGGCTCATATGCTTTGGAGGTGTCAATGTTTTTTATGATGTCCCGGACATGAGATGGGGTAATGACCAGGTCATCAAGTGTGGCTTTAGTCCGCAATGTGAATTTTGGGAGAGAGTGGTTTGCAGAGTCCAAAGTGGAGTTTAAGGCGAAACGCTGGGCAAACGACAGCATTGAGGTTGTATAGCGAGGGAATTGATTATTGCCCATTGTTCACCACACTATAGAAGATTTTCCAGAAATCGCGAGTGTCTAGTTTCTGTGACTGAATGCGTTTTTTGTTTATCTCTGTATACCTTCTCTTTGCTTCACCTATCACTGCCTTACAATTATTTCTTAATTCTATAAATTTCTCTGTATTCACAGTTGACTTATGGCGAACGGACTTTCGGATTGCTTGCTGCCTCTCAGCAATGACAGCTGCACACTTCGAGGTGAACCATTGAGGGGAGTGGGGTTTGCTGAAGAATTTTTGCATGGGAACATAGGCTTCAATGCCTGCTTTGACCCATTCGGTTAACTCATTTTCACATAGATCAGCAAGGAGTGAGAAGGTTTCTGTCCATTTGTTGTTGACTTATGGCGGCCGAATTGTCGGAATGTTTGCTGCCTCTGAGCAATAGCAGCTGTACATTTCGAGGTGAACCATTGTGGAGAGTGTGGCTTGCTGTAGATATTACGCATGGGGACCTCTGCTTCAATGCCTGCTTTTACCCATTTGGTTACATCATTTGCATACTGATCAGCAGGGAGAGAAAAAGTTTCATTCCATGGGGGTCTCTGATATAATCTCTGATGGATTCCGAATCAGCCTGCTTGTAGTATCTCGTCGTTTTGAGCAACGACTCATCAGCTTTGGGACGAGATTTTAGGGTGATATCAATCATTACCACAAGGTGATCAGTGTTCCCAAGCGGGCTGTTGGCATTCGTCACACAAGCCCAGGGCAGTGAGGTCAAGAACACGTCAAGAAATGAAGTTTGCTGGTCCACACAGTCAGGGAGGTGGGTTGGGAAAGTGACAGTCTGCGAGAGGGAGTGTGCTATGGAGAAACTATATGTGGAGTTACCAGCTGCATCTGTATAGCTGGAGAATCGAAGCTAGTCACAGTGATGTGCATTGAAATCCCCAAATGCATGAAATCTTGGCACTCGAGTCAAGTGAGTGTATCTATGCTTTCAGAGACAAAATTAAGCAACGTACAGTCCTGGGTCGAAGAGAAATATAAGTAATTAATGTTGTGCTGTAAGGTTAATCTAAAGCACATGTAGGCTTGATCATCTGATTCAAGCCTATGTCCTCTAGTCAAGGGGAGGGTGTTCTGAACATAAACTCCTAGCCTGTGCATATGTTTGTTGAGTGGGAGGTATTCAGTCATGTCAAAATGGTGTGTGAATATTGAGGATTGAAGGTTCGTTTCACTTAGTGCTAGGATATCCGGGGAGTTTGCTAGGAGAAAGGTTTCTTTGTCATTGATGTTGGTTCTAAGCCCCTGGATATTTGTGAATGCTAGCCTCAAGGGAAGAGGTGAATATGTTTTTTTGTGGGTGTCTGGTTTATGTTTGTTTCTTTTTCTTTGTATTGTAATTTTGGTTTTGAGATAGAGTGGGGTAGGCAAGGTGGGTGCTTGTTAGGTGCCAATAAGCTCACACATCCAGACCATTAGTTGAGACTTGACCCATGGAGGTTGTGACCTCGAGAAAGCCCACCAGGGATAACTGTAGGGTCCCTTTCCATGTGCGACATGGCATGTACAGTTACTCATGATATTATACAACTTGATGGAGAAACCGTTTTTAGTGCTACCTAAGAGTTTGGGATCTTGCACTACCAGTCGGAAACAGCAGCCAGACAAGCTGTCTAACCTGTACCCTCAACCCGTTGGAACAAGAGCAACCCAGACTAGTGACGAAAAAACTTTCCCGAAGTTGCCTAGATAGAGAGAAAGAGAGATGGTGTTCATTGTCCTAGTCAGGAAACAAGGCCAAGCAGTGGGTGTCTTTGAGGTGCTCCTGCACCAGTACCTCTGCGCCTGGATAATAGACAAAGAAGAAGTGCAAATGTCAGGCGATAGGCAGAGTTCATCTACTCCTTAAGCAATTTTAGGTATTGCAATCCGGATATTTTGTTCAAGACTCCAGCTCTAGAAAGGTTTTCGATCAGAACTAAGGAGGCCTCCTTTCCCCAAAGTTCCTTTGTTCCTGATATAATCGAACAAAAGCTTTAGACCTATGCAGCAAGCTAACGATCACGGCTTGTGCAGTGGATCCACACATATACTAAACACTGTTCTCGAGTGTCTAAGGTCTCTCTGTACAGAGGTTTGTCAGGAAACCCTGGCATGAGGATACTTCCTCCTACAAGTAAACCCTGATTTAATATTCAAAAAACATAGTATTCACAGCACAAATAAGGTCTCCTCGGTATGGCTACACCACACTGGCTTATACGAGAAATAGTGCATCTTCTCCAAGTGATGTTGCCTATAGTAACAGCACTAAGCTGGATACTCCACCAGACTAGATGAATTCTTGTCCTGGAATCTGTTAAGACCAAGAGACCACAAGAAAGATATAATATACCATAGTTAACTGATCAATTGGAGAGAGGAAAATTAATGCTCTTCACTTCGTTACTAACTCAACGTTTTGGACATAAAAAAGAACTTTAATAGAATATTCGAATAACTATATATCTCATATAGAGATCAAGTGTTAGCCCTAGGAAGGGGCCCCTTTGATTTCTGAGAACTTCGACTGAAGTAAAATGAAACAAAAAAAGGTTCAACACATTAGAAAAACGTATCAGCATGTTAAAAAGTGTTTGACACAATTGTCAAATATGGTTTGAGATTAAATAAAAGTAAATACAAACTTCTTCAAACAGAAATCACATACATAGATCATCCTTGGCCTTTTGGGTTGGAGCAAAGTGTAGTATCTGTTTTAATATTACACTTCACTTTTTCTGTCTTCGGTCAGTGAAGCAGAAACCCTTCTAGACTGAGGCAATTTTAAAATCCTTTTTGGGGAGCTGAATTTTCCCAACATAAAAAAACAGCCTCATGTCTAACTCTGTCCTCGTGGGGGGGGGGGAGCAGGTAAATAGGAACTTCAGTGCTTCCCAGGTGTTATAAATAAATTAAAAAGTGGCATTTCTTTTTATAGTAAATGCGGACTAACTACTGAAGGAATAAAACCAGACCCTTCCAACGTTGATGCTATAATAAACATCCCACTTCTGACACCATGTTATATTGATCTTCATAGGTAAATATTGTTCATCGCTCATTGACTTAATAAGCATCACCATCAATAACCTTTACCCATAAGTATCAATATAAAAGTATATATTTTATTATGAATTAAATCATGAAAGTAGAACAATACCCGACCCTGGATGGGTCCATAGTATGAATGATAATTTGCTGCATTTATTTGTTAACATTTTCTCAGGCAGATGATAAACGAATAATCTTGTTTTCCACTTTATAATAAAGACCAATGTGTATTAATAAATATATATTTTATGAAAAATTCCAGTTGATAAACTAAAATAATTCTTGAATTCTCTTGGGTGAGACTCATCCATATATACTTTTTGTAAAAAAATATAGATATTATTTCATATATTTCATACCCGTGACATGTTTCAATACTTTGGTTAAACATAAGCTCAATAATTAATAGGTTATATCAATTAGAGCTTTCATATATTAATAGGATACATCCGAAATATTCAAAACAAATTAATTGGAATTTCAAATATTCAAATCGTGTTCCAGAAATAAATACTCAATACGTCCTCTGTATGTACGCATGTTTCCAAGATTCAGCTTTGTTTATTATAAAAATTAAATTTTAGTAAAATTTGCAATAAATATAGAATTCTCCTCATCGGCATATTAAAATTTATTCACCAAAATTCTGGGTATATTGTACAATATATCAGAAAATTATTATGAAACATTCTTTTAGTTAAGAGAAAACAGCAGATTAGTTTCAAATTATTCTTTCTTAATAAAACAGAATTGCAAAGGAGTCCATGCGATATCATAAAAAATAAAGTGGCAGATATATTTATCATTAAACAGGATAAAAGGAAAAAAAAAAGCAATTCAGTCTACCTTTGATGAGGCAAAAATATAAAATGTAAAAAAACATCAATAGCCAGCCATTTTTTTGTTTTTTTAATTATTTCTTTAAGTTATTCTTTAAAGGGAAACCATAATTTTGAGCATTCTTTATGTTGGAAAAATTTCAAATCAACAACAACCATTCGGGAGTGGGGGTATATAAATAAATATATGTACTTCCATCCCATCGCGAAAAAGTTAGCGAGTAAAACATGCGCCTTTTTCTACCCCTCCTCGGACGAAACCATTTCAAGTGATGAGGGAAAACAAATAACAAGTCAGACAACCACTTCAGACTTACTCCACCACCTGAAATTAATTTTAGAAAAAAATCCTCTACTTTATACTATAAACTCAACCGTGGTTGTTTTTTTTCTTTAGGTCATCAGAAATGATAATAATAAATAATAATAATTTATATATGAAAAATTAAATTGCTGATGTAATTCTATGATTTTATATTAATATTTTAGTCATATATCTAGATAAATAGCGAGTGCGAACACTGACAAAGCATAATATTTTGTTTGTCACTTTTTGATGGAGGGTGTACACAAGTTATAAATAAATAGTTGAAATTCAAAAGTTATTCCAGAATAGTGGAATTAATAAATGCTAGATGCCTTATTCACCATTTTTTAAAGAGGGATCAAAATTCCAGAAAGTTCAAATGTTAAAGAAGAAATGGATTACAACATTTTGTCTTCAACCAACTGTGATAGATCCATTTTCTTCTAGCGATTCTGGCACATTTTATTTTAAACAATCAGATCTTTTTACAAGTATTTTTTGTACAAATAGCTTATCACTTATCAAGGCCAAAAGCTACTGAAGGATAAGAGTTAATAAGATGAAATAATTGCCAATTGAAAGATGAACAACCTCATGAGAGGTTTGAGAATGATTAATGGAATGAACTTAGTTTGATTACTTGTGTGGACGTTTTATGAGATGAATCTGTTGGTATTGGATTTGAAGACAACCATGTTGTAATATGCAGGGAAGCAGTCTTGTGGCAATGTGTTCCACAGACGGAAAGCCCTTGCAAAGAAGCTCCATTCATGGAAATTTCACCTGACACTAGGCAGAGGAAGAATTTTTTCATTGTGGTAGCAAAGCGAGTTCTTGCAATGAATGTCTTACAAAGAGAAACCAGAGATTGGAACTCAGTCGAGCACTTTCTATGGAAATAATGATAGAATAGAGAGAGACTAGCAACATCTCTTCTGTGAGAAAGGGATTTTAAGGAACTGAAGAGATCATCCCTCACTAGATTTTAAAGTCGATTTGGATCTCTGTCTAGACAACGAAGCAGTACTCCATCTCAGGATGTATATTATAACCCTCTCACCATCGTTGTCATCATGGACTCTTCTGACAATTAATGGACTCTTCTGACAGTTAAGACGAGTCAATGCATCTCAGTTCTGGTTGATAGTTGATGGTCAGCTAAACTCTATGACCGGTCACTTCGTTGCCAGATTATGTTTTTTATCTTTTTTTTTATGGAAATCGCTCCAGACAAGGCATGAATCCACTTGATGTAAGGAGTATAAGTTCTCAGAAATCAAAGGGGCCCCCTTCCTGGGGCTAACACTTAATCTCTATATGAGATACATAGATATCCGAGTGTTCAACTAAAGTTCTCCTTTACCTCTCAAACGTTGAGTTAGTAAAGAAGTGAAGAACATTAATTTTCCTCTCCTCAATTGACCAGTAAACTATATTATAGTATATCTTTCTTGTGGTATTTTGATCTTAACGGATTCCAGGACAAGAATTCATCTAGTCTGGTGGAGTATCCAGCTAAGTGCTGTTACGTGAGGTAACGTCACTAGGAGAATGGGCACAATTCTTCGTGTGAGCCAGTGGATAGCTGTGTCGAGGGGGATCTTATTTGAGTTTTGAATACTATGTTATTTTGAATATTTGCTCAGGATTTACTTGTAGAGTGATCCTAATACAGAGAGACCAAAGACACTCGAGGATGGTGTCTCGTAGGTAATTCATACTCTCTCTCTCTCTCTCTCTCTCTCTCTGTATTTGTGTATAAACGCAAATGATATTTTGCTTATAGATATAAACACTTCTGTATTCTATTATAAATAATGTTGTTGAGCAGTCTGTGGGAAGAATAGCTTTTTAGTTAAGACTATGCTATTATTACAATCTTAAAGTTTAAAGTTTCTATTTGTTGTCTCTCTCAAAGGATATATTCTTTCTTTCTTATTTACTTGTTTCAATCAACTGTTATTGTTAGTCGAGTAGTTATCTGCTCGGAGATTTAAGAATGGCGATACTATTTTCAGTAGGTGGGCGGTAATTAATTACGCAATAGTTATCTCATGAGTGTTACAATGTATCGAGGTGACAAGAGGGAAAATAACCATTGGTTTTATTGTACAAGAGGGGTAAAACCCTTACACATTCTGACACGCGGTTATGGGTTGCTCAGGTGCCCGAGCCTTAAGTTTAAACGAGGTATGGTCTGGCTCAGTCCTAGAAGGTGCATCCTCTTAGGCATTATTTCCTTGTTTGTGAAGAGGGGGGGATTTATCGCCAGTCGCCTGAGGCACTCTTAGTGGGGAATGCTACCGGGTTCGTTCTCAGCTATTTTTGTTCCTGACCAGAGTGCCCCCCTCAGTTCTGGCTTGCTCAGGAACCCAACACTTGTGTTTGAATGAATTATGATCCAGCTCAGTCCTAGGCAATGCATCCTCCCAGGCTTTACCTCCTAGCTCATGAAGCGGAGTTGGTTTATATCGCTGGTTGCCTGAGTCGTCTCTACTGGGAATGCTGACAGGTCCATTCGCAGCTATTTTTGTTCCCAACAAGTGTCCCTTCGGGGGAGCTGTTTTTATCCACCTTCCGGTCTTTCTTGTGCCACATTTTTTTTGCAGTGGGAAGCAATAAAACCTCTACAAGATAAAAGGAAATAAAACTAATATAGATAGATAGATAGATAGATAGACAATAGTGGTTCCTGGGTTAGTGTTTGTTATAATATTCTTTTTATTTAAACTTGCTTAAAGGCCACCCTCTAAGAAGTCATTATAAGACTAGTAGTAGTAGTAGTAGTAGTAGTAGTAGTAGTAGTAGTAGTCCAATTTTAACCCCTCGTATGACACACCTGGCAATCCAAGGGTGCCTTATGCGAAATATGGTGCACTATTATTGAATGCTTTTGGAACCTATAAGTGTTTATTATTATTATTATTTGAACTCACTAGGAGTTCTCACACAGGTGATTATCAGTAATTGCTTACTGATGATCACTGTTATATCCACATATTTTACCCTATAAAGCATGAAAAGAAGAATAGGGGACTTATTGGAACATGTTCTTCTACAATAAAAAAAAAGTAATGTGCAATTCGCCAAAAGGCTACACACATTACAAATTGGGACCGGATATGTTTCAGATAGTAGCAAGGGAGGCAAATGATTGGCCAGCCAATCACAAAAAAAGAAAACCCTGTTGCTAGGTCAAGAGCCATAAAGTCAGCCCACGCAGTTTGTAGGGCAACCAATCAAATTGGAGAAAAGCCTGTTACTATACGAACTGAAGGCCCTAGAGCAGGGGTAGGCAAACTACGGCCCGCGGGCCGCATGCGGTCCGCCAAAGGATTTCATGCGGCCCTCCAAAATATTGAATATTGAATGCCCAAAAGGATTCTACAATCAGTATTGTAAAATCAGAATGTAAGTAATCGGCAAATTGTTCTTCACACTCACTCTCTTTCTTTCCCTGCCCTTTTTATGGACAACATGGCTCTTCTCTTGTCTGACCCCTTTTTATCTCTCTCTCTTTCACTGCTTCTTTATCTCAATCTGTCTCTGTATATTGCACTTTTCTCTATTTTATTTGCATCCTTTCTCACTTCTTATTAGTTTTTTTTTTTACCTGACGGAAATAGATTTTTTCAAGCTTTTAATTTTGTTATTCTATTTATTTATTCATTTGTTACTGCGCCAACGATTTTATTGCCTTATATTTCAATCATTTCAGTGTCCTGACAGATTCCAGAGAGATAAGACGTTGGACATTTTATTTCAGCACAGCTTTTATTATCTTTCAAATTTTACCCAAAATGAGTGATTCGAAGCCATCTAAAAAGCGAAAAATTGAAGACGAATGCAGAGTATTTAACAAAGAGTGGACTGAAAGGTATTTCTTTTCTGATGTCGGAGTTAAAGCTGTATGTTTGATTTGTCATGATATAGTTGCTGTGTTCAAGGAATACAATTTGAAACGGCACTTTCAAACTAAGCACACCAACTTTGGAAGCAATTTATCAAAGCAAGAATTGCAAAAGAAAGCAACTTATCTGATGAAAAGTTTGAAGAAACAACAAAATGTGTTTGAAAAAACATCATCTTTACAAAGGAATGCGACAAAGGCAAGTTTTGTATTGGCAAATAAAATTGCAAAGCAAAATATGTCATTTGCAGAAGCAGAATTTATTAAAGATTGCATGGTTGATGCTGTTAGTGTTGTGTGCCCTGAAGTCTTATCAAAAGTGGAAGCCATATCTCTGCCACGAATAACTATTGTTCGTCGCATAGGTGCAATTGCAATGCATATTCAAGAACAGGTGTGAACAGTCAGTGTTCGTTTTCAGTGGTTTTCCATTTCTTTAGATGAGAGTAATGGCATTCAGGATACTGTCCAGGTACTTATTTACATCAGAAGAATTGACTAAAACTTCGAAATTACAGAGGAATTGTTATCAAAGACACTTTTACTGGAAAGGATTTATACAACAGTGTCACTAACAGTCTAATCAGGTCTAGATTAAGTCTGGATAAACTGGCAAGTATTACAACTGATGGTACTCCTTCACTCAGAGACAAACACTGTGGCCTTGTGGCCTTGATGAATAATAGAATCAAAGAGGAGTTTTCATCGCACATTTCATGTTGTCTTTTCACATGTGACGAATGGGTTGGCGATTTTGCATTTGCTGTAGACATTATGCAAAAGCTGAATGAGTTAAACACAAAACTACAAAGCAAAGGTGTATTTGCTCATGAATTGTATGTGGAAGCGAAAGCGTTTCAATCGAAACTTCTTTTGCCAAGCAGCTTAAAGAGCAAAACTTTGTTCATTTTCCTCTGTTTAAAACACGAGCTGTTACACAAGCACTATCAGATAAATACAGTTCCCAGTTGATGACTTTAAGAGATGAATTTATAAGAAGATTTGCTGATTTCAAGGCAATTGAAGGGCAGTTTGAGTTGCTCAGCTCACATTTTGCCTGTGACGTTAAAACAGCTGCTGAAGAACTGCAGGTACAACTGATTGATTTGCAAACCGACAACGCTTTAAAGAGGCTCTTTGAAAATAAACCACTGGTTGAGTTTTATGCATCTCTGCACTCAGAAAAAAAATCTGAAAAATTTTGCAAGGAAGATGTTTGTGATATTTGCATCAACTTACATATGTGAGCAGACTTTTTCTATATTGGAAGTTAACAAGTCAAAGAATAGGTCACTTCTCACAGACTTGAATCTTCAGTCAGTGTTAAGAATCAGTACAAGCAACTTGACACCTACTTTCAACAAACTGGTCAATGATTGCAGTCAGTTGCATCATTCTCATTGAATCATTTTGATCCTTCTGTTGCTCAGTTGCTGAGCAACTTTGTTTTTCTAATAAATATTTGGTTCATGTGAAGTTACTGCTTTAAAATATCAATAAAATTATTTCTTCTTCTTTAAATTGAGTTACTTTGTTTTCAAACGAATGTGCTTCATGTGAAGTTTCTCCTTTAACATATAACATATTTTTTTAGTTAATTTATGTGTACCTTGAAGGTCTACTTAAAATTATTGATTAATAAAAAAAAAATGTTTCTATTTCTTAATAGGAGTTACTTTTCTTTTTTTTTTTCAAAAAATGTGTTATTTTTCAAATGTGTTTCATGTGAATTCTCTACAGTACTTTAAAATGCTAATAAATGAAAATGATTGCATTTTTGCTTTGAAATCCATATATTTCGGCTATTTCAGATATCAATTATATTGGAAAATATACTATGCGGCCAAGTAAAATTTGATTTTTTTAATGTGGCCCTTGCTCTGAAAAGTTTGCCCACCCCTGCCCTAGAGGAAGGAGCGGGAAAACCCTGACAAGAAGAGAAACACGAGGAGACGAATTGGAACAGTGGAGGAAACAGAACGTGAAGATTTGCTGCTCACAAAGCAGAAACTGAAAACAATATATCTCTGCACACAAACATTTGGATTCAAGATTTATCAGCTGAGAAAAATACAGCAATGATCTTATCTCTGTCTATTGGACATCACAAGAAAAAAACCAGTCCGACAAAGTTTACCAACATTTTTCTTTCTGGATACGAGATTACATATATCTCGCCACGCTAAAAACTGTACGCGAAAGACAGACATTAGAATCTAAAATTCTATGATAATATCTTTCACACAGCCGTCAAATAACGATTGCCGTTCAGAAATCAAGGGGTCGCTACAAGCTCTCTTTACTCACTCAACGTGTAAACTATCACACGAAACACATTATAAAAGGAAAAAAAAGAATTCAAGATTTAATTCGTCCAAATTTGAACTTTCGTATTTTTTCAATCTTGTCTCATAGATGATCTCAGATTTGATCAACCACCACGGTTTTATCAAATCCAGCCCCTCTATTAAGAACTCCCCGAGAGCGGAGAAAATTTTTCATTTGTTCATCGAATTACGTGTCTTAAGAAAAAAAAGAAGGGAAATTCATATTTAGTCCGTCCAAAACTATGAACCTTCGTATTTGTTAATTTTGACTCTGAAATAATATCCTGATTGATCAACCATCTCATTCTTAACAAATCCAGCCCCTCAATTAAGAACTCCCCTAGAGCGGAACAAAACTTTTTGTTGATCATTTAAAATAATAAACAATTGTTATGTTTGCATAATATCGCCTTTGTTGATTCTTACAAGTGTCTTATTTTTATGTTTGTAAATTGTGATGTCTCGTTTTTCTCTCGCACGATTACTTGCTTGTCTCCCTTTGATCGTTTTATTGAGAAAAAAAATAAAAGTCGCTTTCACTAACAGTGAGTCTAACAAGTGACTCACAGGCCCCGGATAAAACACAAAGGATAGGAGACACGTGGTGTGAGAGGGGCGGGGAATGTACCACTGGTTTCGGTGTATGGCATGACGTTGTAAGCTTTTTAAAGTTTTCAGTTATAGCATTTCTGGGTCTATGCATTGGTGCCGGGGTGTTTCCAACATTACACATTTATAACATTGATGTCAGTGTTTCGCATTTATAACATCACCGGTGGTGTTCCTTGGAGTCTGAGTGACAACAAGTCTCCACAGATTTTCAGTAATCTCCACCTGTTTCAATATCTATTGCAAATGATGTTGCATTATCACAACAGATGCTTACCATTGCTTTCTCGCTGGCAACAAACGTTGGTCTTCTCTGGGATTTGGGTAGCAATAAGCCTCCCCAAGGTCCTGGTCCTATCCGATCCGCACTCTTCTAGCGGAGGTCTTTCCATCCTCGTTGACCCTTCACGACTATTTTGTGTGGTATTAACCGAGGCTGGTTCCATCACTTCTTTTTTTTGGGGGGGAGGGGGTTAGTTTATGAAATTTCTTGCATTTTCTGTTCCTTGGTTTCATGTGGTCGTGTTCTTTCTGTGTTTTTGTTTTTTTCCTATTGCAACTTCCATATGACTAGTTAGCATTCGTAGCTTATGTGAGTTAGTTTCCGCATTCAATGATTTTCCTTAAGATTTCAGCTGTTTTCATCATTGCCGTCCGTTGTATGGTCTCAGTGATTCCTTCGATTCCAATTTCTCCGATTCTTTTCCCCAGGTTTTTTGGACTGTACCTAGTGCTCCTACGATTATTGGTATTATTTTGACTTTCTTCATACTCCATATCGCTTTCAATTCTCTCACAAGTTTCGTGTATTTGCTTTATTTTACCGTCTCCTTGATCTTCACTCTGTGGGCTGCTGGGACGGCAAAATCTACGATATGGCAGCATTGTTCCTTCTTGTTCACTATTATGACACCCGACTTCCTTGCTTGTATGAGTTTATCTGTTTGTACCTCCATATCCCAGAGGATTTTGTGACTTGTTTTCCAGTACTGTCTCTGGTTTATGTTTGTACTATTTGTCTGCGTGTTCGAAATGCAGTCGTTTGCATAGTTCCCAGTGTACTGCTTTCCCCAGACAGTCGTGTCTGTTCTTGTATTATTATCATTATTATCATTATTATTATTATTATTATTATTATTATTATTATTATTATTATTATTATTATTATTATTTCTTACTCACTAGGAGTTATCACAAGATGTTTCACTTGCAAAAAACAGTGGTGTTCCCTAGAGTTTGAGTGACAACAAGTCTTCCCAGATTTCTAATATTTTCCACTTCTTCCGATCACCATTGCAAATCAGTTTGTATCTTTACACCAGCCGTTTACCATTGAGTTCTTGCTGATAACGGTCGTTGTCGTAGTCTGTTTATTTTTATTTCAATTTTTTTTCTCTTTGTTTTTGCTGGAGATGTGGTATCCTACTAGATGCCAGACATTCACCCGCTCTTTCAGAGACTTCAACCAAGAGATCTTTTTAGAATCATAGTCGTCCCTTTAAGTACAATTGTTTGGATCTTTCTTGCACTTAGTTCATCGGGTATATTCGCCAAGTTGTTTTTTAAGTTGCTTTTCATAAGCCCATGGAATGATTGAAATCTACCTAAGGTTCCTGGTTCTTTTCATGTCATACATAAGACCTTGGTATTTATCTTCTCCCTCTCAGCTCTGTTTAGGCTGGCATCATTGTTTGAGTGATTGTAAATCCCCTCAGATTTCCAGTCACGGTCTGGATGATGCTTTCCCTCTTCACTTTTTCCATTCTCCTATGTTTTTCACTTGCCAATATTTTCTTGTTTGACATTTTTCTACATTATCTATCACTCTCAATCCCTAAAACAAAATGACCTCCCCATAGACATCATATGTTGACATTAGGTTATATCATGAATACAATAACTGGATATAAATGAACAGGACCCCTCACACACACATACACCCCCCACACACACACACACACACTCCCCAAAAAATGGGATAAATTATTTAGAGTCTATGCATATTATTTGAGCTATAGGAAAAACTGTATGAGATAACATCTAAATTATATCAATATATGGGTGACACTATTTGTGCTAACAATCATGGAAAACAATTTTCAGAACCAAGCTCGAGTGACACCAGAGTGGCCCAGAATTGAAAAGGTTACAAATATTTTCTTTATTCTCCTGTGATACAACTTGTTAGTAGAAGTCTTTGACATTTTCAAAGCTTTCATTATCCACCATTTTGGAATGTGTATTTGTTTCTAACTTTACATCTCCTCTTGTTAAATTAGTTTAAAGGTTTTGATCAAAACCAACTTAGCATACCAACACAACCGTCTGGTCACACTTTTCCTAACGCTTGCTTTGGTTTGATGCTTTTGTTTTACGGCATATCAGCCCTTTTAATGTTATTTAATGCCGAATGCAGTCATTTTGATTAAAATAATAATATTAGAAGAAATAGTAATATCATTTGGTTCACTCCACCATATAATCAGATGCTGAAAACCAAATTCGGTAAAAATTTCTAAATCTGATTGAAAAACATTTCCCCTGTAACTAGCCCCCACTAAAACATATTTAATAACGACTAATCCATACCCTCTCCTTGAGCGGTATTTGTACAGTACCTGTGTATGTCAATTTCCACCTTTACCTCGCTTGTACTGCTTTATAGTTAGTACGAAGAAAAATATTTGTGAAAATTTGAGAAAAAAAATGCTACTTCAAAAACCTTTTAATACTATATAGATTATTTTATGCTTCAGGTTCTTAATATATTCAAATATTTATTCATGCTGTAAACGTGTTTGTATATGAATTGTTTGTAATTTGTTTGGTAATTGGGAAATTTGGTTACTGAAGTTACGTTTTGGTTACTAGTTTGCAAACAGGAAGATGGTGACAAGGCAGATATAGGATACTGGCAGGTGTGAGAAGTTTTCTAGCACGGTAGAGGGAGCCCACTTTTTTTGCAGCAGCTTTGGCAGAATCTTCTATGTATTTGTTCCAATTCATGTTACCTGTGAATGTTAAGTCGAGGGGTTTTAATGTTTGATCCTCATGTAGGGTGCTATCAGCCATGGCAATTAGTGGTTGAAAGGGTTTCTTATAATTGTTAAAGGAAAGGAGCTTTGTCTTAGTAGCATTAAATGTTACCATCCATTTATGTTCCCATTCAACTACAGAGTAGAGTTCATTTTCTAAGGATTCAGCCATTTGCTTTGGGTATGTGTGCATTCGGTTTACTCACATGTCGAGAGTAGAGCGTGATGTCATCAGCAAACATACCCATCTCTGACACAATTTCATCAGGGAGGTCGTTAATGAAAATCAGGAACAATAAAGGTCCAAGGATCGACCCCTGGGGTACACCCACATTAATGTCAAGTTGTTTGGATGTACGGCCATCGAGGACAACTTGGATATTTCTTTTGACTAGGAAGGATCTCTAATTATATTTAATATTCGTCTAATAATACCATATGAAATAATTTTCATGAGAAGACCTTGATACCAGACTTTGTTAAACGTTTTAGATATATTAAACGTTACCACCCTAGCTTCAGCTGCATATATATATATGGGAAAATGAAAAAGGAAAACCAAAAAATGGATGTTTTTTATGTGTACATCAACGTTTCGTCTTTATTTATAAGACTTCATCAGGATGATAAAATAGAGAAAAAATGTCATGCAAGCACAGATACATGTAGGGTAGACATATTGGGAAAAATAGAATGAAATAGTGGCCAACTGCTGGATGGACGTCCGTATTTCTCCAACAAATACGGACGTCCATCCAGCAGTTGGCCACTATTTCATTCTATTTTTCCCAATATGTCTACCCTACATGTATCTGTGCTTGCATGACATTTTTTCTCTATTTTATCATCCTGATGAAGTCTTATAAATAAAGACGAAACGTTGATGTACACATAAAAAACATCCATTTTTTGGTTTTCCTTTTTCATTTTCCCATCACGTCGGATTACTTTCATCCTTCTCTTCCCATATATATATATATATATATATATATATATACTAGGTATAACACTTTTTTTTATTTATACAAATATTTTATGGCTACACATTTGCAGACATGTTTCAGTCAAAACTGTAAAATAGCAACACCTTCTCAAGCCATTCTTCTTTAAATAGTGCTAAAATCGATTTTAACACCCTTTAAAGAAGAATGGCCTGCAAAGGTCTTGCTGTTTTACGGCTTTGACCGAAAGATGTCTGCGAATGTGTAGCCATAAAATATTTGTATAAATAAAATGCATTATACTTAGTGAACGGCTCTATTTATTATTGAGCACTTTTATATAAACACAATAAGAAGCCAGTCTGATTCTCAAACTTAGATTTAAGTAGCATTGCATCTGATAAATCGATAAATCGATATTTAATTCTGACTAGGCAAAGTGTCTTCTTCCTTCTACCATGTTCTTTCCAAGAAAATAATGTATTTCGCTATAGATCTTTCAAAATATACTTATTCCGACGAGGAATATTGTTAGAATGAAGGCATTTTACGTTTATAACCTAAATAGTGCTAGCCACTTATGAAATTAATAAACCGAAATTTCTACTTGTGTGCAATTTCAGATAAAGAATTATTTTTAATCTAATAAATAGTATCCGATTCATTTTTTAAAGTTACTTTAATACCATAAATGTAGATAAAATTTTATTGGGGAAATTTAATATTACAGATACAAATGATAAAAAATAAGTAGGTAAACTAATTTTTTTTTTATAACACTTAATTAAAATTTTACCTTCAAGCAATGTATTAATCCACTTTTCGTATTTAAGAAAAAACGATGTAAGCTGTAAACAAAACTCAACTTCGTTAATAATAAGTTCATTTTCTTATTATGAAAGTTTTCTTTAATTACTTTTACATAATGAATACAAATTATAAAAAAAAGTATTATACCTTCCGCTTTCAGTAACGTAAATCAGTTTTAGTGAAATCGAATTTGCATCTTTTGAGTAGCGTTTTCTTTTCAGTAAACTGTTACATATAACATATCTCCACTCTCATCCCCTCAACACCTCAAATTTTTTTTGCACGTTTTTTTACGTTGTTTTACGCAATGGAATTAAACATACTGCTTGGCGCCGCCAGGTAGGATCGGCTAGTATATATATTACAGAAGTTCAGATCAACATAGTACCTTAGGTTTCAAGCTGAGAGAGCGGACCCAGGCAAAAAAATACTGGATTTTTTTTAGTTTCAACTACAATTATAAACCGGTCGGTGGGCTTTCTTGAACTCAAGAAAACCCAGTATTTTTTTTCGCCTTGGTTCGCTCTCTCAGCTTGAAACCTAAGGTGCTATGTTGATCTGAACTTCTGTAATATTATAAATAAATATTACGCTTCTCTTGTTAAATAATCTAGCATTCAGTTGGATTTTTTCTACCAACAATATATATATATATATATATATATATATATATATATATATATATATATATGTATATGTATATATATATATATATATATATATATATATATATATATATATATGAATAGATGAAAGGATAAAATAATCCGACGGTATGAAATTAAAATGGAATAAGCGGAAGACCTAAAAAGCTTAACATTTCGCCCAAATGTTATATGGGCTTTGTCAAGAGCGAACGAAAAAAATGCAAAAAATGACAAAAGACAAGAAAGTCTATAAATTATGAGAAATATATATAGTGGTAGGGTTCATGTAGATAGGGAAGATATGTAAATATGTATAGAGTCAAAGATAAATACATAGCAAAAAAAAAAATTAGTAATGGGAAAGAAAAGAAAAGAATAAAGAGTAGAAAGGGGGTCCAAAGGAAGAGTAATTCAAAACTCAGGGAATCAACCGGTGTCTAGATATATCTTGTTTTCATGAATAATTGCTTTTAATAGGTTAGGGGAGATTAAGTAGAAGCCCATTCTCACAAATAAAATTAAACAGAGAATGGGCTTCTACTTTATCTCCCCTAACCTATCAAAAGCAATTATTCATGAAAACAAGATATATCTAGACACCGGTTGATTCCCTAAGTTTTGAATTAGTCTTCCTTTGGACCCCCTTTCTACTCTTTATTCTTTTCTTTTCTTTCCTGTTACTATATTTTTTTCTTTTTTTTCTATGTATTTATCTTTGACTCTATACATACTTACATATCTTCCCTATCTACATGAACCCTACCACTATATATATTTCTCATAATTTATAGACTTTCTCGTCTTTTGTCATTTTTTTGCATTTTTTTCGTTCGCTCTTGACAAAGCCCATATAACATTTGGGCGAAACGTTAAGCTTTTTAGGTCTTCCGCTTATTCCATTTTAATTTCATATATATATATATATATATATATATATATATATATATATATATATATATAAAGACCTCTTTTCAGTCTTGTAATGGTGCTTGTGCGGTGAACTTAATACAAGACTATTTAAAAAATAAATTATGATCACTTGGGTTGTAATGCATCACTCATAAGTATTTCATTTACCTCCTCTCCAGGAGCTTTGACATAAGGTCAGGTAGTGTTTTGAAAAGTCTACAAAAATGTCTGAGCAGTACGTCGGGAAGCCTCAGTCGATTAGCAATAAACTAACCACTTCTCAAAGAGAAGGTAAAGCATGGCAGGGTGGACCTATTGAGACTGAACAGAACCATACCTCAGCCAGACTGCAAAAAAGTCACCGTGGGACTGATTGTCGAGGACGTACCCCCGACTGTTTAGAACACACACTTACTCAATCTGTGCCAAGTAAATGCATAATGCCAAATGAGCCTAGCTTTGGCCACACCTTACGTAGTCTTACTAAGTATAAAACTGACATTCATTCAACCAAGGCTCGGCTCACTATTTATATCTAAGAAAAATTCTTACTTTGCTAAGAAGTATTTCCTTTCCTTTCTGTTCTTTACTTTTCTATTTTCCTTACTTTTTTCTTTTTTTTTTCTTTGTTTTCCTTCTTTCCTTTGTGCTTTTCTTTTTCTTTCTTTTCTTTTTATAATTTCTTTCTCTTTTCTTTCTTACATTTTCTTTCCTTCTTTATTTTTTTTTTCGACGCTTCTTTTCTTTTTTCTTTTTTCAGTTTTGTCTTTTTATCTTCCTTCTTTCTCTTTTCACTTCCTTCTCTCCATCTTTTCTTTTTTATCACATATTATTTTCTTTTGTACTTTCTTTGTCTCACTTCCCCCCATCATCTTTTCTTTCAGTGCTTTTGCACATTCTCATTCTTTTTCATTCTTTCTTTTTTTCTTCCTTCTTTTATTTCTTTCTTTTATGTTTTCCCTCATTTTTCACTTCATTGCTTCGATCTTTTCTTTTTTCTTTTTCCCTTAAATCCTTCCTTTTCTTTTGCATATTCTTTTTCTTTCTTTCTTTCTTTCATATATTACTTTTTCTTACTTCTTTGATCATTTGTATATTTTCTTTCTTTTTCTTTCTCGTTTCGTTTCTTTTTCCCTTTTCTTTTTTCTTTCTTTCTTTCTTTCTTTCATACATTACAGTCTTCCTTTCTTTTTCCGCCTTCTTTTATTTTTGTATCTTTTTTTCTTTTCTTTTTACATATTCTTTCTCCCTTTCTTTCCCCTTTTTCTTTCTTTTTCATACGTTCTTATTTTTTCTTTCTTTCTTTTTCTTCCGTCCCTTCTTCTTTCTTTCTTACTTTATTCATCTGTTTGTTGGGTTCCTGAAACTATTAATGCCTATTTTTAGAATATCCAACCGGTTTTATAAATACAAGTTTTAATACCACAGAAATACTAATATTTATTTCATCCTGTTGGACTAATATACAACAAGGACAAAAACAAAATAAAAAGAAAACAGAAAGAAAAAAAGAAAGAAAGACAAACGGAATTAGTCTTCAGTTAAGCATCAATTTAAGTTAATCCCAACAAATTAGATGAGTCTATAGGGATTAAAGGGATTAACTCTCTCTTTTCTTTCTTTTTCTTGCTCAAACCTCTCTACTTCCTTTCTTTCCTTCTCATTTCTCCGCTTTATCTCCCCCCCTCTCTCTCTCTCTGTCTGTCTGTCTGCCTGTCTGTCTGTCTGTCTGTCTATCTGTCTGTCTGTCTGTCTGTCTGTCTGTCTGTCTGTCTGTCTCTCTCTCTCTCTCTCTCTCTCTCTCTCTCTATATATATATATATATATATATATATATATATATATATAGATATATATATATATTCCACCCTCACAGTCTCTTTGAATTATGAAACAGCAAAATACATTCTTTTCCAATTACTGACAAACATAATCATAATTGTAAGCTAATAAGTTATCGGAGGTTTTTACTCCCCCCCCCCCCGATGGGGAGGGGCATGATTGAGATCTTAGACGACTTTAAAGTGGGTTATACAGTGCATTGTGGCACGAAGGAAGATATAATGTATGAATGCTAATGGGTGTCTCAGACATTAGGGATTGAAATTGACTCTGCCACAGCGGAGGAACTGCTGACTAGGAAGAGTGAGAGTGAAATATGGAAAAGGAGGAAAAGAAAAATGCTGAACAAATAGATTTAGGGGGTAGACCAAGAGAGAAGGGGGCAGAGAAAACGTGTGTGAGAGAGTGAAGGGTGAGAGGAAAAAGAGAGTGAAGAAAGAAAGAAAGAAAGAAAGAAAAAAAGAAAGAGAGAGAAAGCGAATCAATCGTTTAAGAAAAAAGAGTGTGTATAAAAAAGGAGGGTAGAAAAACAGTTGGGAAAAATAGAATGATATATGAAAACTAAAAAAATATAATATAGAAAAATAGAAAAATAATATATATAGAAAAATAAAAAATAAATGTATACTGAATACATTAGAGTTTCTTCAAACCTGGAGGGTAAACTTTTATGAGCACCGACGAAGTCCTTCTCAAGAAGATTGATGTTTTGTATATTTTGAACATTCTGTATATCATGAAGATGTATGTGATTAAGGTAGGCTGAAACAATTGTACACAAATAAAAACTGTTTTTCAATGAATTAATGAAGACTGTACCCTACATTTACTGAGGTGTACATAGTATTATAATTCTGGCGCAAGTGTATCTATGATGGCTGTGGCAGATTTGAGGCAAAGCGTACAGAGTACTCCATCTTGAAACGTACTTTGCAGAAACAATCAGTTCCAAAAGTCCCAGCCACATTTCAACCTTACCATGTGTGTGGTGTATGTGGCAGAGTCTGCCTGTCAAAGGCTGATCTATTGAGTCACATGAGATCCCATGGTAGGACCAAACTAAGCAAGTGTCAAACAGGAATTTAATATAGCTACGTACAAACGGAAGCTAGTAGCCTTGCATGTCATATTTGCAGTAAAACTTGTAAAAATAAGTCGGGCCTGCTGAGCCATCTGCATGCCCACAACCGGGCATTGCAATCTTGTAGGGATGACCTTCTTCTGTAAAGAAGTGGCAATTATATATATATATATATATATATATATATATATATGTGTGTGTGTGTGTGTGTGGGGGTGTGTGTGTGTGTGTGTGTGTGTGTGTGTGTGAGAAAGGAGGATGAGAGTAATCCGACGTAATGGAAATGAAAAACGAAAAAAACCAAGAGATTTTTTTTTGCAAGTACATCGAAATATTGGGTTGACATGATGGGTTGATAAGGAAAAGTAGTAGCCGTGGCTACTATGAGCGCTGGAGGAGAGTCATTTCATTATTCGCCACTACTGACTTCTCGCAGCCTGGACTCTCCTCCAGCGCTCATAGTAGCCGCAGCTACTACTTTTCCTTATCATGTCAACCCAATATTTCGATGTACTTGCATGACATTTTTCTTAAAATTATCATCCTGAGGAAGTCTTGCAATAAAGACAAAACGTTGATGAATATATAAAAAAATATCTCTTGGTGTTTTCCTTTTTCATTTCCCATATATATATATATATATATATATATATATATATATATATATATATAATTTAAAAATTAAATTGAAAAAAAATGTTAATAAAACTAAAATGCATTGTATGGCGTTCTAATTGCTCATTTTTATTTTTAATAATTCATATTACCATATAAAGAATGCTTTCTAAATAAAGAACAACATTTCTTATTCAATTTGCACTGCGTCGTGCCCCGTTCTTGACTAAAGAGACTCTCATCCTACATTCGTTTCAACAACACACGAATCGAAAGCACACGCACAAAAAAAAAACAGATGAAGAAAAGAAAAGATATTTTAATGTATCTTTATTTGAAATTCTAATCAGGAAAATTAAATTTTAAAAAGTTCATAAAACTAAAATGTATTGTATGACGTTCTAATTGTTCATTATTAATTTCAATAATTCATATATATATATATATATATATATATATATACGCACACAAACTACACAGTAAATTTCCTCAAAACTGGAATATATCAAACACGCAAAAACTACCCGTCCTCTAGGTAACAATTAATCAAGCTGTACCATTCTTTTAAAAAAAAAGACAAAGAAATAACTTTTATTTGACATTTTGGTAATTTGGAGAAGAACAATAAAAAGATGATTGTCATGGTGTTATCTAAATAAATAAATGCGAAAGTTTTTTCCCATTTATTCGAACTATATTTATATCAAAACACCTTAATCTTATTTAATTCGATGATACAACAAATACGCTATATATACTGATCGGAAAACTTCCCAAACACAGCTGAAGCTCTAATAAATTAATATTTTGTACGATTCATTTGTAATTTGATTCCCATATTTCCTTATATATACACAACATTACAATCAACCATAACATCATGACAATCATCAAAAAAATGATTGTCATATTTGATATGGACATTGTTTTTCTCCAAATGATCAAAATGTGAAATAAAATTTTTATTCTTAGTCAAACTGTAGCATTCTTTACAGAAAAACATTCTGTAAAGAATGCTACAGTTTGACTAATTGCTGCCCGGATGGTGGGTAGTTTTTGCTAGTTTAATATATTCCAATGTTGAGGAAATATACCGTGTATGAACATAGTCACAATTTATTAATTAGGAAAAAACAATAAAAACGTTATTTTATATGGGATTTTCGAAATTCAAAGTCGAGTAATTTGATTTTGTATTAGCATAAAAATGAAAATAAATTCCTCTATTAAAACTGGTTATATAATATAAATGAATAAATGCGAAAGTTTTTTTTCATCTATCCTAACTATATTAACCTCAAAACAGGTTATGTTTTTTTAATTCTAAAGACAAAAAATACTTTAGAATTATCGTATATATACTCATCCCTAAAGTGCCTCAAACAAATTTCGATATTGCTCATTTGCATATTTCTTTCTTTTTAATTTTCTAATAAATTAATATTCTGTAATATACATTTCTAATTTATATTGCCAAATTTTCTTCTATATACGTACTCGTTTTATTGATAGAACTATATATAATTATATTAATAATTGTAATAAGAGAGATTTTATATTAAAAAATAGCGTTTAAAAACATTTTTTAGAATTTAATTCTCAAGGGAGATAATTTACTTCTAGCATTAAGATGTTACAACGTACTGAACTGGACTAAATTTTATTTGAAAGAAACCGAAGCAAAAGACATGTTTTAATAAAAAAAAAAAAACAATGTCCAAGTTAAAAAAAGAAAAATTGGCTAGTTATAAGGGAATAGTGATTCATCAGATTAATTCCTATCAGTTACAAACTCTGAAAATCCGGCCAGATAACTTTATAAATTAAATTCATATATGTCGGATTTTCAAAGTCAGAGCCAAATAGTAACCCATCTAACATATCGATAGTCGGACTATCATGTTTTGCTTTTTTAATTTTTCCTTCCACTATGTTATTCAAACAAACATATTTTATTTTTCTTCAGTTTTTTTTTTCTGAAAGTACTTATTTCAGCTAAGACATCTGTTAGAGTGGAAAATTCTTCCCTTACTCACGAAACATTATTAAAAGAAAATTATCGCGCACAATTATATTGAGTTCTCTTCCTTGAGTTTTTCAAAAATAAATATAAACATCATATTATGTGACTTCAAGTGTGTGTGTGTGTGTGTGTGTGTGTCTTTCTTGTCTGCACATTAATTACATATTATAATTTCTTCTTTACTATTAATCGATTAACGTCAAATATTAAAATATTTCACAAAATAATTTGATTACGAAATTCAAGTCGCCAAAATCAATTTCTGTTTCTTTGGAAACAAGTCAGTTATATTTTTTCATTTACTCCCTGGTAACGCCTGATAGGTACAGGCATACCTGTAACAGGCTGAGTGTATATATATATATATATATATATATATATATATATATATATATATATATATATATATATATATATATATATAAAGAAGAAAGAGGAGAAATTGCTTTCATTTAAGGAAAATAAAAGTATAAAAGAAGAAAAGGAATAGGATTGAAAAGTAGAAAAAGTAGCCAGCAAGAGAGAAAAGTAAAGATAAAGAAAGAGATAAAAAAGACAGAAAAAAGCCCAAAACAAACACAATGTGCGAGAAAGAAAGAAAGAAAGAAAGAAAGAAAGAAAGAAAGAAAGAATGACAGAATGACAGAGAGTGAAAAGACCGAGGAAGAAAAGTAAAAAGAAAGAGAGAGAGAGAGAGAGGGGGGACAGAGAGAGGGGGGACAGAGAGAGAGAGAGAGAGGGGGGACAGGCTAACAATGAGAGAGAGAAAGAGAAAGAGAAAGAGAAAGAAACGGAGAGAGTACACTAACAGAGAAAGAGAGAGAGAGGGAAATAGTAAGAGGCATAGAGAGAGAAATAGGGGAAGAGAGGGGTTGATTTTGATTTAAACTAATATCCAAATGTATGGTTCCACCATTGTACACGAAAGCATTTCCTCATTATTTAAAAATCTGACTTATGATTCTGTCATTTTTTTCGTTATTTTAGTCCCATCCCCCTTATCAAAATGAAAAGATTTCAGTATCAGGTGATCTTCCTTTCCGACCTTCTAGATCAACTGAACTGTCCATATGCTAGGACCAATGAACGCAGCGAAATTAATCGCGTGTGTTGAAGGAGGGTCTGAAATGATATTCTTTTGATAACAACGTTGTCATAATTTATTTACCTTTCTTTTTCAATTCATATAATCATCTGGAGTACATGTTAATAACGTTTCTGTCTCAAATCCAAATCTAGATTTATGTCATTGTTTATGTCATCATATATATATATATATATATATATATATCAGGGCCGGCGGGACAGTTATGAAAGTGGGGGGCTTCTCCACATGCATATCAACTTAATTATTGATGACTTAAAGTGGGAGGGGGGCCCAAGTGAAAAAGTAGGGGGCTTCAGCCCCCTCCCCCCTCCCCCGGTGCCGCCGTCCATATATATATATATATATATATATATATATATATATAGAGAGAGAGAGAGAGAGAGAGAGAGAGAGTAAGTAAAGGGTAGTGCTGTTTAAACGAGAAAAAATGTATATTAAAAGAAGTGAGGCTACCAACATTTGTAAATTTGAAAAAAATCTTTCAAAAAAATTTTTATTCATTTATTATTTTATAATTCTATAACGCGTTTCGAGCATCTTGGCTCTCTTCAAATATTCTCTCCATTTGAAAAAATGGGTTTATTTTTTAACAATTTAGCGTTTTTGCGCATGTGCGCACGCGTGCGTGCATGTGTGTGTACGCATGTAAGCGCGCACGCGTGTATGTGTTTTTATATCTTTTAGTTCTCTGGGTCAAAGCTATGTGTTTTTTTAAGCATGTGTGTTTCTGACTTTTATCTCTGCGGTCATCTTCGTGTGGCGATTAAGTACATTTTGGTCATTTTTTAAAAAGATTTTATTGCGGACTCTGTCTTCATAGTGCCTGCGTGTGCGTGTGTGGAGTGTATGTACATTTTGGTAAGTGTGTTAGTTTTTTCTTGTGTACAAAGGTGCGTGTGTGCGCATACATGTGTTTTTGTTTATATATATATATATATACATATACACACATACACATATATATACACACATATATAGAGAGAGATAGGGGAGGGGTAGAAATAAAGGCAAGGAAAGAATAGTTATGTATGTAACAGATACCCCACTCTGTTCCTGCATCACGGAGACACTTATAAACATGTACCCCGCCCGTGATCTCTGTCTTGCTGCTCACGCCGGCTATTTATCTACGTCCCACACAGTAGAATGTGACACAAGGTCGGAAAGTGGGTATGCACTCCTCTGGTTCTCTACACAGAGATATTGCCAGACCGTGAACACTCTTCAGCCGATCGTCGTAGTGGCAATAAAAAATATGTCTATCGAAATTCCTCCAGACCGGGATGACGACGATGATAGTGATGGCTTCGTCGATCTCGTCTCTGTGAAGGCAAAGGCTATTCAAGCAGAACAAATCAACAATAGAAATGATGCAAAAACTCGGCGAGGTCTTTTTGTATGAAAGTAATTATTACCAAAGATAAAAGAATTGTTTTTACTTTGAAGTAATGTTATCTTATCTAAGGAAACTATGGTGAGAATACTTCAGTCGACGCATTTCACTCTCGACACGCGAGGGCCGACCGTGTCGGCGCCCAGCTCGCTCGGTGTCCTGGCTCTGACTGACTGACTTTTCTCTTCCTGAGAATGTCCATCGCTCCACTCTCTTCTTCTCCCATCCCTTTCTCTGTGTCCCTTCTCCTCTCTCAGATAAATGGGATTTTCCTTTTAGATTTTTATTGTTATTATAAAAACAATTACTCGTTTTCTTTCGTTGTGGAGCAAAGGCCGTTTGCCCTAATTAATATCGACAAGTTTAGGCGGTTATCTTGACTAACAGCTTAGCCCGCCCGGCTTCGCCTGGGTCCCAGGCGTAGCACTGATACACCTGATCATATGTTTTTTGTTGATGTCTATTAAGCATTTTGTTTATATTGTGTCTTCTCATTTGTTTTCCTCGAATTTCATAAGAAAAAAAAGGGAAAAAGAACTTTCCTATTTTTATTTCCATAAAGGTCTTTTTAATTGATATATTTGAACTCGTTACAGTCTCTTCACAAAAGAGCAACGTACCCGTGCAGGAACGCGTGAAAATAAGTTTAACAATTATAACATTTGGTTTTGGTTTTCGACACAATGGTGTCAGGAAAAAGACTTTTCCTATTTTCATTTTCATAAAGGCTACAAGCCTTCATAATTGCTAGAAATGAACTTTTAATTCTGATCGACTTTCTCAGAATAACAGAAACCAGCCTCTTTTAAATAAATAAATACTTGTTATGTACTGTTAATTTTGTCTTGGTTGTTTATATACAGGACCGGCGGGACAGTTATAAAAGTGGGGGGGGGGCTCTCCTAAAAAGTGTGGGGGGGAACCCGGTTAAACACATGCATATATAACTTCATTAGTGATGACCGTAAAGTGGGGGGGGTCAAGTCAAACAGGGGGGGGGGGCTTGAGCTCCTACCCCCCCCCCCCCCCCCAGTGCCGCCGTCCATGATATATATGTTTATAATTTGTGATAGGATGTGTATTCATTTTATGAAGTACGGGTTGATTTACTTTCATCGGGTTTTCAACCTGTGCACATTTTACATTCGTGGCTGAACTACATGTCGGTAACGTTCAGAGTCTTACTACCACAATTATAACATAGCCAATAGCGCCTCGCATCGTATATGAATTTTATCTTGACCATTGAAATGTTCGGTCAATGGTCGAAATTTTCACGAAATTTCAACTTCAGATTCGTCCAAATTGATATATGAACCTGATGCCATCACTATGCAAAATTTCAGCCAAATCAGATAAATAGTTTTTTAGTTATCACCATTTCCATTGCATAACTGTGACAATACTTCATAAAATATGAAAATGTAAGGCACAGATAAAACTTTGACCCATTCTTACGTCTTACATTTACTTGTGATACATGCTATATATATATATATATATATATATATAAATATACATATATAATAATGGTAATAATCCAGGTAAAAAATATCCACAGGGTGGTAATCCAGAGAATTTAAACCGGGTTTATAAAAAGTGCTTTTGGTTCTCTCCAAATATGATCTTAGGTTAAGATCGGATTCTAACTCTGCCTGATGAGATCTCAGTTTATAGTAACTGTTGATCGATAACATCGACATGCCAGTGTCACAGATTTTGTACATGTCTGTGTAAATAAAAAAATTATCATATATATATATATATATATATATATATATATATATATATATATATATATATATATATATAATTATTTTTTAAAAAATTTTATTTATACAGAAATGTACATAATCCGTGAAACTGGCATGTCGATGTTATCGATCAACAGCTGTAAGAAACTGAGATCTCATCAGACGGAGAAAAAAATCTGGTACTTCCCTCAGATCATTTTTGAAAAGAATCTTTTCCAAATAAGATCTGAGGGAACGACCAGATTTTCTTTCTACCTGATGAGATCTCAGTTTCTAACAGCTGGTGATCGATACCATCGACATGCCAGTGTCACAGATTATGTACACGTCTGTATGAATAAAAAATAATTATATATAAAAACTCTATTTTATATTGAGCACTCTATAAGACCGATTGAAATTCTTTGGATTTTTATCCTGTGGATGTTTACTTTACCTTGATTACTATATATACATATATATATATATATATATATATATATATATATATATATATATAATGTATGTATGTATTATTTAATGTATCCACATAAAAATGTTATAAAGAGATATAATCTTTTATCTATCGATTTTCAGTATTTTCTTCAACACTGCTCAATACGTAAATAGAGCTAGGTAGTAAGTTATGAAAATATATTTATGGTAATCAAGCTAGACAGAGGCATCCGCGTTTCATCCCTGTAGGAAATTGTCAGTCTAAAATGCATTTTAGCCTGACGATTTACTACGGGGATTAAATACGGACGCGTTTGTGTAGCTTAATTGCCATAAATATATTTTCATAACTTACTATATATATATTCCATGATAAATGCCAGTATACTGAAATCATATGCCCTTAATAGGGTTAAGATGAAAATTCATATACACTAAATGTACAAAAGCAAGGAAATTCCCACATTTTTACACTTTTATTGTCATTAAGGGTATGCGAGCACAACAGGGTTATGTATTTTACTTGTAAAATTTTTTCTTCAGCGCACCTCACACACTTCATCCACTCATGCATAGAGATTTATACTGTAGTGATGTGATAATGAAATGGTTTGGTTGATATGTAGTCATACCCTTAATGACAATAAAAGTGTAAAAATTTGGGAATTTCCTTGCTTTTGTACATTTAGTGTATATGAATTTTCATCTTAACCCTATTAAGGGCATATGATTTCAGTATACTGGCATTTATCATGGAATGTCACTACTTTTGTAAAGGCTATGCCTCAATACAATGGTCATTTTTAAGGTTTTTTTTTAATTTTCTGGAAACCTAAGGTATATGGCAAACTGAAATTAAAATGCCATCAACTAGACTCTAGAACCTCTATCTCTGCCAAAAATCAGCTGAATACATCAAATAGTTGATGAGATACAGGGTGGCACACACGTACGTACGTACGTACGTACACACGGATAACACAAAATCACTCCTGACCTTTCTGGATCTCTGGGTTGCCTTGACTAATGATGCTGAAATTCTACACACTTATAGAACCTATCAAATGAAAATTTTGTGCAAAGTTTTAACTAATTTGGTTTATTGGTTTTTGAGTTATGACTGATCAAAGAAATGAGATTTCTAGCATAGGTCGTTTTTGAAGTCTATTAAGGGATAGAGCGCTATCGCGCCTCCCTTAATATATATATATATTATAATACTTTGAAATATATGATAAAATGAAAAAAGAATATAAATTTTATAATGATATGTCTGTGTTTATTATATTTTGAAATAAACGGAATATGATGAAATAAACAAAAATGTATTGATATATTTCTAGGATATTCTTAAGTAGTTCAGGAAAATCCATTGAAGTAATTAGTTTACACAGACAATAGTCTGTATTGAATCCTGTTATTCATGCACTTCAAAAACTCTCTTTCACTTGTGATCTGCAAGCACTTGAACTTGTTTTGGCGTAGAATGTGATGGAAGCAACTATTTTTAATTGTAAAATTAAATAATTTATAAACATATGTTATTTTTTTACTTATGAGATCTTTTTTATGTTATTTATAACTTTTTTATTTTACTTATAAAATCTGCTTACTTATAAGAACATTTCTACTTATAAACTTTTTAAAATTTTATTTATACGATTTGAACATTTTTACTTATAAGATATTATTTTGCTTATAAAATCTTTTTGAGTTATTTTATTTATAATTTTTTTTTACTTTTAAGATCTTTTATTTTTTACCTATAAGATCTTTTTTTACTTATAAAATAATTTTATTTTATTCACAAGATCTTTTTATTTTACTTGAATGTTCTTGAATGATTTTTTCTTAAGATATTAGTTAATACAAAACCTTTACATGCACACACCCGAAGTATACAAACATGATCCTCTGGTCTGTTATACATGTAAGTGCAAATAATTTAGGGATACACCCACACACCCACGTATATAAAAACACTTAGGTCTTAGTTTATTGCTTTTGGTCTGTGCATGTAAATATTTAAGAAAAAAATTACATTGATGCTGCTCTGATAATTTAAGTGTATAAACTTTGTGCATCATTTGAAAACATAATGGCACACACAGCAATACATATGTAGCCTAATAGTCGCGCTACTGTAAAAACAAGACTAGTTGTTGGTGTAACTCAGTTGAGCTTTGGATGTGTGTGTGGTACCGTCAGCGCGGAAAAGGACTCCCAAACGTTGTCTGTTGATAGCTATCGTGTTGTGTCGGCCTTCAGTTATTATATTCTTTGTCCAATGCCTAGTCGTTGAATTTTAAACTCTGTTGGGGATCTCTGCAAGTCACAATTTGACTGGAACAACTCTGACTCCTAAACATATTAACTTACGATCGGAAACCCTATGTGCTCGGTCTTTTGTCTCAGTCACCCCAGCAAAAATGACTAACTGCACCTTTTTTCAAAGCCACTCTCAGCTGTCCACCAAGAACTGATCACCAACTGTCAGGTGCCATCCCGTTCAAAAGATTTTGGTGGCCGCCGTATCGTCTGACCATGCAATTCATTTCTGATCACTTTTCATTTTTGTGAATCATTTCATCACATTCTCAGAAGCCTTGGTTCGGTGGAGGGGGAGGTCCATAGTATTACCCATACACACACACACCCTAACCCTAACACATACAAAACTTTTAGGCCTCATGATTTACTATTTTGGGTCTCTAGATGAAACTTATTTTAAAACAATTTAAGAACCTCACTTGAGAGAGGGGTAAAGCCTTGTTTACATTAACGTTATGCTATTTTTAATTTATATCTGCTTCGGCATCTCAATATTAATTTGCTCTATTAGTTATATTATTATTTTCTATCATATGATTCTTATTTTTTCCTCTAAACATAGGTTACGCCTTTGGTTAAACTTTATAGGCATTCTGGACTTCAATAAAATCTACCAAGAGATTATAGGTGTAAAATGACTGTCTTTTAATGACCAATAATGCTTAGGATAAGGCCGTTTAGTATTTCTGTACAGGGTTTGAGAATGAGTATCTGTGATTGTAGCCTCTATGATTCCAGATTTGGGGGGAAATTATGATATAAATTTTCTTATTGCTATTGTCCTCCCTTGGAAAAATTGTCGGCTTGTATACAATGTTACTCAGGCTGCATTTTACTTCTTAATTCTGCAGTTATTTATCTAATTTGTTTGGGTTTTTTAATTTGTAATTGCGGGCCGTAATTATGTTTTTCATGTTTATAGTGCATGAATAGCTAATTTTTAGGGTTTTCCTATAAATATTTTATTGTAAGGGTTGTTCATATTGAAGGGTTTGTCTACTAGCTTTAAGAAAATGGTGATCGTCTTCTTTGTGTGTTTTTGAAGCATGTGGTCATACAACAGTTTCCCACTTTTTATGCAGTTTTTGAATTATTGTTATACTTTGCAAGATCTTTCAAGCTGCATCGGTTGGACAGAAGGGAGCAGACAAGGCAGTGTTGCATCTTCACATTCACAGATGGTTGGATCAGTTTTGTAGCCCCATCTACTCATAGCAACTTTTGATCGCCCCATCCCCATTCTCAAGCGGTTGAGTGTTTTCCACTTAAGCCAGGGTACTTCCGAACCGGTAGGGAGGGCCTCAGAAGGGGGGATTCCTATCTCAGTAGGAGAGGCATTCTCTAGCCGTCTGGTCCACATCTGTAGTCTGGTCTCTTCCTGAGATGTTAGGGATTCGACATGGCTGAGGAAGCTTCTCCTTGACTTCAGTTATGTGACCATTGGTTCACGTCCATGAAGGAGATGGCGTTCATCATTGATGTCGATGTTTGATAGCTGACATAAAGGGAGATTGAACCAAATGATGTTTCTTCTTCTGTTAGTTGATTTAGAGTTGTTAGTCTTGTTTGGATTAACCTGGTCTATATATTCTAATATATTTTTGTAGCCACTTTTTTGTAATGCAATGTCGGATAAGCTCAGATCAAATTTTTTTCTGATAAGAGTTTACTAATTCTTCTGTTGATAATGTTTGAGATTTGTTTGATTATAAAATCTGGGTAGTTTTTAATATATGCAGGTGAGCGGTTCTCCTTAAAAAGGTTTAAATGTGTTGTTATGGAGATCTAGGAAATTTACCTCTTTGCAGCTAATGATAATTTCTATTTTGAAACCTAGGTATTTAAAAGTCCTTGTGACTTTTCTCTGGATGATCGAAATTAAGAGACCGTTACTATTGAGGATAATAATTAAGCCATCATCTCTGTATAAAACCACATGGTCGGGGTTCACTATTCTACTTAAGGTGTGTAGAATAAAAACGCTCATTAAGCATGCAATTTGGAAGAGTCGTTGTACCCATCAGAACATTGAAATTATTATTGCTAGTTTTTATCCATGTAAAATCGATGGAAATCTTCAGCATGAAAAAATGATGTTCAGTTGTTCATCCTTAATCTCTACATTGTTTCTTGCAAAGTTGATACTAATAATGTAGAAATCCCAGAAGGTGACGGGATGGAGTAACAGCTAATTTATATCAAATTGAATTATTTTCGATGTGGTGAAACCATTTGAATCAATAAGGACTCATGTAAACTACTTCTCCAAACCCTGAACTTCTTATTAACGTTTTAATTCTTATTTTTTTAATTTCTATAATTTTCAAGTCTAACATATAAATTCATCTTTTCAAACAGTTAAGCTAACAAATACAACTTTGCTTCTAACTAACCAATTTTTATTTGTTATTGTTGTACCATGTTATTGGCAATATAATACAATTTATTTAAAAAATAACTTAGTTAAGCCCAGATAACTGTTAACATGAAACATTTTTGTAATCACCTAAAAATAAAAATCAACAACGGGATAACTCACTTTAAATTGAAAAATATAATAGGAGTTGTCTATCTTAAGTTAAAAATGTGCAAACGAATAAAAATTAAAAACTAAAATGACTTCACTGTATTCGGGGCAACGTTGGCTAGGTACAGCGAGTTATAAATAAAGTAAAATGTTGCATTTCTTTTTATGGATGTCAAGTGCGAATACCGACCCTACGATAATGTTGTAACCCCTTTGACCCAAATGAAATATACTTATCCAAGTACTTTGTATAATGCAGCTTCAGAATATATATAGTTACTTACAGAGCTATCCGACGTTACCCGGGGCAAAAGTGTAACATATTTCTATTAAAACTTTTGTTTCTCTACCTCTCTCTATCTTTTTCTTCCTTCCCCCGTTTTACCCCTCCCTCTCCCCAGCCCATCTTATTTCTCTTTCTGGACACACACACACACACACACACACACACACACACACACACACACACACACACACACACACACACACACCCATAGACACACACTTTTATAGATTCCTTGGTGAAATGAGTCGGTGTAAGGAAAATAACTCCTTGAAAAATATCAGAGTTACTTCCCCATAGTTAGTGACTGGACCCCCCCCCCCGACGAAATCTACACCAGTTTAGGGTCAAAGAATAAATATTTTTTTCTAAATCTTAGATATGATTCATCTGGGGCAATGCCGATCAAGAAAATACCAACTTTGTGGGTGTTTGTTTTGTCGTTTTTGAGTTTTAGTCGGATATACATACAGACAAACAGACAACTGCCCTTTATATAATAGAAGATGGGGTGGTCTATCTCTATTCTTCAAGTTATAAATACAATAAAATAAAGTTGTCCAGTGCCAACAGAGACCCAGCGATATTATTTTCCCCTCTTTGATCAAAATGATATATAGTTATCTTAGTGTTAAGTAGTAAAGGGTATGTTCGCTAGTATACATCTGATTTGAATTTACAGGTCACTGTTAACACGTACATATAAAACCGAGGTTATGGTGTCGGCATGTGCATTCAGATGTCACTTCAACCTGCTGTAGCTAGAAGCAGACGTGATGTCACATGGCTCAAAGAGAGAAGGACTGAGATAAGTGGCTAGTTCCTTTGGGAAGCATTGAGTGGACAGCACAAATAAAAAAAATGACTTCAGAATCAATGATAAATTAAGGAGCTAAAGCCCCAGATGTTCGTAGCCTGGAATGTGTCCCCTCTGTCATAAGCAGAAGAGAAGGTGACGTCAACAGCTAAATAAATGGCATTTCTCTAAAATTCAGAAAATTCTCTTTTCTTTGGTTGCTGCAAGACTTTAATTCCAGGCAAGAATGCCACACCCTCCCTCACCCATGGAGATGATCGTGGATGAAATGCCTCAATCATGGGAGGAGCAGACGACATGAGTAGGATTTAATTGCGCTGTTTTCATTTGTGATGTGAATTTGATAACAAACATGTATTCTGTTTGATTGTGACTTATGATACATTAAATTCCCTTAAGAGGGGAGATACATGCAACATTAGTACCCTGGGTGATGTAGCTCCAGAATATGAATAAATATGGTGATGGAAATCTATCTGCAAAACCTTAGGGGGAGTTTGTGAACAAACAGACAGACAGCAACTTCAACTTTATATCGAAAAGACATATTTTATGTTTATTTATTATTTCCATCAAGCAGGTTATGTTTTCAGTTGAGTTTATTAATTTGTTGGTATTCATCCTAGCATCCACATCGCTTGACCAATCGTCACCAAACTTGGTCAAAATATCAGTCACGGTCTAACTTAGAACTGATTTAATTTTGGGATATCGAGGTGAAGGTCACAAAAAAGATGAAAGTCACACTTTTAGAGATATCTTCGGATCTGTTCATCGTAGAGACTTGCTACTTGGTCGATGTTGTAGTCAATTATGTCCTGCATCTTATATAATCTTGACCTTTGACCTCCAAAAGTTCGGCCATGCTCGAAATTTTTACGGAATTTCAACTTCAGATTTTTCCAAATTGGATGTAATGGATCTGATGCTCTTTGATAATAATCATATTTGTTATTGTTAGCTCCTTACATCAAGTGGCTTCATGCCTTGTCTGGAGGGATTTTCATAAAAACATTTTTTAAAAATATTTAATTTCATTTTAGGTCAGTTCAAGATTTTTTTTCCTTTTCTTTAAATTTCTTTTTTCTTATAGGTACAATAAGGAAAAGCATTTCTTCTTTATTTACTTAAGACCTATGACGTCAGAATAGTGTAAGAGGATTGAAACACAATATGGAGGTCTAATTATTTGCAGGTGTTGAAACATTAACAATAATGGCTCATTTTTTATTCATATTCACAAACGGTGTCATCAAATGAATGTTAAGTGTTAACAGGAATAAGTTCATCTCGCCAGAAATAACTGCGTTTATTAAGATGGTGGACATCATTATGAGGCGATTGTGCAGTATCGGTAACAAGAAAAAAAGGGGTAAAAAAAACAAAAACAATTCCACAACAAATAACTGTTACCAAATGCAAGAAATTTTACTTTTCTACTGTATTGTATCATTTTCTCGTGTGTTTACTGATTGTAAGATTTATTATTTATTAATTTATTATCATCAGTCTTAATCTATCGTTCGACTCATCTTCAAACATGGCGGCTATCTTTTTGGGGGAGCTGCTTGCTAATTTCAGGCTCAAAAGATAGTAAGAAAAAAGGGTATTAGTGAAACCATAAGCCTAAGTCTGGGGTGGTTGCCAGTCGGATTAGGGTAAATTTTTTTCACACCAAGTGAAACCTAGCCAGCGAGAGTTAAGGACATGCATTGTATGGAGAGAAATGATATGAGAATGATATGATGGATGTGTAATGGGAGTCTTAAAGACAAGTTTAGATCTGATGACTTCAGCGGAAGATTGAATCTGGACAATATAGGGAGATATGGTCAGAACAGGAGACTTCGATGGTATGGCAACATTGACAAATGGATGAGAGTTCCTGGGTTAGTAGATGTAGAACAGTTGAGGTAGCAAGTTCAGTTAACAGGAAAAGACCAAGGAAAATATGGGAGGAAGTGATAAGAAAGACCTGGCCAAAGATAGTATGTTTGGAAGTCAATTTCTAAAAGCCATCTAATGCATACCAACGACGATGATGATGATGATGATGATGATGATGATGATGATGATGATGATGATGATGATGATGATGATGATGATGATGATGATGATGATGATGATGATGATTTAGTAACTCCTTACGTCTACAGTGGCGGCTTGCCTTGCTTGGGGTGAACTATGTTAAAAAATTTTTTTAAATGATGATGATGATCATCATCATCATCATCATCATCATTTCCCTCCTCCTCCTCCTCCTCCTCCTCCTCCTCTTTTGTCATAAAAAAATGTCTTATTATTTTTTAAACAGTAATAAACTTTTACAATCTGAGTGTATTTTGATAATAAGTATTTTTTAAAAAATTATTTTACTTTAAAATGTTAAATATTACATTATAACTCTATGGGTGGTGTGATGAGATGCTTGTCAGAGATAGCCATTTTGTAGTAACGGCTGTATTGATCTGCCGGAGCTTGAGATGAAGAAAAAGGAGAGGGGGACAACAGGTTCCATTTAAAAAGACAAACATCTTCTCTAAAATTAAATCATTTTTTTAAGCAGTTTCGTCAAACGGAATAGGAACCAGAAAGAGATAGTAATACAAGAACATAAGACATGTTGATTTGGCCGCGGGCATTGATTATGAAAAGAGAATTGAGTTTTGGAGTTTCATCTCATCCTGCCACGCTATGGCGAGTAGAGAGACGAGAAGAGATTGTATCGTCTGGTCTCAGTGGTGTCTCGGTTTATAAAAGGCGTCAAATAAAGCTGGGTGGAAATGCTGAAAGGTGAGCATGCTTAGTGTGTTCCAAACGCCCACGTCGTTGCTATGTAAGTCTGGTCATAACAGCGATAGATTACATGTTAGTACAACAGTCTGTTGTCAACAGACGATAGATCTCAACCATGTAACTGCTAGAGATTGTACCATGTCATAAACTGTGTTATCACAAAAACACAAAACATTTTTGACATTTTGGTGATTTGTGAACCTTGTTTTACGCAGGGTTTTTTCAAATTTAATTTTTCCTACTTTATTTTCAAAATTTTGTAGTTTATTAAAATACAAATAATTTTTTACATAATTCATTTAAATTTTTCTCATTTATTTTAAACTAGCAGGGTTACCTGGCGTTGCCCGGGGCTCTCTCTTCCCGGGTCGCTTCATTTCACCGCCCCCCCTTCTCCCTGTTACCTTTGTCTCTTACCCACCATTCCTCTTCCGTGGCAAAAGTATGACATATTTCTATTAAAAGTACCACCTCTGTTTGCGTCTTTTATATATGTACATATCTCGGCCCTGTGCGCATACTATATACGTCCTATCTCCGCCTATGTGTGCATACTATATACGTCCTATCTCCGCCCCGGTGCGCATACTATATACATACCTATGTCCGCCCTGGTATGCATATGATATACGTACCTATCTCCGCCCTGGTGTGCATATGATATACGTACCTATCACTGCCCCGGTGCACATACTATATACATACCTATCTCCGCCCCGGTGCGTATACTATATAGTACCTATCTCCGCCCCGGTGCACATACTATATACGTACCTATCTCCTCCCCTGTGTGCATACTATATACGTACCTATCTTCGCCTCAGTTCACATACTATATACGTACCTATCTTGCCCCGGTGCCCATACTATGTACGTACTTATCTCCACCCTGGTGCACATACTATATATGTCGTTATCTCCGCCACCGTGCGCATATTATATACGTACCTATTTCCGCCCCAGTGCGCATACTATATATGTACCTATCTCCATCCCAGTGCGCATACATAATGACTCAAATTAATGCGCCACTGTCGTATTAAAGAACCAAAATTATGTTCGTTCATGTTGTGTCACTATCATAAAAAATAATCCATATTAATGCGACCCTGTCATATCAAAGGTTGTTGTGGTGGTGGTGGTGGTGGTGGTGGTGGTGGTGGTAGCTGCTGTTGTAGTGGTAGTGGCTGTGGTTGTGGTGGTGAAGGAGAATGAGAGTGGTGGTGGTGAAAGAGAATTGGTAGTGGCAGTGAAAGAGAAAGAGAAGTGGTGGTATTGGCGGTTGTGAAGAAGGAGAAGTGGTTGTGGAGGTAGCGGTAGTAAAGGAGAAGGAGAAGTGACGGTGGCGGTGATGGTTGTGGTGGCGGTGGTGAAAATCGTCCCCCCATTATGTACTGGCCAGGATAGGCGTTGCTTAACTTATATATTGCACCTGGTCTTCCCAAATTATTGCCCATTTAGTACTGTCCAGGATATGCGTTGCTTAACTTTTATTGTACAGCACCTGGTCTTGCTAAATCGTCATCCATTGAATACTGGCCAGGATATGTGTTGCTTAACTTCTATTATACAGCACCTGATCACCGTAAATCGTCACCCATTTAGTACTTGCCAGCATATATGTTGCTTAATTTTATGTACAGCATCAGGTCTTCCCAAATCGTCACCAATTTAGTACTGGCCAGAAGAGGCGTTGCTTACATTTTATTTTATTGCACCTTGTCTCCTCAAGTCGTCACCCATTTAGTACTGACCAGGATATTCGTTGCTTAACTTTGATTGCATAGCACATGGTCTTCTCAAATCGTCACCCATTTAATATTTGCTAAGATATCCGTTTTTATTAACTTTGATTGTACTGCACCTCGTTTCCCCAAGTAGTCATCCATTAAGTAGTGGCGATGATAGGCGTTTCTTATCTTCGATTGTATAGTGTCGCGGTTCAATACACCACAACCGTGACGTGTGTTTACATTTGGAAAATATGCCATCTTGGAAAGACTAGCAGCAGAAGGAGTCGTTGTTTTGGTTTTCTGCCATGATTTTGGACAGCAGGAGCAGCAGTGGCCTCTTAACCCTTTCCATGGAAATGTACTAGCTGCTGCCTGTGTTTTGACATTTCGCTAATGTTATTTTTAGAAGATTGGAAAAACCCAGTTTTTAATCGCCATGTTTGTCAACAATGACTAAGCAGAAATCAGGCAGCGAATATTTTCCTTAATTTTCCTTTAAGGGATACACAAGCGTTTCGGCAACTATGCCGAGAACCTTGCTAATATATTCAAGGAGCCTGTCAACCAGTTTTTACGACGAGAGATCTCTTTGGAATTTATTTGTCAAAAATTAATCCCTTTCACAGGACTGACAAAAGTGACTTGACATAATTTTCATGAGATCTCTAGCTTCTCACTCAAAATGCTTTTACCCCGCCTAATAAACCGGTATTGTCCGGGCCTTTGGGTCTGGAGTTACGCCGGGTCTATTGGGGGTTGCTGGTCCTGTGCAGTTCTAGGAGGTGCACCCTCCCAGGCTTTGCCTTCCCTCTTTGGGGGGGAGTAAGTTTATTGCTTACTGTCTGACGGGGCTGCCCAGGCAATTTTTAAATGGCCAGAGTGCTCACTTCTTGAGCGCTGGCTTATCTAATCCCACTTTCCCGACCTTGTGTCACATCTTACCTTGTGGGAGGTAGATAAATAACTTTAGTTCAGTCGGGGGTCAAGAGGCCCCCACGCAGTTGAACTCCTGCATCTTGCAGTGTCGAGTTCCTGTACCCACGCAGTCGAACTCCTGCATCTTGCAGTGTCGAGTTCCTGCACCCTGCAGTCGAACTTCTGCTCCCGCAGTTCTGAGTTCCTGCACCCCAGCAGTCCGAACTCCTGCATCCAGCAGTCCTGAATTCCTGCACCCAGCAGTCTTCAACTCCTGCAACAGCACTCTCCTCGTGTACCAGCACACTGCAGTCCTGAACTCCTGCAACAGCACTCTCCTTGTGTACCAGCACCCTGCAGTCCTGAACTCCTGCAACAGCACTCTCCTGCACCAGCATTCTGCAGTCCTGAACTCCTGCGCCAGCACTCTCCTGCCTGCATCAGCACCCTGCAGTCCTGAACTCCTGCAACAACACTCTCCTGTACCTGTGTCTCCAACTTCCCTTTTTCCAACAGCCCTTATCAGGGCTACAAACTACTGCAATATTTATTTGAACAGCTCTTATCAGGGCTACTCTGACAACTACGGCGAATTTTCCTTCTTTTCTTTGCCAGCCAGCAAACCACAAGGGTGCCCTGTCAACTCTCACCAACGACAACACTCCTTTTCGGTCCAGTTTGCTGCCACCAGTGACGTCACTTCTTACTGCCCAGTCTCTCCTGATCCAGTGACGTCATCACAAATCTCAATTCACTTCTTCTTGTTACCATTTCCTTATGGTAAATAAACAATACCTTTTTTGAAACTGTTCACCAGCGTTTGTCCTCTCTTCTTTGCCATTGCCATTTATCTTTGCCTGTGTCCACACCTTTTCTTAGTTGTTGGGGCCGATTGAACGATCAACCACGTGGTCGGTCGGTCGGACGGTCGGTACCCGCAACAATAGCATCTGGTCTTCCCAAATAGTCATCTATTTAGAATTGGCCAGAATATGCGTTGCTTAACTTCTATTGTACAGTACCTGATCATCCTATCGTCACCCATTTAGTACTGGCCAGGATATGTATTGCTTATCTTTTCTTTTCGAAGGATAATAATGACAGTAAAACGTTTCTTAACATTGTATTGTCTTATTCCCGGACAACGCCAAATACTTGTTTCTATAAATATAAAATCAAGAAGGCCTCCAGAGCTATACTAAAATCACTCTTTCAATCCTTGGGTAAAATTGAACTAAATGTCCATTTTAAATTTGTAATTTTGAGAGGAGTGAAGACATGGTTCACTATATGTTCGGTATTGAACTGAGGACGTTCTAGATTCGACATGCTATTCAGCTTTAAGAAATCCTACTAATGAATAATTATGTAGCCGAAAGGGACAAAATATTAAATTCCAATAGCCAATGAAAAACTTGTATATCTTTTGAAGTTCCAATGATGAAGTTCTTTTCCGATTAGCCAATGAAAAATGTTTACCTACTTAAAAAAAAATTACACTATTTTTTTAATGATAAAGATTTATTTTTTTCCGAATTAATAAAAAAAATTAATTTAAAACGATAAAAAAATCTATTTAAAACGATAAAAAAGAAATGACAGATTTTTCATTCTTAGTGTAATAAATAAATAAATAAATAAATAAATGAATAAATAAAAAGACCATTTATAAAAAAAAATAATAAAATAAACACATAAACTTATAGTATAAGTCTGTATACAGATAGCAGAAAAGTAATTCATCTGGCCTTTCGTACGTGAGACAAATCCTGGCGAATCCAAAAATGCTGCCATAAAAATGATAAGTTCGAAAATTATGATTTTACTGATTAAAAATAAAGATACGATTAAAAATATGTAGTAGCCCCCCCATTAGGATTTTTCTTCTTAAAATAATTCACGTATTTAAAATATAATAATAATGATACAGTTTTTACATAAAATTGTTTCATTGTTCGATTGATTATTTCAGCGTTTTTATTTTATGCTTATTTTCTTACTCAAAGTTAGTTATCCCCCCTGAACCAACACAGTGTCAGTATCAGCGCCGAGTTTATTGCGTGAGGCGCCCTCATTCGTGAGAGAGTGCTGACAGGTCTATACATGTATTTTTGTTCCGTTTTGAAGGATCAAGATCCCCCCCCCCCCACATTAAAAACCGACCTTGCGTTTAACTTTAATCTGGAGGAGGGGGGGGGGGGGGGGGGCAGTAATTATTTCAATTCAGTCGGTGAGACAGAAGACCAATGAATTTTGAAAATGCGTATCGCTGCCAGTGCAAGGGAGATAAATCGAATAAGGCATCGCGAAAAATCGAGGATTGTTGCCCTTTGAATCAGACGACGCGTTTTATATTAGACTAGCGGGGCTACCCGGCGTTGCTCGGGGTCATAAAAACATATATTTAAAGAAAAATCGCGTGTGTAACATGTTTATATTAAAACTTCTATTTCTCTCCCTCTCTCTATAGCCGTCTCTTTATCTTTCTACCTTTCTCTTCCCTGGTCGCCCCATTTCACCGCTACTTTCTAATTTTGCCTTTTGCGAAAGCTGTTTCTTCCCCACCATTTCTCCTACGTTGCCCAGGGCAATAGTATGACATATTTCTATAAAAAGTAACACCTCTATCTGCGCCTTCTATATAGGTACTTATCTCCGCCCTGGTGTTCATACTATATACATATCTATCGCCACCCCGGTGCGCATACTATATACGTACCTATCGCCGCCCCAGGGCACATACTATATACGTACTTATCGCCGTCCCGGTGCGAATGCTAAATAGTACCTATCGTCGCCCCAGTGTGAATGCTAAATACGTACCTATTTCCGCCCTGGTGTGCATGCTACATAAGTAAATATCGCTTCCCTAGTGTGAATAATTAATATGTACATATTGCCGCTTTGGTGCGAATGCTAAATACGTACCTATCGCTGGCCCGGTGTGAATGCTAAATATGTACCTATCGCTGCCCTGGTGCGAATGCTAAATATGTACCTATCACCACCCCAGTGCGAATGCAAAATACGTACCTTTCGCCGTTCCGGTGCACGTGCTATATATGTACCTATCGCTGCCGTAGAGCGCATGCTAAATACATACCTATCACTGCCCGGTGCATATGCTATATACGTTCCTATCGCCACCGCTGAATGCTAAATACGTACCTATTACCGCCGCGGTGCGAATGCTAAATAGGAACCTATCGCCGCCCCGGTGCGAATGCTAAATACGTTCATATCGCCACTAAAAATTTCCCCGACCCCCACTCTCTCCTGCCCCCCCCCCTCAACTTTTTTTTTACTCTCCCTCAACCCTGAGAAATATTTTTAGTTCAAAAAATAAAAACAGAAAAAAATTTGGGCCGACCCCTAAAAAGTTTGTACTGACCCCTAAAAATTTCCCCGGCCCTCCAATCTCTCCAACCCCCCCCCCCCACTCCACTTTTTTTTTTACTCTCTCCAAACCCTGAGAAATATTTTTAGTTCAAAAAATGAAAAGAAAAAAATTTGACCCGGCCTCTAAAAAGTTTGTCTTGACCCCTAAAAATTTCCCCGAGCCCCCAATCTCTCCAGCCCCACCCACTAACTTATTTTTACTCTCTATTTTTACCCAACGCTGGAAATATTTTTAGTTTAAAAAATAAAAAAAGAAAAACATTTGGCCCGACCCCTAAAAAGTTTTTCCTGACCCCTAAAATTTTCCCCGACCCCTAAAATTTCTCCAGTACCCCACAAATTGTTTTCACTCTCCCACAACCCTGAGAAATCTTTTAAGTTAAAAAAAAAAATATTTGGCCAGACCTCTAAAATTTTCCCCGACCCCCCTAATCTCTCCAGCACCCCCCGATCCAATTTTTTTTTCACTCTCCCACAACCCTGAGGGATATTTTAAGTTAAAAAAAAAACAAATAAATAAAATTTTGCCCGACCACTAAAAAAATTTGGCCTGACCATTAAATTTTTCCCCGAGCCCCTAATCTCTTCAATCTCCCTCAACCTTTTTTTCACTCTCCCACAACCCTGAGAAATATTTAATGTTCAAAAGAAAAAAAAAAAATTTGGCCCGACCCCTACAATTTTCCCGGACCCCCTAATCTCTCCAGACCCCCCCAACTTTTTTTTCACTCTCTCACAACCCTGAGAAATATTTTAAGGTTAAAAAAAAAATTTTTGCTTGACCTCGGAATAATTTGGCCTGACCCCTAAAATTTTCCCCGACCCCCTAATCTCTCCAGCCCCCATTCAACTTTTTTTCACTCTCCCACAACCCTGAGAAATATTTTAAGTTAAAAAAAAAAAAATTTTTGCCCGACCCCTAAAAATTTGGCCTGACCCCTTAAAATTTTCCCTGACTATCTAATCTCTCCAGTCCCCCATTCAACTTTTTTTAACTCTCCCACAACCCTGAGAAATATTTTAAGTTTAAAAAAAAAAAAAATTTTTGCCCGACCCCTAAAAAATTTAGCCTGACCCCTAAAATGTTCCTCGACCCCTAATCTCTCCAGCCTCCCTCAACCTTTTTTTCACTCTCCCACAACCCATAAAAATATTTTAAGTTAACAAATCAAAAAATATTTGGCCCGACCTCTGAAATTTTCCCCGACCCCCTAATCTCTCTAGAAGCCCCCCCCCCAATCCAAATTTTTTTTCACTCTCCCACAACCCTGAGAAATATTTTAAGTTCAAAAATATATTAAAAAAAAAATTTGGCCCGACCCTTAAAAAATTTGGCTCGACCCCTAAAATTTTCCCAGACCCCCTAATCTCTCCAGCCCCCATTCAACTTTTTTTTCACTCTCCAACAACCCTGAGAAATATTTTAAGTTTAAAAAAAAAAAATTTTGCCCGACCCCTAAAAATTTTGGCATGACTCCCAAAATTTTCCCCGACCCCTAATCTCTTCAACCTCCCTCAACCTTTTTTAACTCTCCCACATCCCTGAGAAATATTTTAAGTTTAAAAAAAAAAAATTTTTTTGCCCGACCCCTTAAAAATTTAGCCTGACCCCTAACATTTTCCTCGACCACTAATCTCTCCAGCCTCCCTCAACCTTTTTTTCACTCTCCCACAACCCATACAAATATTTTAAGTTAAAAAATAAAAAATATTTGGCCTGACCTCTGAAATTTTCCCCGACCCCCTAATCTCTCTAGAAGCCCCCCCCCCCCCAATCCAAATTTTTTTTCACTCTCCCACAACCCTGAGAAATATTTTAAGTTCAAAAATATATAACAAAAAAATTTAGCCCGACCCTTAAAAAATTTGGCCCGACCCCTAAAATTTTCCCCGACCCCCTAATCTTTCCAGCCCCCATTCAACTTTTTTTCACTCTCCCACAACCCTGAGAAATATTTTAAGTTTAAAAAAAAAAAAATTTTGCCCGACCCCTAAAAATTTGGCATGACTCCCAAAATTTTCCCCGACCCTTAATCTCTTCAGCCTCACTCAACCTTTTTTAACTCTCCCACATCCCTGAGAAATATTTTAAGTTCAAAAAAAAAAAAAAAAAAATTTTGCCCGACCCCTAAAAAATTTGGCCTGACCCCTAACATTTTCCCCGACCCCCTAATCACTCCAGCCCCCCATTAAACCTTTTTGTCACTCTCCCACAACCCTGAGAAATATTTTAAGTTAAAAAAAATATATATATTTGGCCCGACCTCTAAAATTTTCTCCGACCCCCTAATCTCTCCAAATCGATCCAAATTTTTTTTAACTCTACCACAACTCTGAGAAATATTTTAAGTTCAAAAATATATTAGAAAAAAAATTTGGCCCGACCCTTAAAAAATTAGGCCCGACCCCTAAAATTTTCCCCGACCCCCTAATCTCTCTAGCCCCCCTCCCGACTTTTTTTCACTCTCCCACAACCCTGAGAAATATTTTAAGTTTAAATAGTCCAAAGGGGAACGAAGATGGCGTTAAAATATTTTCCAAACCTATCACTACAGTAGCTCTATCTAGGATATTGAGCACTTAACTCCCGGACAACGCCGAGTACTATGAAAATCAAGGAGGCCAGGCCTCCTGACCACTACTGAAATCACTCTTCTTCTGTTCTTCAAAATAGTCCAAAGGGGAACAAAGATGGCGCTAAAATATTTTCCAAACCTATCACTACAGTATCTCTATCTAGGATATTGAGCAAATTTCTCCCGGACAACGCCGAGTACTTTGAAAATCAAGGAAGCCTCCTGAGCACTACTGAAATCACTCTTATCGATTCCCCCATCCTTTTCAGCGTAGATGCTGTTAAAATATTATCCAAACCTATCACTACAGTAGCTCTATCTAGGACATTGAGCACTTTTCTCCCGGACAACGCCGAGTACTTTGAAAATCAAGGAGGTCTCCTGAGCACTACTGAAATCACTTAGGTATCCTCTCTCCTTTTCATCTGCAAAATAGTCCAAAGGGGAACGAAGATGGTGTTAAAATATTTTCCAAACCTATCACTACAGTAGCTCTATCTAGGATATTGAGCACATTTTTTTCGTTAAACGCACAGATTGAATAGACGCATCTTAAGAATATCTGTTCTTGTTTCTTTCCTCCTTCATTGGCCTACATTTTAATAACATTATTTATGGTGCTGTCTATTTCCGTTTCCTATTAAACTGATTATTTGACATATTTTTCTGTGATGAGGACCCGTTAAAACAATTTCTCAGAAGTGGATGAATATAATTTATAAAAGTTACCGTTGTTTAATATCATTTTAAAATGTTCTACCTAAAACGGTTACATACAGCATCACCATTTTTTATTTTATCCATTTATTTAAAAAAAACTTTTATTCACCCCAAACCAGGCATATTACCAATGAAACGGAAGGGGATATTATGGTAAGGTCTAGATTTATAGTGGGACAATCTGAGTGGGAAGATGAGCAACAAGATGTTTATTCACATTACATTTAAAATTGTACATGTTGTTACTGTCGAGGAAGTAGGAATGGAATTCCAAAAGAAAGCGGTCTAAAAAAAGAAGCTTTTAAAGTAGAAAATCTTCCGGCATCTAGGGACCTCTACAGTGAAGGGGTGGGATTGTGCTGCTAGTCAGGCGGGAAAGGGGTATTTTTGTTTAGGGGGTACAATTGCAGTAAGTTCATCGAAGCACATTCTGTTGAAGTAATACTTATAAAACAAGTGTAAGGATGCAACTCTGTGGTGATGTGACAGGCTTGGCAAATAGTGCAGAGGTTATTAGGTTAGAATTTTTTTAAATCCTGTTCAAGAGGGAGAGGCTAGTGATTGGTGCACCAGCCAAGATGTGGCAACAGTACTCTATGCACGGGAGAATGGTGGCTTTGTAAAGATATAGGATACTGGAAGATGTGAGAAGTTTTCTATGTAAACAAAAACAAATACAGATCACAATTCTTAATTTTTTCTTTTGAAGAAAAGATTTATCTCGAAATATTGATCATTTAAGAAATGTAAAAGAAAAACGAAATAAAGACAATTTAATCTATATCTAATGCCGAATTAACGCATTGTGACAACGTGTAACACAAATATTCTTGCATTTATTTAAAAATAAAAATACATATTTTTAATCTCTGACTGAACCAACAGCTGATGTAGTTCCCACCCTGGTGAAGCAATCTCTGGATAAAGAATTGCAGTCTAACCCGTCTTCTTTCAAATGAGACGCTTCAAACCAACCATAAATTTGGCAATGACCCTTGCGATAATCCAGCAAGAAAACTTGGCATTTGACCAGCATCATACACTTTGAGGCACACTGGAACTTTCCGCCGAGGAACTGTGCTATCTTCTGCCCGAATTGATATCTTCCATTAAGGTTTTCAAAATTTCCTGTCATAAAAGAAAAAAAGAAGAAAAAAACATTAACTGGACGCAACATGGAACTCATGGACTCAATTCCATTTTGGCAGACTCAGCCTATTTTGTATTCTTGTTTTCATAATACTTTCTGGACCATGTTTTATATTGATGAAACTATTTGAATAAAATTGATTTAAATTGTAAAGAAGTTTTTAGCCAAAACTTGGTGACTCTTTACTTCATATCAAACATGCCCAATAGAATGAGTACCGACACAGCAACTCTCCTACAAACACATCTTCTTCACCAACTATACAAGGTTTTAAGATGGTCAATAGTTTCCATAATGTACTAGAAGAAGATTAATCCCCAGAACAGTTTTGCACCACTTTTATGTCCCTATTATGGAGACTAAAATCAAGATATAATGCTATTAAACCATATGTCTAGAACCCTTATTCTAATTTTTATCAAAATCCATTAGATGATTTTCATTCTAGAAAATGTCTTAAATTTAAGGAATCTTAAGAAGAAATTGAAATTCAGGGAATCTTGATGAATTCGTGTCTACTGACTATTGATCAAATTCAATACAAATCTGAAATATTTGAATTTTCAAATAGAAGATTGTGCCCATAGTATGCCCCCTAAAAAACCCTTAAAATATCCTAAAGAAACTAAAATGTGGGGAATATTTATTAATTGATGTCTAATAGCTATTGTTACAATTTCACAAAACATCGAAGATATTTGTTTTTTCGTAAAGGGCTTCCACCCCTCTCTTTACTGTCTCTTAACTAAATTAAACTAAATATAAATATTACCCACTCTTACGCCTTTCAAAAATTCATAATGATCGGTGTATTAGTTTGGGATTGAACCCGGTACATAGAAAAATATAAACGTATACACATATCTATCCAAAGGACTATTTGGTCCTAACAGGACCA
>OY744531.1:55574699-55654699 GCA_963556195.1 Sepiola atlantica
CGTCAATAATAATAATAATAATAATAATAATAATAATAATAATAATGATAATGATGATGATGATGATGATGATGATGATAACAACAACAACAACAACAACAACAACAACAATAATAATAATAATAATAATAATAATAATGACGATGACAGAAGATATGTTGCTAGTCTTTCTCTACTCTATACGTATTTTCACGGTAAGTGCTCAACTGAGCTCCACTCTATGGTTCCCCCTGTAAAACATTCACAACAAAAACTCGTCCTCCTACAACCACTGTAAATAATTTTCCTTTCTTCCTCTGTGTACCTAAAACTTGTAGCAGTTACCTCCTCCTTTCAAACATAACTGCACCGGTTGGCCGTTAGGTGTCGCTTTTTCACCGACAGGTGGCGCTGAAAAGCCACACCAGAGTTATCTGCCCTTCTGATTATAAAAACCGGTGTAAACGGAAAATCACTTTTTTCTCTTTTCAATTAGCCTCGCAGAACGACGCTGACACTAGCGCTCCGTCTCACTCTCTTTTCTCTTCAACTGGCCTCGGCAAAGCAACGAACAACACACGTTTCCTTCGTCAACACGTGTTCAACAACGGTAAGAGTTCTCAACTCATTTTCCTTGTATACGGCGTTCAAGGACTTTTCCCACGCCGGACTCATTTCTTCACATACTCTTTTCAAGAACTGTTTTTCCATCGACACACATACATACACCACACACGTCATCATTCCACTTATACACACGTTCAATAAACCTTATTTGAACTACCTCCTTTTGTTTGTTAATTATTACTCTGTTTTTTTTTACATGCAACAATTGCTTGATTTTATGAACTCGACCCGATCCCAACAAACTAAACAAAACTTCCATGAGTAAAGTTTCTTTCTAAGAACTACCCATCTGTGAAACACAATACCATGGAGCTGCTTCCCAGCTGATTACAACATAGTCGTTTTCACGTCCAATGTTAACAAATTCTTGTTGAGCCGTCCTCTTAAATAATCAAATTCTACCCAGTTTCCACCATCGTTACCAATCCTCAAGGTGTTGTGTCACCATCCATTTAACAAACTCATTGACCCTCATCCTCGAGTGGCCTTTGAGCCTTGATAAGCGATGACTCGTTAGTACATAAAAACAAAATAAAAAACACCCCCTATCAAAAATGGCGAAAGAAAATCATGCCTCGTTTGTGTTCACACTAGTATTTATATCATATAAAATAACGTCTTAATTAGTGAATTAAAAAAAGAAATAAGAAAGAAAACGTCTCAAACTGGAAAGTTTAAGAAAAGAAAAAGAAAAGAAAGGTATCAATAGGTATAGAAAGAAAAGCGGGAAAAAGAAAGAAAAGGTATCATTATGGAAATAGAGTGAGAAATTTTTTACAGAATTTATTTCAGACGGCGGATGAGGGAGTTGTCAAACTTGCTATTTGCTTTCTCCCTTCCCCTAAACACTTGGAATAGTTTCGTCCGGCAGTTTTTTACTTGCTAACTTTTGTGTGATGTAACGTATATATATATATATATATATATATATATATATATATATATATATATATATATATATATATATATATATATACATATATATATATATATATATATATATATATATATATATATAGTTATTTATAATTTATATACATATAAGCACACATTGGTCTTTATTATGAAGGTGGGGATAACGAGCTGGATCTGTGTAAATTAGGCATTTTATCTGATACAATAAAATAACAAATAAAATGAAGAAAGGCAAACAAATTTAAACGAACGAGTGAACAAGTTGAAACTCAGAAACGGAACAAAGTCACAAACGGAACAAAGTCACTTTTTTTCGTTGTTACCAATAGAAATGTTTGATCCGTGACCACAATGGCACGTGATCACTGATCATGTTGTACATAATACACACCGCCTCCTGATCTAAAGATCTCAGAAACGGCAACATGGAGCTGGTCATCTCCTTCTCCGTAATTAGGTTGGAGAGGGTTCTATTATCCGTGTTTCTTCATAATTCCTAGCGTTTCTAGTTTTAGCATTTTCTTCTTCTTCTTCTTCTTCTTCTTCTTCTTCTTCTTCTTCTTCTTCTTCATCATCATCATCATCATCATCATCATCATCATCATCATCATCATCATCATCACCATCATCATCATCATCATCATCATCATCATCATCATCATCATCATCATCATCATCAGTCTTTTGTTTTTCAGGCAACTCAAGCAAATCTCTGCCCTAAATTGCATTAAAGTCTCTGACATACTATGGGCAAAGATCCTTAACATAATGTGGCACTCCATTAACTAGCACAGCTTGAGGACTGATTAGTTTTCTATTCCTTGTTATACTTGTTATTACATCGACTCAGTTGCATGCAAAGTTCTGGTGATGCCTGGAGCCAAATCCTTGATTGTATGCCCCAAAGACTCAGGTCTGGTAGATTCAGGTACAGTGTAACCCGGATATAAGAGAGCTGTCGGGACTGGAGAAGAAGTCTCTTGTATCCGGGTTTGGTCTATTTTGTTTAGGTAAGTATGGGAACACTTCATATAACGCTTTTTACGTAGAGAACACTAGTTTATTTAACAGTTATAGACATAAACAAACACAAAAACACAGACAAAAATACATTTCCACTCAATTTTCACAAATAATTTAGTCAAAAATTACTTTTTCTTAAAAAAGACAGTCATTTTGATTGTACAGAAATCTCTTTGTTAACATAATGAACACTTTCATACAGTCTGTAAAACATTTTCAATTTGCCATCAGAATTACTGCTTTTTGCTTTAAAGTAGGCTGTCAGAGTTTCAAGCGCATTCAATGCAGCCAGAGAATTTGGCACTGGTTTGTCACTTTCAGAAACTTCAGAACTTAGGCTTTCAACATCATCATCTTCGTCAAAATCTTGATCATCCGATTTTATACCACGTGTGAAGTCCGTGTCAGTTAGTTCTCCATGACATTGTGTACTGTCGTCGAAGCTGATACATTCGTCAAAATCTGTTTGCTCCATGTCCGATGGTGGAGAAACTTGATCATTTTCGTCGAGTATTTCTTCCACTTCAGCCTGTGATTCAATGACAAAACCGGCCTTTTTAAAACAATTTTGAGTTGTTGACGGTTTAGCATCGATCGCTGCGGTTTACATTCGAATAAGTTCCAGACGATAATACGCTTTGAATGAACGAATGGTGCCTTGATCCAAAGGTTGAATGAGTCTGGTGGTGTTTGGTGGCATGAGCGACAATTTGATGTTTGACAGATTTGTACCCGGCAGTAAGTTATGACAAGTTGCATTGTCCAAAAACAGAATAATCTTTCGATTTTGAGCAATCATTTTTCGTCCAAGCGTTTTCATAACGTCAGTAAACAGCTGATTAGTCATCCAGGCTTTACAATTAGCGAAGTAAGAAAAAAGCAGAGTTTTGACATTTTTAAAGCAGCGTGGTTTTGCCGACTTACCAACAACTACAACTTGCTTTTCACTGCCGTCTATGTTTGTGAACTGAAGCATCGTAAGTCTTTCTTTGGGAACTTTTGTCCCATTTGAATGTTCGTCGCTGGGAAATTGCAAAGATCCAGACGGCATGACTTTGTAGAAAAGTTCTGGACATCTTTTGGATCATATCCACGAAAAAGTTACGGCCACACGTTTGTCACCCATTCGTTGGCAGAAACGTTATCTGCTGACGTTGATTCGCCGTGAAATTTTTTGAACGAAACGTTATTGGCCTGCTTCCAGTGCATGAGCCAGCCATTGCTCGGTTCAAAATCAACTTCAAGATTTACAGCCAGTTGTGATGCTTTCTGCCTAATGATGTGATCGGTGATGGTAGCTCCATGAGCACATGCTTGCGTAAACCATTGTGTAAGCGCTTCGTTAACGTCCTTGTGCACGGATTGGCGCTTTCGTTTGCAATTAGTGTTTCCGTTCATTTGCATACAAGATCTGAGATTGTCTTCTTTCTTAAGAATTTTTGCTGCTGTTTAATAACCGATTCCGTAATTTTTGGCCGCAGCGGCCAGTTTGAGTTTCTTCACTTTGACATCGTGGATGAGCTCCAACTGTTAAAAATGCTCAGAGTTTTTCGTTGAGACGCCTACGCCGACATCACTAATCGCCAGCAAATGGTTTTCAGTGACAAAATTAATAAACAAACAAACTTCTCACTCAACAGAACAGTGGGTAAAGTGAAAGTGCTGTCCAGATAAATGCAACGACAAGAAAAGTTGGCAAAAAGCGGACGGCACTACCCATAGACACACAAAGCAACATCATAAGGTAGAGGGTGTCTGATTTACGACATCACACTGTCACTCAAAACGAACTCTCTTATATCGGGGAGGACAGGATCATAGAAAATCTCTCTTATATCCGGGTCTCTTATATCCGGGTCTCTTATATCCGGGTTACACTGTATAAGTTCTAATATTATGAGAAAAGGAGATAGTTTGAATATGATTTGATGGCCCCAATTTGGATGCCTAGAGCCACCACTCATCGGCCCTCCCCCCTCTGCATGCCACTGCATTGGCTGCATAGAGTTTTAACCCAAGCAAAGTCTCCCACTTATTATGAATTATATACAACCCTGAGAGGTGACGTTTCCAAATCTAACTCTTTCACATGCTGCTCTTGCTGGTAAATTCCGTTTGCTGTCACAGTAAATGGTGCTATATAATCTTTACATGCTACATTATACAAGTTCACAGTGAGGGACAAAAGAGAAAATCTACACGTGTATCAAAGAGAATTGAAGGTGAGAGTTTGTTTTCGTATTTGGTTGTGTTTGGTTGAGTTTGTGTGCGCAAAGATGGATATGTGTGTAACAGAATGGATACGAACGGAGGGTCGAACCTGAATAAATAATCCATCAGCTTAGAATGTTTTAGCGTCCCATTTTATCAGATGGTCAGTACCTGTTAAAAAGGCATTCTTCAGCTTGTAGTTCGTGAGAAGAAGAAAATGCACAAAACTTAAAAATATACATGTGTTTGTTCAGGGTTCAATTGTGACTACTTTTCGAAATTAATCTTTTCAATAATTTATTATTTTTAGTCATTGAATCATTTAATAATTAATGCTCTCTTTCTCTTTCTCTATTTGATTTTTATTCATGCATTTATACTTATTTATTATTCCTCTCAACCTTGTGGCATGCAGCAGTTAAGTTTCTGTTATCATTATAGAAGCATTAAAGTGAACAATAATTATTCATACCGTGTTTGTTGTTGGTCGTTTATCCGGCTTTCGCTCTTGCCATGATTGTTCCAGACTGAGAAAATGCCCGCCCTTTAACTAAACTTTCTGATACCTTTTAAAAAGACTAAATTCAATTTCAGTCTTTCTGGCAATTTTATGTTTTGTGATTCTTGATTATACATGTACTTTCAGTTACTTCAAGAATAGTTAGGTGGGGTAATTATAATAGTTAAATATATTAAAACCAGTCCTTACATGTTCAACTATATAAGGAAAGTATTTAGATCAACCACTAATTTCGGAACATTTATTCTTTCAACAAGATAGAAATTGTCAGAAAGATAAGAAATCGAAATGAAGGGATTGTAGAACAGAACAATTTTCTGGTATTTAAGCAACTATATTTAAATTAAAAAAATTCTTTAGATAATATATATATATATATATATATATATATATATATATATATATATATATATATATATATATATACTGTAAATATTTTGAAATATTAAAATGTTTTTATACCTACAGACGATATCATTTCGTTTTTTTACCCTCATCAGTGCAGGAGTGGCGGTTGAAAGTGGTCGCATGGGATCGAATGCAGTTTGTAGATTCAGATTAGAATCATGAGGCTTACATCTATGCCACGAAAAATTGCCACAGACAGTAATAGAAATTAATGTACACTTATATATATATATATATATATATATATATATATATATATATATATATATATATATATATATATATATATATATATAAGTAAATTTCGCGTACAACAAAATCGTAGGATAAATTTCAGAGGAAACATTTTTTTTAATCAATGAAACGGGCGGGTGGAAAAAAAGAAGAAAATTGCTAAAATTAAGTAAATCTCTCAACGGTGGATTTGAATCATTAAAGATCTCCAACTGATGCTTCAAAATCTTTTGTCTACACAGGCTAGGTCGAGAATTGTTAATAACTAACGCCTCAATAATATTGAGATGGTAGTTCGACCTGGCACTATGTAAAACAGAAAACCACTCATCGGAATAGTTGTCAGAACAACTATTTGTACTAACCAGGTGATTACCGATGGCTGATTCCTGTGCCTGGAAGTTCCCGGATGATCTCGAAACCTTGTGTAAACGAATATCATGTGGTATGTGTTGGGATATTCTAATTTCTAATCTTTGGAATGTCTTAATCAGCTTTACACTGACACAGGAATTTATAAACAATAGAATTCTTTTGAGTGGCTGGCAAAACATCCTTACGAAAAGAAGAGAAAAAGGTTCAAGTCGTGTAAACTACTCTCAGCATGGTTGCTGGAAAACAACGTTGAGTAGAAGAAGAAATCCTTTTGACAATGTCAAGGCCGTCAGAACCTAACCATGGAAGTTTCAAATAAATAGGGCAACGTAACGAGCCAATAAATTTACCACCATTAAATATAGCAACTATATATATATATATATATATATATATATATATATATATATATATATATATATATATATGATTAGATTTATGTTTCAGAATTCATAACTATCGGTTGATTGGTAAGGGAGTGAATGGTGTATCTGAAGGTGTGTGAACATATACACATACCTAACTTAATATATATATATATATATATATATATATATATATATATATATATATATATATATATATATATATATAAGTGCAGGTTAGTAGTCCGAGGCTGTAGCAATGCGATGTAGTTGCCGGAAGGTGGAAAGGGTGAACAGAAATAAACGAAAAGAGAAAACGAATCTCAAAACGATTTATTAATAGTTCACGAAAAACTGATTAAGTACCAGAATAGTAAATACTGACAGGTAAATAAAAAGTTCGGCAAAAGGTAATCTTAAATTTTCGAAAGAAAAACTTTCATTATCAAAAGATAACAGTAAAAGACCGAGAGGGTCGAAAAACCGGAAAAAACCGGAATCAAACCATTGAAACACCGCAGCAGACTATTGGGAGTAGGAACGCAGAAAATGTCAAAATTTAATAAAATAATTATTCAGTTAAAGTTAACATCTTATTACCATTTGTTTATTTATATACTAATTATTATAATCTTATTATATTTTATTTTATATGATTTATTAAATTTTTCTTTATTTATTCAATTCTAAATTTAAATTTACGTGTGGGCCGTTATTATTATATGTGCAGACAAAGTTTAGAAATGAGATTTGAAATTTGAGAAGAGATTTAAATCAATTGTGGAATGAATTAATGTCATGAGGGTAGGAAGGAAACCGTTAGAACGGGGGGGGGGAATAAGAAGAAACGTAGGAAAGGGGGGGGGGGAATTAAGGGATAAAAATACATACACATATATATATATATATATATATATATATATATATATATATAAAGTGTAAATATCTAAATACATATTTATTTTATTTATGGGTATTTCAAGGGTATAATACTCCTAGAACTAAATTTATATAAATTTATTCTATATATTTATTTATTAATTTAAAAAAATTTTTAAATTTTCCTTTGTTATTATTATTTATTCATATATTTATTTATTCTTTTATTATTATAATTTCTTTTTTTATTTATTTTATTTATTTCTTTTTTTTTCTTTTCCTTTCTTTTTTTCCTATTCTAAATTTTTATTATCATTTTATTTTATTGAATTTCAAACTTTAGTTTAGGGATTACAAATGTATCCGCATACACATACACACACATGAGAATACACCCATATATACATACATGTATATATGTATACACATACACAAGACCTAAATATATGTAAATAAAGTGTATATTATTCCATTCTTGTTTACATTTATGTCCATAATTATAATGTTTTATTTATAAATATGTAACATGTAAAAATTAAACACAGGATGAGAGGCATTGAGGTGTGGGGTGGATGGCACTGGCAAATAAAAGGAAGAAGGAGGAGACAAAGACAAATAAGTTGGGGTGGGAGCGTGAGGATGTAAGAATCAGAGGATGAAAGGGGAAGACAACTCAAATCTGTTATTCAGAGTAGGACGAAATTTAGAGATTAGAATAGCTTCCGAAATTCGAAGCTGATCTATATTGCGGACACTAATAGAGCGATGTGTGTTGCCACATGATATTAAGTGTTTGTGGAAGGAAGAAATGTGGGTGTTCAGATGCTCTTTAATGCGTTGGTGTAGAGGCCTAACGGTACTACCGATGTAGAACTTTTGACACTTAGAGCATTGTAGGTTGTATACTGTATAGATGCAGAGGCAGAGGCCAGAGTTGGGGATGGGGCAATTAGCTAGAGAGCAGGGGTCCGGGGTGTAGTGGCTTTTTTTGGATAAATGTTGTCGGAGAGAAGTGCCTGTGTGAGAGAGCTGTATGTTAAGGTTCTCACTACGTATTGCATTGCGGATGGCGAAAGTGATATGGTCGCTAAAGAAGGGGAGCTTAAGGAAGCAAGTGTTGGAGAGTGTGTGGTGTCTACGTCTTTTGGTGTTGTTAAGGCTGGATATGGTAGTGAGGGGGAAACCGTTGGTTAATAGGGTCTGGTGGAAGGATTCGGTGTGTGTTGTTTTATCGGAAGTAGACGAGCATTTGTCCTGTATGCGAGTGATTTCGGTTTGTGCGTAACTAATTTTGGATTTGAGGGGTAGTGCGGATTTGTAGTGGATGAAGAGGTTCCTGCAGGCGGGTTTTCTATAGAAAGTGGTGTGATGAGATCCGTCGTCATTAATGCTGAGTTTAAAGTCTAGAAGTGAGAGAGAGCCTGAGATGTTGGGATGTTCGATGGTGAATTTAATGTGGGGGTCAGTATTATTAAATGTATTAAAGATAGAAGTAGCTTCCTCTCCGGATGAAGTGAGGATCAAAATGTCGTCAACGTATCTCGAGAAGAATATATGGGAATGGCAGGTGCTAAGTGCTTGTTGTTCCAGTCTGTCCATGTAGGAAATGGCGAGGAGGCCGGAGAGACTGGAACCCATGGGTAGGCCAGAGACTTGTTTATATGTGTCTTGCTGGAACTTGAAGTAAGTATTATCCACAATGATACGTAGGAGCTGATGTATGTCTGTTGGCGTAAGCCCAAAACAGTCAAGGTTGTTCGAGGAGATGTGGTCAGTTATGAGGTCAATGGTGGGGTGTGCGGGAATGGAAGTATAAAGGGAGATACGGCGAGTGCTCAGTGCTGTAAAACTGGACACCACTGCTTTGCAGGCTAAGGTTGTTGCCAGAAAGACTAAGTGTTAGGCAACTCTGACAGAAGCCTCCAGAGGAGCTTAAGCCCTGTCAGCTGAGGCATGCATGATCCACCGGCATGTAAATCACACTCTGGTGTCCAGCATCCTGAGTCCCAGCCATGGGTATATGGCAATACTACTAGAATAGATGTCTTCTTTAGCCTTTGTTAAGGCAGGAGAAGGAAAACTCCGCTTTAACACCTGCGGTTTAAGTGACTACTGGTCATCGGGCTGGCACAGGGTTCATAGTCGCCGACACTCAGAGAGTGAACATTGTGTCGCACAAATGTTGATCACTCTAATTGATGCTGAGCTGGTACTTTTGTCATATGTGATCCATATATAGATACAAACTATGTGTCTAGCTTAGCGGGATGAATGTAATGAGTAATATGAAATTTAATTTTAAAGATGACTTGTTGGAACGTCAGAACCTTACTTGATCGTTATGGTTCTGACCGGCCGGAGAGATGAACATCACTTATTGGACAAGAACTGTTACGTTTCAACATTGATATTGCAGCCTTGTCAGAGACAAGATTGTTGGAGGAGGGTAGGCGTGTAGAGGAGTGTTCTGAATATGTATTTTACTGGATCAGGAAACCAGAAGGCAAAGAACACGACCATGGCTAGTATTTGCATTTAAGAAATGGATTGTTTCTAAACTCGAGAATCTTCTAAATGAGTGCATTATGACCTTACGTTTGCCTCTAGCTGATCAGCGATACTCTTATTTCTGTTTATGTTTCTACATTGGACAGCCCACCTGAGATAGTAGGATCCTTTTATGAAGATCTTAAAAGAGTTATCCTGACTGCTTTGCGAGATGATAAAATTGTCTTGCGGGAGGAATTCAATGTGAGGGTGGGTAGGGAATATCAAACGTGGCGTCCACTCGAATGTTATAGAGCTTGAAGTATGAATAAGAACGGATTGCCTTTACTGAAAATATGTTTGGAGATGGATTTAGTGATAACTAACACGTGTTTCCACCTGAAACCAAAATATAAGAACACATGGATGCATCCACGATTCAAGCAATAACATTTGATCGATTACGTCATCACCCGTAGATACGATCAAGGTTCGAGTCAAAAGGAATGCCGAGTGCTGGACAGATCATCGTCAGGTTCATAATTAGCCGATTTGGTAACGTCAAGTGTCCTCGTAGAATAAATGTTGTAAAGTTGAAGAATGAGAAAACTGATCTAGACCTACAGAATAAGCTTGAGCAGATATTGTTTGATGGTATGTGGGGGTGTTTTAAGAAGTGTGTTTATGAAATAGCAGTAGCTGTTCTCAGGCTAACGAAAAGAAAGCATCAAGACTGCTTTGATGACAATAATGCTCACATCGCTCAGAAAAGGCGGATTGATAGCGGCTTGTCACCTTAAGATCTGAAGTCGAACAGTCATACTTAGCTATTATTATTAGTTGCAGAAAGAACTTAGACGGATGAAGGATGAATGGTGGCGACAGAAGGCTTGTGATATTCAGCATGCAGTTGATGTTAAAGACAGTAAAACAATGTATGACCTGATGAAGACAGTCAATGGTCCTAGCCATTCTAGTGTAATCCCATTAAGATCCAAGAATGGCACAGAGTTGATTATTGATCCAAGCTACTTGATAGATGGACAGAGCATTATAAGAATAATAATAGACCATAATAATAATCATATTAATAATAATAATAAAAAAGATGACAAATAGAATGTAATAATAGTTGTAGTAGTAATAATGATAATCATAGTAATTAATGGTGATGAAGATAGTGATAATAATAATAATAATCCCAGCCACAGGTCAACTGGCATAGGTGATTTAGAATCTTCAGTAAGCCATAGCGAACACAACATTTCTAAGGATAGCAAATACCTGATGGAATGCAAAGGCAGTTGTAAATACCAGGTTAACATCTGTCGAGGTTTAACTGTGTTTCATGGCTAGGATTGGGTCTTCAGCTTTGGATAGCAAATCTCCTAGAGATGGCATATCAATACAAATACTAGGGAAGGAAAACCTTACACAAAAATTATTTCAATATGAGTGTTCAAAATTATCAAACCGAAAACGACGTATGTGGGTCCAGAATGTCAAGTACAGATCCCACGTTTGACAGGAGAACTAACGAGGCTTCCCAAGTCGTCATCCAGCGAACCCCTCAAAACACTAACACTAAAACTAGAACTAATTGGACTAAGGCCTTAAATAAAATTGTAATGAAATGTTACTTGAAGAGTAATCCCCCTAAGAGACGATATAGACAACAAATGCACCGAAGCTGGCTGTTTTAATTATCAGAACAAAAACTTGCAGTACAAGCCAGGGTTCTTAAATTTCAATAGCAGATAACCATTCATTAGAATGGTTATCTGCTATTGAAATTTAAGAACTAAAAAGAGAAACTGAGAGAGAAGACTTAGGCGAGCTTGTGGAGATAAATAAACTTGATGTAGTTAAAGAAAAGTCTAGGTAGAAACAACAACAAACTCTGAGAGCGAATATATTGTAACTAATGGTAATCAGACTGTTTCCACATATGCAATCGTAAAACATATGATAGAACATGGGATGACAGAAGATATTGATATTTTCAGATTATTAGATGAGAAGCTAAGAGATTGCAATTTAGAACAGTTACCGAACCTGAGATTTTTCAATAGGAAAAGACTTAAAACTGTCACCAGCAAAGTGAATGAAGTCTTGCCATTTTTATTAGTAAATAATCTTGATCAGTATAATGAAGTTATTAAAGCTGCTGCCAATACTGTGTCAAATCTACTCAGAATAGAAAAACGGTAAAAAGAAGTAAAGAAAGAGCCCTGGTGGAGGAAAAGTTTAAATGGTCAGATAAAACAACTTAGAAAGGATTTAAGTAAAGTGCAAGCTGTCGAAAATGGCAAACTAAAAAGTCAGAGTGTTTGTGAAAGACTAATCCATAAGTTTTGCATACACCGAAAAGGTTTCATATGTGTAATTGAAGAACTGAAACAGCATATCGTAGCTAAAACTACCAAAGTTAAATATTACAGCAACAGAATTAAGTAGTAGCGGCAAAACCGACTGTTTGAGAACAACCAGAAACCCTTTTTTGAACAACTAGAAGGAATTGAAAGAGGGAATGACGTTATACCTGATGCTGACCAATCTAGTGCATTTTGGAAAGGCATTTTGGAAAGGCATTTTGGAAAGGCATTTTGGAAAGGCATTTTGGAAAGGCATTTGGAAAAAGGAAGTAAAGCATTAAGATGATGCAGAATGGATCAAAGATATTGAAAGGGAGGTGTAGAACGACAAACGAATATAACAGTCACCGCTGAGATGCTGAAGGAGAGGGTTAAAAAACTTTCAAATTGGAAAGCACCTGGACCTGACGGAGTCCAGGGATACTGGTTTAAAAACCTCCCAGCTCTTCACCCACTTCTTGCAGAAATGATAAATGGCTGTTTGACGACAAAGGGCACCACAGTCTTGATAATAAAAGATAAGACAAAAGAGGGTGAAGTGACAAACTTTAGACCAATCACTTGCCTTTCAGTTATGTAGAAACTTTTCGCTAGAATATTGTCTGAAAGTATTTATGGTCATTTAGACCAAAACAATTTGCTGCCTGAGGAAGAGAAAGGCTGCCGACAAAGATCACATGGCACCAAATATCAGCTTCTGATTGATAAAATGATCCTGAGAAACTGCAAACGAAAAACTACTTAGCTTGACATGGGGTGGGTGGATTATAAGAAAGCATTTGACATGGTGCCTCATTCATGGAACACAAATGCTTTGAGATTTTCAGAATAGCCCCTAACATTCAAACAGCTTTAAAGAATAGCATGAAGAATTGGGAAGCTTGGTGGATAGTGAGAGACCTATTGGATTAGAGAATCTTTTTTGGATCTTGTCTAAGAGGGAGAGACTAGTGGATGGTGCACCAGCCCAAATGTGACAACAATAATCCATGCCTGGGCAGATGGTGGCTTTGTAGAGATATAGGATACTATCAGGTGTGAGAAGTTTACTAGCACGGTAGAGGGAGCCCACTTTCTTTGCAGCAGCCTTGGCAATGTCTTCAATGTATTTATTCCAATTCATATTGAAGGAAAAGAGCTTTGTCCTAGCAGCATTAAATGTTACCATCCATTTATGACCTCATTCCTCTACAGACTGGAGGTCATTTTCTAAGGATTCAGCCATTGCCTTGGATATGTGCGCGTCCGTTTTACTCACATGATAGGAGTAGAGGATGGTGTCATCAGCAAATATACCCATCTCGGACATAATGTCATCAGGGAGGTCGTTTATGCGTGTGTGTCTTTACCTTTTTTGTTGGGCTGTAATTGTAGAGGATGAAGAAGTAGTAGTTAAGGCATTTTCAGTGTGGCATAAGCCATGCTTCTTTGTTGCATCAACTGCCTTTGTTAGGCGTTTGTTGTTATTGTTGTCATCATCTTCATGGAGTAAGGGCGTGTGGGTGTGTCAGCCATAACGGCAGACGACAAGTGAAAGTGCAAACAATCATGTTGATATGCAAGAGGAACTTGAGGAAGACACGTTCAAGGAACGTCTCGTTTGAAATCCTTCATGGAAGTTCATGACGACGATGAGGGGAGGTCATAGAGGCATTGCATGGTGGATATCTATAATTTTTCTTTTACTTTTGGGTCACCAGTTATCAAGGCCCAAAGTCACTCAGGGATATGAGTTTATAAGACGGAATGATTGCGAGCCAAAAGATGAGGAACACTATGTGAGTACTAGCATTGATCAATGATATGAATTGCCCCTGATTACTTATGAGTCGGTTTATGACAAAGATTTGTTGACATTGGATTCGAAAACGACCAGGTTGTAATCAGCAGGGAAGCAGTATTGTGTTAATGTGTTCTATAGGTGGGAAGCCCTTGCAAAGGAGCTCATGCAGTGTGTCTAGGACTGACGAAGTCTGGTGGCACCCGTCTCTCTCCATGCCAACAAACACTACCTGTTATTCTCAAATGATCACCCATCTGGTACTGACCAGGCTCAACGTTTCTTAACTTCAGTGATCTAACGAGAACTGGTGTGTGAACGTAATTATGCCACACACATTTGAGTTTTCGCATTCAAATTTTGAGGAATAAATTTTATGTTCTTTAACATTAAGCCTGTTTAGTATCATTTGATTATGTAGTTTCTGTGATATTTACATCTCAAATGAGATAAAAAAATATTTTGAGACACCGTGTATAAGAAGGCCCACAAGTGATCAGCAGAGACCAGAGAAGAAGGAACAGCAGACGGGGCCCTAACCAGAGCACTACTACCCCCCCCCCCGCTGTCTTTGTAAAGAAATCCCCTTTTTTTTGTAAGTTAGGAATGAAAAAAATGAAACTCAGGATGTCTCCAGAGCACTGCTGAAACACCCAAATAAGATTATGGAAGCCTCCAGAGCACCAATAAAACAAAGTTTCTTCCTCCCCTCTCCTTTCTTTGAAGAGAAATAGTAATAATTACAGCAGACTTGACCTTAGACCAGACCTGCCGCTTGGCAGTAGCTTCAGCAGTTTCAGAAACAGAGTGACACTCACGCTGTTAGCAGTGTTTCTATTTCTATTTCAAACGTCATCCTAAAAGACTCAATCACTACCAGTGTTGTTTCTGTTCAGTGGCGGCAATATTTTATTTCAGTACTTCACCATGGAGTGAGATTGGATGGAGATACCTGATACACCTATAAATAACACAAAAAAGATAACCAACCCACATAACGAACCATAGTTTATCTTTCAATAACAGTTCCTGATTCTGTCGGGTAAGTTAAGTCTCTTATCTAGTCGAGTGAATGAGTTACCTCAACCCTACTGGTAATAGAAATCCTCCAAGATGCCCACTCCCCACTTTCAATTTTTTATTTATTTCGTCGTGGCATGTATAAAGTGAAACTTGGCATAACCAAAAATTTCTAAAACATGGTTAAAGTTTAAAAAATATATAAGTTGTTTAATGCTGAAACTTATTTCACTCAAAATAATTTAACCTCAAATAAGAAAAAAAAAGCCAGCATGGCTGTTTTTTTTTTTAATTAGTTATTTATTGGGAGGGGGGTTATAACAGGATATATTAAGAAGTGAAAGAAAACTTTAAATTAAAAAAACTTACAATTTGAACAGAAAATTTAATTTTATTGGTTTGTATTTTAAGTGAACAAAATTTTAATTTCAGACTATGCACATTTATAATTTTTCAGGAAAAAATGTTGAGCTCTTACAGAGGAGGTAATTCCTGGGAGGACGGTCTTATGACAACAGAACCGATACTACACTACCCACCTCATTTAAAGATATTCCGATTAAATGGAGTTTTTTTCCATTTCATTCATTTAAAAATGCCTATTGTATACATTATTTTTTATGGGTCCTTAACCTTCTGGCTAAGATCAGAGTGTATTATCTGTTCAGATGGATGCTACACTTTGTAGACCGGTACTGTCTTTGCCTTCGGGCCTTGATTCCGCTTGGCTGAGGTATTACCCTGTACAGTGATAGGGGGTCAACCCTCCCAGGCTTTACCTTCTCTTTGAGAAGGGGTTAGTTTATTTCTAATCGCCTTAGGTGCGCTTACACGGGAAATCCGACGGGGCTGCTCAGGCATTTTTGTAGGTCAGAGCACACTAATCCTAATGTGCTGGCAAACTACACTTGACCTTGTGTCTAGCCTCCTGGAAAGGAGGTAAATAAAAATACTTTGACCTTGTGTCTAACCTCCTTAAGGTAAATAACTTGGCCTTCTGGCTAAGATCAAAGTGTAGTATCTGTTTTCTACATCTCAGTGACATTTGACGGAAGTTTCATGTAAATTATCTTCCTTGAAAATGAAATTCTAAAAGTTTTTAAAACTCTATACTTTTTAAACATAAAATCTCTATAAATAATTTTACTAATAATTAAAATAATAATACTATAGATAAAACGATTGCATTTATAGAAGAAAATTTGGCAATACAAATAAGAAATGTATATTAGAAAATATTAATTCATTAGAAACTTAAAAATAAATAAGTATGCAAATGAGCAATATCGAAATTTGTTTGAGAAATATGAAGATTCTTATATATACAATATTTGAAAATATTAATTCATTAGAAACTTAAAAATAAATAAATATGCAAATGAGCAATATCGAAATTTGTTTGAGAAATATGGAGATTCCTATATATACAATATTTGAAAATATTAATTCATTAGAAACTTAAAAATAAATAAATATGCAAAAGTGCAATATCGAAATTTGTTTGAGAAATATGGAGATTCCTATATATACAATATTTGAAAATATTAATTCATTAGTAACTTAAAAATAAATAAATATGCAAAAGTGCAATATCGAAATTTGTTTGAGAAATATGAAAATTCTTATATATACAATATTTGAAAATATTAATTCATTAGAAACTTAAAAATAAATAAATATGCAAAAGTGAAATATCGAAATTTGTTTGAGAAATATGGAGATTCCTATATATACAATATTTGAAAATATTATTTCGTTAGAAACTTAAAAATAAATAAATATGCAAAAGTGCAATATCGAAATTTGTTTGAGAAATATGAAGATTCTTATATATACAATATTTGAAAATATTAATTCATTAGAAACTTTAAAATAAATAAATATGCAAAAGTGCAATATCGAAATTTGTTTGAGAAATATGAAGATTCTTATATATACAATATTTGAAAATATTAATTCATTAGAAACTTAAAAATAAATAAATATGCAAAAGTGCAATATCGAAATTTGTTTGAGAAATATGGAGATTCTTATATATACAATATTTGAAAATATTTTTGCATCATTAGAATGAAATAAGGCCAGTCAATTTTTGATGTTAATATAGTTAGGATAGATGGACAAAACATTCGCATTTATTCATTTAGATATAAGTACACAACAATATACAATTCTAACTACCAAACTAGAACTCTGTTGCCAACTTTCAAAATTTCTATGTAACATTGGATTTTATAAATATTTGATTGTATTTCATAAATCTCTGTTGTTTGTACTTATTTGTCAGCTAATTTGTGAATGTTTTAAAACAAGGCCATAAAGAGCAAACTGTACCAGTCGAAGATACGTCCTTCACAATCAGTCCGGCAGTGGCTTTGTTGCTGTCAGGCTGAGGTATGGTTCTGTTCAGTCCTAGGAGATCCCACCAGGCTTTACATTCTCTCTCTGAGAAGGGGTTAGTTTATTGCTAATCGCCTGGGGCGTTCCTACCTGGGAATACCGACGGGGCTGTTCAGGCATTTTTTGTAGGCCAGAGTGCACTTCACTAAGTGCGTTGGCTTTTAAAAACTCTGCCTGACCTTGTGTTTAAAATAAAGAACAAAGTGTAGTATCTATTCTGATACTACACTTCATCTTTTCTATCATCGGTCAGTGAAGAAGAAATCCTTCTAGATTGAGGCAATTTTTATTTTTGTCCCAACCCAAAGTGTCCCTTTTTAGGAAGCTGGGTTTTCCCCGCATTTAAAACTCACTTTGTGTCTAACTCTGCCCTCGTGGGGAGGCAAGTACATAGGGACTCTACTCTACTCTACTCTATTCTGTTGCAGTCATTTAAACTCATAGTAAATGGAAAGAAAAAGAAATATGCGTGTAACAGCATAATGCCCGAGAACTGCTACTTCCGGCTAAGAATGTGTTCAGCAGAAAACGGTGAAATGCAAAACTCAGTCTCTGCTATATTACGTTCTCGCCAGGGTTTTGTTAACTATTCTTATTTTTGGACAAAAACACATTTTCTTTTGTTTATTTAATTGTGAGGGGAAAGTACAGAATAGTTAACAAACCCCCTCCTCCCCAGGTTAAGAGTGGCTGTCTAAATAATAACGTTATCATATAGAAAACCATTCTTAACATGGGGAGGAACTTGGTGAAAAATATTTCCTTTGAGTATTTATAAAAAAGAAAACATTCCAATTATAATAAATAAATTTGTATTAAAAATAAAACTCAAAATTTCCAATGAAAGAAATCACTTTTCACAATTTCTCATGTGTTGACCTAGATTTTCGTATGTGTAATCAGTCCCCTGTGTACAGGGGACTGATTTTCGTACTTCACCGCTTTCTGTCGAATGCATTCTTAGCCGAAAGTGGCAATTCTTGGGCGTTATGCCGAAATATGCTTCTTACCTGCCAAATTTTCATTGACCCATTTTTGTTCCTTTTCAGTCGGTACTTGAAGCATTTCCTGTCCATTCTTTTCACAAGTCTCTATCGCCTCCGTATAGTTCTCCTTTTCTGCATACAGCCAATATGTCTTCCCGCAGACCGGATTATCAATCATTGTCAAAACTGCATTCGTCTCTGTGCTGTTCCCTTGTAAAATAAAATTTAATAATTAAACTTAATAAGTGTGACAATCTGGTGTTTCTTTACCTATATCAGTTCCTCTTGCTTATATAACGATTGACGTAAATAAACATTCTTTGCATTTTTCTTGCTTTCAAAGAAATTTTCTGGTTGGAATTTTACAGATACACTCTGTAATTCCTTTGTTTATCAAATCCTTATAAACTGTTCTGACCATTGTCCGTTGACTGACGTCATAAATAATTCCTAACACAATTACATTTTACTAAATTTTTAATAAAAGGTTTCACCTTTTTATTTTTTATAGTTTAGAGTCTTATGTCCTTCATCAGTAATCCTCGTGATTAATGTAAACGTCTCCTCCCATAGTGCTACAAAAAGACAATGTAGTGTGTACAGAAATCGTTTGAAATTCAACATAAATTAGAAGTTTAGAAATCAATTAAAAATTACACTTGTAAGTAAACCTTGTTAAAATATAATTTCGTATAAAGAATAATTACAAATAATATATAAATGTCTATCAGGTATGTATACGAAGTGTGATGATGTATCTGTGAGTAAGATGAAGAAGGGTAAAGCTGGAGGACCCTTAGGCTTTGTTGTATAAATGCTGAAAGCTGCGGATGAAACAAGCACTGGGATAGTTACAGACTTGACAAATCAGATCATAAAAGAAGAGATTATCCCGAAAGACTGGGAACTTAGTACAATTGTGAATTGTTACAAGAGTAAAGGGGAAGCACTAGATAAAGTTAATTACAGAGGCTTAAAATTGATCGATCAGGCCCTGAAAGTGATTGAGAGAATAATTGAGCAGCAAATAAGAAGTCAGATAAGCGAAGATGAAATGCAGTTTGGTTTTATGCCTGGGCAAAGTATCACTGGTGCTATATTTATCCTGAGAAAAACGCAAGAGAAGTACCTTGGTAAGAAAAAGAACCTGCATCTTGCCTTTGTGGATATGGAAAAAAGCTTTTGAGAGTGCCAAGAGAGGTTGTCTGTTGGCTTTGAATAAAGGGTCAAACAAGTGGTTGATGAAGGTTGGTACAGAAATGCTCAAAGTCGTATTAGAATTAACAGCACATTTTGTGGCAGATTTAATGTTAAACAAGGAGTACATCAGGCTTCTGTACTGAGTCTGCTGCTTTTCATTTGTGTCTTAGAAACATTGTCCAAACTGTTCCGTCTGGAAGAGATGCTGTATGCTGATGATCTGTAAAGGTCTGGAAGTGAGTGTTACCAATACCAAAGTGGCTGTAGTATTGGAAAACTCCACAAAAGAGGAAAGTTCCCTTACTCAGTTTGTGGAAAGGGAGTCAATCCAATTTTTGTGGGATCTGTAAGTATTGGGTACACAAGAAGTGCAGTGGAATGACTAGTAGGCTGAGAGAGGATAACCAATTTGTGTGCAAGAAATGTAAGACAATGAAGATGGATGAGAACTCAGATGTGAAGAAAGTATGTTTGGATGGCGAATCTATTGAGGTTGTTGAGAAGTTTTGTTATCTTCGTGATACCATTGGAGCACAAGATGGAGTAGGGGCTAGTGTGATTGCAAAAATTAGGAGTGGATGGGGTAAGTTCCGGGAATTTCTGCCATTACTAGCCAGCAGAGCGTTACTCCTGTCGACCAATGAAAAAGTCTTTCAGGCATGTATACGCAGTGTGATAGTGTATGGAAGTGAAACCTGGCCAGTGTGGGTTGAGGACATACGTTGCATGGAAAGAAACATATGAGAATGATACGATGGATGTGTAATGTGAGTCTTAAAGACAAGCTTAGTTCTGATGACCTCAGAGGAAGATTAAATCTGGACAGTATGTTTTCAGAAAAGTAGACTTTGATAGCATTGCCACACTGAAAGAATGAATGAAAGTTAGTGATGTAGAACAGTTGACTTAGCAGGTTCAATTCATGAAAGGAAGTGATAAAAACGGACCTGAGAAAACAAGGAATAAATAAAGATCTGGCCAGAGATAAGTTTCTTTGGAAGTAAATTTCTAAAAGCCGTCCAACATATGCCAGCATGTAAAACAGACGTTAAACTGGATGATGATGATGATGATGATGATGATGATGATGATGATGATGATGATGATGATGAGTTTAGGGAGATGTCTACAGAACAAGAGATTTCGTTGGGTTGGTCATATTGAAAGAATGGATGGGAGGGCCTGTGTTAGTAGATATAGAACAGTTGAGGTAACACGGTCAGTTGGCAGGGGAAGGCTAAGGAAAACATGGGAGAAAGTGATTAGGATGAATTTGTTAGATAACTAAAGACCTGGTCAGAGATAGACTAGTTTGGAAGTCAGTTCCTAAAAACCGTCCAACACATGACAGCATGTAAAACAGACATTAAACCAAATATGATGAGATTATAAGGAAGATGATGACAAGACAGACGTAACAATTTTTTTAAGTCTTGCTCCTAAAGCAATGAATTTTTGATTAACTGATGATATATATATATATATATATATATATATATATATATATATATATATATATATATATATATATATAAATAATGAGAGAAATTGATCATCGTCTTAAAAAGATAAATTCACTTTATTGATTGGTCGATGTAAAAAAGGGGGTAAATGTTAAAATAATCGAGGAGGGGTGACAGAAGTAAAAGATCAATTTAACTCTATTTTTTTTACATATGCAGAAATATAAAAATATATATAAAAGAATTCGTGTTTGCTATTGAAATAAATAAATTATCTCAGTTAAAATTTCGAATGTGAGCTTTATAGGTAAAAATATATGATGAAAGATTCGAGCGTTCACGATTAAAAACTCCGTTTAATTATTTACGATTAAAAATTAAAAGACGAAAATGCAGGACGAAGATTTCGGTTTAGATTAGAACATATAAAAACTTAATTGGTATAACGTCAAGATTCGAGATGATCTACACTACGGAATTAAAGTTTAGCGACATTTAAAAACGGTTTATTTACAAATTTGGTGTTTTACTAAATTGGTAAAGATTCGAGCGTTCACGATTAATTATTTACGATTACTTATATTTACCGAACAGAACTTGAATTTAGATCCAGGTTACCTATTTTACACCCCATTCCCAAAAAAACTTTGTACATAATATCGATAATAATAATAATAATAATAATAATAATAATAATAATAATAATAATAATTTAAAAAAAAATGTCAAGTAAAAGTCAGCCGAACCGTTGTTGGCTAATGAAAACATTAACCGGTGGGAGGGAATAACAATGAATCTGATTGGTTAGATAGCTATGTGATAAAAACACTCAGTAACACGAATTCAATGCATTTTAACCTGACGATTTTCTGCGGAGATAAAACGTGGACGTCTCTGCGTAACTGTTACATTATGACGGGCCTTGTATTTTGAAAACGGGTAAAGTAGCTAGTATGAATTATGAACTGGGTGAAAGAAATAGGAGGAAGTACAAATTAAGTGCATATATGATTGTGGGCAAACAGACATGTCTCGTAGTGAGTCATTCTGGGAATCATAACATACTGGCCGAGAGGAAACGCTCGGATCAAAAAGGTTAGACACAAAAGCGTTATTAAGTTCTGTTATGACATTCGTTGAAAGGTCAAAGGGCTCTGACGTCACAGATCCCTGGTGAGAAATTAGCTTTCAGAGAGTTCACCATGGAAGCGCATCATGGACAGACGTCCATAACCTGAGCTCTGCAATGCATAGTCTGGGTGACATCGCCAGATGTGGGCTAATATGTAGAAGAAAATAGCCGATTGCATCCGTCACATTTCCACACAACAGTATGAAAGAAAGACAGAGCTTGAATGAACGAACCGACGAATGGAAATTTCTCCGATAGAAGTGTGAAATAAAAGAATAGAACTCTCTCTCAAAAAGTCTAGTCTTCGAATGTTTTTGTCTCCGTGCATGAAAACAAAATTTGCCCACAAAACAGATACACCATTGCGATCACGAGCCAGCGACAGAGATGAGTGTGCCAGCAAACCCACAACTAGCGGAGGCAGAAATCTGTAAGGTAACTTTCTTTGTGCATAACATTTTGGGTCCCAATCTGTAAAACGAAAAGAACTAAAAATCGAATATGCCTAACAGACAATGTTTAAAATGCGTAGTTTGAAATCTTTAAAGAGCAGATGTTTTAACGAGAATTGTTGTAAATAGGTTGACAGTTTAAAGTACCATAAAATCGCCCTAAGGAAATGTGTATTAAAAGTGCCTGTTAAAAATGTCGCTTGAAAGTGCCTTACGGAAAGTGTTAAAAAAGATTGAAACCGCTTAATAATCTTCTCATAAACTTTCGTATCGTTTTCGGTTACGAGAAGATTAATTCACAAGCATTATGTAACATAACTTCATTGCCATAAATATATTTTCATAACTTACTACCTATCTCTACTCACATATTAACATTAATGTTGAAGTAAATACTGAAAATCGATACATAATATATTATATCTCCTTATATGTGGATCAAATAATAATAATAATAATATATATATATATATATATATATATATATATATATATATATATATATATATATATATATATATATATATATATATATATATATATGGAAAATGAAAAAGGAAAACCCAAATTATTTATATATTCATCAACGGTTCGTCTTTATTTCAAGAGTTCCTCAGGTACATTGATTTGAAGAAATAACATACAAGTACTATATTTGACAATATTTTGTGTGTTTGTGACCTAAAAAGAATGTATATATATAAACTAGAAAAATCCCCTCCACAGGACAGGTAAAATTAATTCCCCCAGACAGAACAATTTTGCACCACTTTTATGTCCCTTACGAAGATTAAAATAAAGATATAATGGTACTAACCCTTATATCTAGAATCCTTATTCCAATTTTGATCAACATCTATTACATGATTTTGATTCTAAAAATGTCTAAGATTTAATGCTTAATTTAATGTTTAAGGAGTCTTAATAAGAAATTGAAATTCATGCAATCTTGCTTAATTGGTGGATGAAATTCAATGCAAATCTGAAATATTTGAATTTTTAAATGGGAGGTTGTGCCCATATTATTCCACCTAAACCCTTTAAAATGCTCCAAGGAAACTGAAATTCAAGGAATATTTTTTAGTTTATGTCGAATGCCTATTGTTTCAATTTTACAAATATTTGAATTTTCACGAAGGTCTTTCACCTCATTTTTACCTCTGTGCATAAATATAGCCCACATTTGAACCACTTACTCCTAGCAACAAAATGGTAGGATAAATTTAAGAGGAAATATTATTTTATCAAAATGAAAAAGGGGGTGCAGATAAAAAAAAAGAAAATTGCTAAAATTTTCCTTAAGGCCGATAAGTCTGACTCTCTAAGAGGAAACGTCAAAATGATTAATTAAAAACTTAAAAAATCAGATGAGAAATGAGTGGAAAAAAATATTTTCAGTTGGAGAAATCAGTTGAGAGAAAAAAGGTGGAGAGGCTCTCAACATTATGGGGGATTTGGATTGTGGAAGATATCCAACTGATGTTTCAGAACCCTCTGTCTACATAGGCTAGGTCGATATATATATATATAATAGATACGAGGTAAATCAATTTATGACATATTCATTTACATACGTTCCAAGAATTCAACATAAACAATAGTTTCGTGTACGATCGTTTACGAGATGATATGGATTTTTATTGATATCAAGTCTTCATCAGCACAGGGTATAGACACCAAGTTCGAAGTTAACACATAGCATCGAGACTAGAGTGCAGACAATACTCAGTTATGTAGCAATTCGAGAGGTCCAGGGAGGGTTGAGATATGATGATTACAATCCACTTAAAATAGGTTACAAAGCAATAATATCGAATATAAGAGATTAAAATGGTTAGATAATAATAATAATAATAATAATAATAATAATAATAATAATAATAATGAAAATTAAAATAATAGAAAATAATTGAATAATAATAATAATAATAATAATAATAATAATAATAATAATAATAATAATAATAATATATGTATATATATATATATATATATATATATATATATATATATTTATTACAGGTTTCTTACCTTGTAACATAAATCCCGGAAGAAGAGTCAGAAAGGAAATGACGATGCCCCAAAGTATAAAACATCTGAAAAACATTATTTATATATAAACCCATTTACTGAACTGTGAAATAAATTCTCCGTTGAAGAAATTCTCCTTTATTGGACTGAACCAAGCTTTACTTTGTCTTTTATAGTGTGACATGAACATCGATTAAAAAAATTGGGGTTCAAAATAAATCCCTCTGTAGTTCTTATTTGCACGGGATTCTGTAATCGAGATGTGCTTTATTGACATCAAAGTGTTGACATCTCCGATACCAATTTTGAGGGCTGCACGCATAGGGTCTTAGAAGGGATTAACTAACGAGTCAGTGATTAAATCAACAACTCAACAGGTGTAAGCTATATAAATCCGTCTTTAAACAATATCGGAAAATATTGATTATTTTACGGAGGAAGTGGTGCAATGTGAGGAAGAGGCGGATGTAACAGGTACTTTTGCACTGGCCGCACAATTCTTAGTGGCGCTAAATTTAAAGTTGCAAATTTTTTTTTTTAAATCAAAATTTTTTTTACTCTTACGTGTAAATTTTTTTATAATTGAACACACTTTTTTAAAAATCGATCAGTTGGTTGTCTGTCTGTATGTATTTGTGTGTGCGTCTAGCTAAAAGTAAAAAACTACACAAGACACACCCACAAGCTTATATATTCTTTTTCAGCATTGCCTCAAACAAAATAAGGCCACTTTTTTTTCCTTTTTTTTTAAATGTTCATTCTTTTTACCCCAAAAAGTAGTAGGAAGAAATTAGTCAGGGGAGGGGGTCGACATTTACAGCGAATTTTTTTTTATTGACCTTTGTTTGAAACTGGAACGAAAATACAATTTCTTGGCTTTTGAGCAAAGATCAAAGTGTAGAATCTGCTCTGTTCTCAGTCGGAAGAGGGAAAAGTCCTTCTTGAGGATGAAGGGAGAGAGAAGGGAGAAGTGTGAGGGTGCGAGTGTGAGTGGGACAAAGAGGGGAGAGGAGATGGATAGAGGTGGAGAAGGAAAGAGGGGAGGGAAAGATGGAAGGGGGACAGAGGGAATGGGAAAGGAGAAGGAGATAGATAGGGAAGGAGAGGAGGGATAGAGAGAGCTAGATTGAGAGGGGGTTAGAAAAAATAGAAAGACCTGTTACACACTTTTTTACTCTTCTATTTTGTTATCCATGTCCCCCCCCCCATCCACCGTGCAACACCGGGTAGCCTGCTAGTGTTTATTAAAAGCAAGAGTTTCAAATCAATAAAAACATACTGCTATTATGAAAACTGTGTGAAAATAAAGTTTAAACAACTGATATGAGGGATTTCTAATAATCTACTCATTAGGAAGGCACAATAATTATGTTACCCCCGGATCTGGCAATGCACACTACACTACTGGATAAAGCACCTAGATATAGATTACCTACTTTAGGACTTTTTAAGAACTATCTTGGAGTAACTTTGCGAGATAGACGAAGAAATGCAGATATCAGAAAGATGCTTAACATCAACAATGTTATTAAAAAAAAAGAGATTAAAATGGTTTGGACATGTTTCTTGGCTACCAGACTCCAGCTATGTCAAGAAATGATGTCAAGAAGATTCCATTCTAATGATCAAGAGGACGACTACCAAAGAAATGGACCGACCAGCTGAAAGACTGGCCCAAGACCGTGATAAGTGGTTGAATTTTGTTTACAAACATTTGGCAAAACTCTCTGGTGTATGCACATAAGTCAAGTTAGTCAAATACTTATGAATTCTGAACGAATACAGTAAATATAAAAACTGGTTGAGTGAAAAAATATAATCACAGTGAAATAATCACAGTATGGAAGGGTTGGATTTTAGGGTGTGTGTGTTTTATTGTTAGATGATGGGGGCTGCCAGAGAGGGAGCGCCCCAAAAGGTGGGACTACACCCTGAAAAGTGGGAGGAGTGAAAGAAGAAGTCAGAAATGCCGTCACGTCTATTCAGGGCTTTTTCTGTCTCTTGTTCCTGACTCACCAACAGAGGCAGACGTAAAAAGCGCCAGTCTGCTGTCAGTAGGCAGGGAGGGGCGATAGAGGAAGAGCGCAGTAGCCCAAAATGACCTGACGATATCTGTCCCTAGTTCCTTCATTCTCTCTCTCCCGTACAAACCATTCAATCTCTGTCTCTTTTTTTTCTGTTTAAATAAAACTTTGAAAACCAGACCAGCATCCACGTGTTATCGTTCAACGGTAAGTTTATCAACAGCGACGAAACGACTGAGATACACCAGCCAACAGCGTAGACGAACCCGGATACCCATGGTTCGAAGGTTAGCAGCAATGCAACATTATCTTTGTGAAGAAGGAGACAACAGGATTTAGTTCATTTTTCCAGCAATTTATAGCAAGTATGTCTAGAAGAATTGCATTATTTTTACACACTCAAGTCCAATATTAATGGAGGATCAAGATGATCGGTGTTATTTTAGAGTTTTCTTTCTCCTAGAAAAGTAGCCCTACAAAGGCTTGATGATCTAGTCTACATTGTCATTTCACTATTTCAATTGCCTATAAGTTAATATGTTAAAACAACATTCATGGTCGCTGCTATTTTGAACACTCTTGTGTCTCTCAAAAGTTATTGGGTCAACATCCTCGCCCCACCTTCTTGCATCTTGTAATAAAAGGAAGACAGTTTTGCTAACACCATTCTTGCTCATGATCTGCCATGGGGAATCAATTTATGTTAAATTTAACAGCAACCCACACCCGAACAATGGAACCAAGATGTGTACATTTTAAAATCCCGGACGTGTTTGAAAGTCAAATTAGTTCAAATCACTATAAATAAAATATAATGTACCGTAAAAATAAAATACTTTTGGCAATACAATAAGATACCTTAAAATAATTACATGCAAAAAAGAAACACTAATACAACATAAAAAAGAAGGCTTCAGAGAGATTTGAACTCTCTTCCTCCGGTTTGGTAGACTTCTGCTCTAACCAACTGAGCTATGGATAATCTATCATACTATATAAATAAACACTGCAGCTCATTTTAACGATTAGCGAAGTTGCAGTTACAATTATAACTTAAACGATCTGGTTAGAATTGACGCAATTTTGCGATCGTGAACAAACTTTATGCTTTGGGTAACATGAAACAAACAAAAAATTGGAAGAAACAACAAAAACACAAAAAGAAATAAATAATAAAATAAAACCAGGAAAGTAGTGCAATACGGTTGGTTTCATTAATATTTAAAAATGCGAGCTGCTTTTGTTTCCCAAAGCAAAGTTAATTTTGTTAACCAAGGTAACAATAAAAAACAACAGCATAAAAAGCTCAATAAAATAACAAAATCAATTTGAGCTATAAAAATTACAATCGTTAGAAACGATAAAAGGTTAACAAATGGTTATTCCTGTAAATGCCTAAAACGATACAGAAAAATGGGCATAAAAAACAAGAATTAGCCTAGCTTTTCAACAACAAAAAAAACAACAAAGAAACAAAAAGCAGAAGCCTGGAAAAAGCCTAAAAAGCTGGAAAAACTAAACAGACTTCAATAAAAAATGTCTTTCATCAGACTAATTCTTCAAAAAGCTCCCATTTGTTTCAGTTTTCCTCTTCTTCCAATATATCTTTTTTTCTTTTAACGGGTCTCTTCAAACCGAATTCTTATTTTTTAACAAAACCTTCAAAAACGTTCAGAGATTTTTCCATAAATTTAATACTAAAAAAACTCTGTTTTATTTTACTTATTCTAAAAAGGAATTCTTTTATTTTAAAGTATCTCTCTGAGCCTTTCTTTTCTTAAATCTCTCCGGGTTAAAATAATTTTAATCTTTCAGATTTTTCTTAACTGTTGAAATTAGCGTCCAAATCTCCAAAGCAGGGTGCCATTCAAATCAACCAATCAGGGCTCAGCTATCCCCTCTTTCTTTTACTGCTCAACCACCGTCGCCCGTTAAGAAGACATATGTAATGTTGTTGTTGTTGTTGTTGATGTTGATGTTGATGTTGATGTTGATGTTGATGTTGATGATGATGATGATGATGATGATGATGATGATGATGATGATGATGATGATGATGATGATGAACTGAGCTATAGAGCCAGCAGCTAGAGATGGCCCGAATCCACACAAATCTATAAATAGACACCACAGCTGCCGTATTCACTTTTTATTTACCTACTCGTTAGGAGGTGAGACACAAAGTCAGGTGGCGATTTGAAAAGTCAGCGTACTTGATGTAGTGCACTCTTGCGTGGCTACGGTGGCCTTGACTCTGGCCTATAAGAAATGTTTCCGCAGCTTAATCGGCATTCCCCAGTAGGTGAGACCTAGAAGATTAGCAATAAACTAACACCTCAAAGAAAGAAGGAAAAGAAACAATCTGTTTACAATAACTGAACGAAAGTTTGGTAATCTTGCAGTATTGTTAACAGCCGAGAAATTGTAAAAAAAAATCCAACTAATAACTTTCATCAAACGCATTAAAATTTAATTTTTTTACCGACTAATTCTAAAGTGTTGAAACTGATTGTAAGATTTATTATTTATGAACTTGTTATTGTTAAATTGACTTATCGAAAATAAATTTAAAAAATTGCGTTGAAAACAGGCAACGAAAGGGCGAAGGGCATCCATTTTGGCATTTGTACAGTTTAACATCCTCCGACAAATTTAGAAAGACATTCTTAACATGGGGAGCTGCGGACGGAACTCTCCTAAAATGAAAAAAAAAAATGCTAAACTGTACAAGCACCGCCATTTTTACCACACTTTAAAAGTATACGGGTCGGTAGAAAATCAATTTTAATGTGTTTCGTGAAAATTATTTAAAAAATGTTCGATTTCTCGGCTGTTAATTACACTGCAAGATTACGGAATTTTTTTTTTTTTTATAAATAACAATACGCGTTGTGTATATCTTTAATGTCAAGAACAAAAAACCAAAAACAAACACAAAATCTAGTGTATGTTCTACCCAAAGCAGGAGAAGATTAAAAGTCTAGCAGCGAGCGTAGTGGCAGGTATCCAACAGCCAACTATCGGCAAGGATGCGAATTTAGTGAGCTTGGTAATCTGGTATATTCAAAGATGCGACAGTCGTCTATATCTCATCCAAACCAGTATTCATGTAAACAAGATAATGTAAATTTAGCACTTGCTAAATGGTGCACTCATGTGATAAAAATAGACACAAATCTAGTTTTGAGGGTAAATAAAAAGACCGTCGCAGTTCGTGTGTTAGAGTCAACGTGAGGAGATTTTACACAATGGTAACTGTCTCGACCTAGCAAGTTCGTCAAAAGTTTAAGAAGAAAAACAGTCACTGGAACTGATTGAAAGAAAAAACCCACTAAATGAAAACAAAATTGAACTAATCAATCCTAAATGTTAAGTTATCTCCCTTGTATTGAGATATGATAGTTTTATTTTTTAGGTGTAAGTTTCTTAAAGTGATTTCCCTTGTTTGCTGCTGTGGTGGTTATTCGCTGGGAAAACAAAAATGACAGTTTGGACAAACGGATGTGTCCATGACTGGATTTATGTTACGAGCAAACTAACATTGGTAGCAAAAGCTGTCTTCTTTCGTGTGACGAGGAATTGCAAAGGTTGAAACACATTTAAAAAAAGATGGCTTCTTTTACAAAACACCCACCTATTTTTCTAAATAAAGATTCATATGAGAAAGATAAAGCATATGGTCTATATTTACACATTTATCTAAAGAGATACAGAGCCAAGCAGTATTTTTGTCACTACCACAAAATATAAGAGAATGTATTCGACATTTGGCGATAACAGATATCGGTGGAACAAATGGATTGGATGTAATTATAGACAAATTAAATGAAATTTACTTACAGGATGAAAATACGATGGCATATATGCTATTCGAAGAGTGTTACTCCTACAAAGGGTGGCCGGAGTTAATATAAATGAATTTTTGTTAGGATATGAATTTTTGTATAAAAAATTGCAAAGATTTGGAATTACTCTACCAGAAGGAGTCTAAGATTTTTTGTTTGTTCTGAATGCAACAAATGTATCGGATGAAAACGAAAAATTATCAAGAACCATATGTTCAAGCTTGACATATGCAACAATGAAAGATACATTGAAGAAAGTGTATGGCCGGGGTGGAAGTTGTTAATGGCGGGAGATTCGAAAGAACAAAGGACAAAGGATTATGCGTGAATCCCCCGACCATAGGCAGTGAGATAGATGCCTTTGTAACGGCATGTCATCCCACTGCTTTGAAACTCTACCGGACCACGTGTAGATTAAATAAAGAGGTTTAGACAAACAAACAAAGAAAGAAGAAAACATTTTTACTTAAACTTATATTAAAAGAAAGCGAAGGAATGATAAATCTAAACAACATAAGAATAGGCATTTTATAAAGTTAATAAAAAGGAAAACATTTATATTAACAAAAACAATTTATTTACTTAAAACATTTTGAAGAGTTCTTAGGTTCGTACTTGTAAGCTTATATATATATGCGAGCGTGTGAATGTCTTTTGTGTGGCTAATTTGTAATTGATCATGTGTGAAGAAATGTTCGTCAAATTGAAAGATTGTGAAGAAACGTTCGTCAAATTGAAAGATTCTGAATTGAAATATTACCTTTTTCTTCCCTCCACCTTCTCGGCCGAGGCCGCCGGTGGGGGTGGGGGTTTGTCGACGAGAGTTCTTTGTGTGCGTCCGCCCAGAACACTGAAGGCAAAAAGAGAGGGAGAAAGGAACGCGTGCCCTTTTAAAGACTTCAGATCACGCGTGGTCAAGCTAGTCCGTCGGTCGGCCATTGGCCGAAATCCTTTTGCAAACGTGATTCTGCGTGACCTCGCGAGGTTCTCCACTTCAGAGACGAAGAAGGACTAAACAAAGAAAGAAAGAAAGAGGGTACCTAATTGTGGCGTTCGCCACAAGTGCTTTCTGATATTTCATCAACGGAATATAAAACCGTCCTTGCTATCAAAGAATAATTTGAAACAATAAATTTACTGTAGATACAATAGATACAGAAGTATCAAGGAACAAAGGCCTTATAAGGGATATAAAACCAATCTCACGGAGAGACAAGGTAAGATAATGCATTGTTTTAATTATAATTCGACTAAGCATTTTGCCCAAGATTGTACGAGTTTCAATTCTAAAAACAATATCCAAACAGGTGAATGTTATATTGTTTAATGTTGATTCATTTATCAAACATTGATAAATGATTTATATTCTAATGTAAAATGTCCAACATTATGAAAGACACATTGGGTATGACAGTGTTGGACATTTTTGGCAGATATATTAAATTGCAAATCACGACTTCTGGGCATATAGTTTTCTACTAACTAATATGCTTTTGTAAATTAAAAATAGCGTAGTTTTACATTGTAAGGCTTTAAAATAATTGTGGAAAAGAGAAGAAAGGCTGAGCAATTAGATAGTCAGCTTCTTCATGCATCTAAAGAGAAATGAATAGCTTTGGTTAGCGGTAATAAGGATTAGGATTTGATGAATCAGATCAAAAATGTCTGTGATTTGTGTTCAGTTTGCCAGAGGTTTAAAAGACTACTTCCTCGACCAGTGTTAGGATTGGCTCTTGCTAACAGGTTTAATGATATTGTATGTCTGGATTTAAAGGAACATCGACATAACCAATGCTGAATTTTTCACTTAATTGACATCTTATATCCACATATTTTGCCCCATAAAGCATGAAAAGAAAAGTAGAGGACTTGTTGACACATGTTCCTCTACAATAAAAAAAACTAAGATGTAATTCGCTAAGAAGCGAACACATATTAACGGATGTAATCTAGACAGCTAAACGCAAGAGCCAGGAGATTAGCCCACGCAGTTTGCAGGGGGGGGGGCGAAAGTAGAGCAACAAATCAGATTGAATGAAAATATGTTGATAGGCAGGAAAGGCCCTTGAAAAATAGCGGGGAAACTCCTGGCTAAGGAACACGAGACAGTCAGATTTCAGGAGTGGACGAGAGTGGATGTGTCAAGATTTAGTGCTTACCAAGCATTTCAAATCGAGACAATATACAAGGAAAAGTGGAATTCAAAATTTATCGGTTGAGAAAAATACAGCGAGGATCTTACCGTTGTTTATCAGGAAAAACATTTTGTTTTTGTTTTTCCTGATAAACAGCGGATTTCAGGATCTATAATCCTGTGATAATATCCTTCATGTAGCCGACAACTCCACACTAAAAGAAAATCCGAGAAAGACGGACATCAGAATAAAAACTAAACACATTCTGTGATATATGTTCCACTCAGCATGTCAGCTAACACAAAACAACTCTATAAAAGGTATGTGTTCTATGAAAAAAATTTACATATTTTGAATTCGTCCTAATTTGAACTTTCAGATTTGATAAATGTTTTTGACTCCTGACTGATCAACCATTCTCGGTCTTAACAAAACCAGCTCCTCTATAGAGAATTCCCCTGGAGTGAAGCAGGACTCTTAGTTGATCATTTTAAATTAATAAAGATTTGCTATATTTGCTAATATCGTCTTTGTTGGTTCTTACAAGTGTCTTATTTTTTTTATGTTTATAAATTGTGATTCCAATGTGTCCCGTTCTTTTCTTTCCCATGATTACTTGGTTGTCTCCCTTTCATCGGTTTAATAAAAAATATATATGTGTAAATAAATAAAAGTCGTTTTTACTAACAGTGAGTCTAACATGTGACATTCGGGCCTGATTAAAATATAAAGGATAGGAGACACGTGGTGTGAGAAGAGTAGGGGTTACACATTATTAACATTCGTGGCTGATTTACATATTTGTAGCATTGGTGTCATAGTATCACGTTTATAACAGACACATTCACTGGGTACTGTGCTGTTCGACCAAAAAAAGCGAAGAAATTATTTGCAACATATTTTTAATGTGGATATTTTGAAACTCCCAAGCAGTTTTTAAGTGACTATTATATTATTATTAGAGTTTATAAAAATGAGGACTATCGACAGATGAATGAAAAGCTGAATATTGAAACATGTACAACAGCTACAGAAAGTCCATTCAGCAATGGTACTGTGGAACGTCACAATCTAATGATTGCTGAAACAATGAAAAAAATTAGATGATGAAAACCGTGTGCCAGAAATAGCTTTGGCTTGTGCCGTTAGTGTTAAAACTGCACTTCAGATATAGTCCCAATGAGCTTGTATTTTGGTCATATATTAATAGCCCCTCAGTTTTGAATGATAGGTTACCTGAATTGGAAACTGCAACAACCAGTGATACGGGTAGAATAAATTACATGCACTACATGCAGCAAGAAAAAGCTTCATGGAAGCGGAATCAAGCGTAAGAATTCAGAGAGCTTTGAAATCCAATGTAAGGACTTATGCAGATGAAGGAGTTGTGACATGTGACCGTGTCTACTATAGAAGACAAAACTATAAAGGATGGCTAAAGTTTTGGGTAAAGAACGTCAATGTGTATTGATCAAATTTGGAGGAGCATTTTTCAGGATGCATCATGTCACTTGATGAAGGTAGACAAGGAATTGCGATGTCCAAAGAATGAAGTAAATAGAAATTCTTCAAATAAGATGAATGAAAGTGAAAGATAACAGTATAAAACCAAATAGCCATACACAAAAGGAGATCATTGAGGAAAAATGATGAATTGAGTCAAGAAGAGAAGACAGAGCTAAAAGGACTGACAGGTCAAATGATGTGAGCATCCACTAAGAATCGACCAGATATATCATTTGATGTATGTAGAATGAATAATATTGAAAAATCTCCAAAAGGAAAGTTATTCTTCGAGGCACTAATAAAGTTAAAATCAAGGACAGGTTCTGTATTCTTTTCCCAGCTAGGCAAACCTTCGGATCTGAATATTGTTTGTTATTCTGATGTCATCTATGCTAGTTTAGAGGATGGATCTTCATAGAGCCGTTTTAATCATCTTTGTTTGTGGCAAGATAAACAGAATAGCTCATATATGCTGGTCATAAAAAAAGCTTGACGAAGATGGGAGCTTCTTCTATAATTCCGAGAGACTTGCTGCAATGATGACTTGTTTTACTCTTGTTTTACCTTTGTTTGTTTTTATAGAACTGTAATCTTCAGAAGAAGACGCCAGCAATGCTAAGTTATCTCCCTTGTATTGAGAGTTAGATTCTCTCTTGTTTGTGTTGTGGTTATTGTCTGGGAAAACAAAGATGGCGGTTTGGACAAACGGACGTTTGTCCATGACTGGATTTATGTTACGAGCAAACTAACACTAAATACTGAAACAGAATTTCTCGGAAAAAATGAAGAACCTGTTATTTAATTGTTGATAGTCGAGATCTATATGTTGTAAAGGCAATCTTGTAGAAAAAACAACCGATGGTAAAATTCTAGAAATAAAATTTAGCTGATTCTATTCTGTAAACTGTTAAATCTTTCTGAAAAGAAAAAATTATTAGAAGGAATAAATTCTCGTCTCATAACAAAAGCTTTTATTTCGACAGAAGCGAAACAAAACTAGATACAACGAAGCCATCGTTAAGAAGAAAGAGTTGAGAACAGATTAAAATGTTTAATGTTAAAAAGTCAAATGTTAAAAAAAAAGGTTCCATGTCACTGTGAGCTGGAAAATGTATAAGTAATCTAACGAAAGTGCATCACACGCAGTTTTTTCATTGTATTATAGATCTATCATACAATGAAAAAAATCACTCCATGTAGAAACCTTCGTTTACATAGAAAGAAAATAGTCAATCAAAATGTAACTGCTACAAACCCAAGAAACTCTCGCTCTCACCTCTGAAGCCTATATGATTATTTTTTACTTGAGTTTTAAAAAAAATCTATAATTATTAATTATGGTGTTCTTTAATTATTAAATTTATAAATAATAATGAACGTAGAAACGTTCATATTATTTAATAACTAAGAAAGTACACCCCGCAGCAACGTAATAACGTAGAGGCGAGGATTTTTTATCTGTATATTTTTAGAGATGGAGGGGGGATTATAAATAATAGTGTCTATACACAAACACTGGAAGGAAGGTACTATTTTATAAGAATAACGTATTTGTAAAAAAGTAAATTTTATAGGTATTATTTTTAAGAAGACCCACGTTTAATTAGAAGAGTAAATGAATATTTGGTACAAACAAAAGCTCAGGAGTTGAATAACAATTAAAATATAAATCAAATTAAAATGAAAAAAAAATAGAATTTAAATATATAAATAAAAATGAACCGTAAAACGTTCCTATTAGTTTATAACTAAGAACATCATCCTCAGATCAGCGTACGTTTCTATGGTATGACTTACTTTCTCACACGAAATGACGACTGCGCCAGTTTCTATGGTAACTGATTGGTAGGAACTGGTATTTGCTAGCTCAACGCGACACGAGAGAAACTCTTGTGCACAAAGCGAATAACTACTATTACTACTACTACTACAACAACTGCTGCTACGACTACTACTATTCCTACGATGAATATGCATCCTTTCTCTTGTCTCAGTAAGTAGACCAACAACCGAAACACTCAAGCGTAACAACTGAAAGTGAAAAAATATTACGTAATGAGTATTAAGTATGTGTTTAAAACAAAGGATTATAAGGGACATTTTGTTATGTATATGTTAAGGGCGTGATGGGAAAGATATGTGTGACAACAACGAAAGGGAAGAAAAGACAAACTTGTGAATGCAGTAAAACATAAAGCTGGCATTTATTTCAAAGAAATAAACATACGACCGTTAAGAAAAACGTTCAGTGAATCGATAGGAATGAATGAATCGTTACCATATGATGATGATGATGATGATGATGATGATGATGATGATGATGATGATTGAAATGGCACCGTAATGTCTGGCTAGGATTCGTGAAGCAGGTGCGGTCAGTGGAGACGGCGTCTCGTCGGGGTCAGGGGGCAAAGCTCTCAAGTGAGCGGGTGAATGAAGAGACGCACACTATATATTGTTGAAAATTTGGATAAAAAATGTTACTGAAATTGCATCTAATAATATATTCAAAAGTCAACATTTCAAATATAAAAACAATGCTTCTTAAAAGAATAAATATTTTATTTTTAACTCGGGGTCATAAAAACATATATTTGAAGAAAAATCGCGTGTGTAACATGTTTATATTCAAACTTCTATTTCTCCCCCCTCTCTCTATAGCCGTCTCTTTATCTTTCTACCTGTCTCTTCCCTGGTCGCCCCATTTCACCGCTACTTTCAAATTTTGCCTTTTGCGAAAGCTGTTTCTTCCCCACCGTTTCTCCTACGTTGCCCAGGGCAATAGTATGACATATTTCTATAAAAAGTAACACCTCTATCTGCGCCTTCTATATAGGTACTTATCTCCGCCCCGGTGTTCATACTATATACATATCTATCGCCACCCCGGTGCGCATACTATATACGTACCTATCGCCGCCCCAGTGCACATACTATATACGTACCTATCGCCGCCCCGGTGCGAATGCTAAATAGTACCTATCGCCGTCCCAGTGTGAATGCTAAATACGTACCTATTTCCGCCCGGTGTGCATGCTACATAAGTACCTATCGCTGCCCTAGTGTGAATAATTAATATGTACATATTGCCGCTTTGGTGTGAATGCTAAATACGTACCTATCGCTGCCCTGGTGCGAATGCTAAATACGTACCTATCACCGCCCCAGTGCGAATGCAAAATACGTACTTTTCGCCGTTCCGGTGCACGTGCTATATACGTACCTATCGCCGCCCCGTGCGCGTGCTGTATATGTACCTATCGCCGCCCTCGAGCGCATGCTATGTACGTACTTACTGCCGCCCATGTGCACATGCTATATACGTAGCTATCGCCACCTCTGAATTCTAAATACGTACATATCGCCGCCCCGGTGCGAATGCTAAATGCATACCTATCGCCGCCCCGGTGGGAATGCTAAATACGTACCTTTCGCCGCCCTGGTGCGTGTGCTATATATGTACCGATCGCTGCCCTAGAGCGCATGCTAAATACATACCTATCACCGCCCGGTGCATATGCTATATACGTTCCTATCGCCACCGCTGAATGCTAAATACGTACCTATTACCGCCGCGGTGCGAATGCTAAATAGGAACCTATCGCCGCCCCGGTGCGAATGCTAAATACGTTCATATCGCCGCTAAAAATTTCCCCGACCCACACTCTCTCGTCCCCCCCCCCTCAACTTTTTTTTAACTCTCCCTCAACCCTGATAAATATTTTTAGTTCAAAAAATAAAAAAATAAAAAAATTTGGCCTGACACCTAAAAATTTCCCCGCCCCCCCAATCTCTCCAAGCCCCCCCCCCTTTTTTTTTTACTCTCTCCAAACCCTGAGAAATATTTTTAGTTCAAAAAATAAAGGGGGCAAAGCTCTCAAGTGAGCGGGTGAATGAAGAGACGCACACTATATATTGTTGAAAATTTGGATAAAAAATGTTACTGAAATTGCATCTAATAATATATTCAAAAGTCAACATTTCAAATATAAAAACAATGCTTCTTAAAAGAATAAATATTTCATTTTTAATTATACTGCGAGCCGACGCCACGTTCAAATGTTTCATGATTGAAGCAAGACAATAAACGCCCGTGAACACCTCGCAGCAAAAAAAATTACTACAGACAATGACACCATTCTGAATATATCTCTGAAGAAGCAAATTTTTCCTGAACATTTGGATTAAAAAAGAAAAAGTTACTAAAATTGCAATGTGAACGGCTTCCATAGCTAAAAATAATTCGTAAATCTTAGTTTAATTTTTAGATGTATGTGTGTGAAGGGAATTGCTGTTTACATTTAAGGTACATTTATCCTGAGCTTTTTGCAAGAACGATGTTTTCTAAACATGATATAGCTTTCACTTAGGTGCGCGGGGAGATATTGTTGCAGGGTCCGGTCAGTTACAACTAAGAAAGTGGACACAGACAAATTACGACAATGGCAAAGAAGAAAGGACAAACGCAGATGAACAGTTTTGAATAAAGGAGTTTATTTACAATAAAGGTAATAACGTTTGAAGGATAGATGAGGTGACGTCACCGGATACAGGAAAAACTGGAATAAGGAATGACGTCACTGGAAGCAGGAGAGGCTGGAATGAGGAAGCTGGAACCTGGACAGCAGAAAATGGTTGAATGGTTAGAAAAGAGGTCTGGAAGAGCTAGATCGACAGAACAGAGGTCTAGAACAAGATAGCAGGAAATGCTGGATCGACAGGACCGGGAACTGGATAGGCTGAGTTGGCAAGAAAAAATATCTGGATTCTGGAAAACAGGGGATGCTGGATCAACAAGAAAGACATCTGGAACCTTAGCAGCTTAGGTAGTCGTCATACGGGGTTTGATGTGGACGTCCCTGAGGAGTAAGGATGTGACTCAGGTCGGCCCGGTTCGTGTGGACGTGGCCAAAGCCTGGATCAGCAGGAATCAAGGTGTCAGCAGGAACTGGAAAGCAGGATGTCGAAAGGCATTGGAAAAGGAGCTGGAGACGCTGGTGCTGAAACAAGGAGCAAGCGCTGCTGGAAGAAGGTAGAGCAGGAGATGCTGTAGCGAGAGTTGCTGGAGCGAGCTATCGCAGGAGCCGCTGGAGATAACTGGAGTAGGCGTTGTTGGAGAGAGCTATAGTAAGAGCCGCTGGGAGCTGGTGCAGGAGTAGGAGATGCTGGTGCAGGCGCTGCAGAAAGCTGGAGCAGGCGCTGCAGGAAGCTGGAGCAGGCGCTGCAGGAAGCCAGTGCAGGAGCGGGCTGGAGCAGACGCTACAGGAAGCTGGACTAGGAGTAGATGTAGGCAGCTGTTGCAGAAAGCTGGTGCCGTATGTATTTATGAGAAACGGCATTACAGCTGCCGATCTCATGAGGCAAACAAACAACTGAAATTAATTATTGGCCGAATTTATCACGGTCAACAAGAGCTGGAAAGTTTGTTAACTGTGTTTACATAAATACCGGCCACTTTTCAGATGCTGGTATTTCGGATTATTGTGGGAAAGCGATGTTTGAAGTTGAACTGTGTGGGCGATGGTAAACAGAGAAAAACGACCAAAGAGGAGAGTGGATATTTACCACGGCTGTTGCTGATGAAGCCCCAGTGGAAAAGTACCAGGGCAAAGTTGTTCTCGGTTTGTTTGGTATTTTTAGAAGTGTGACTTTGAAATAGTTGTAGGAGTCCGTAATGTTTGTAAACATTGGTAGCGGTGAACAGATACTATAATAATATGGTAAACAAAACATAATTTTAGATAAAATCGTTCTTTCTAAAGATCCACAAAAACAGTAAACGGCACTGCATCTCCATATAACCATGAAACTAAGATGTATACATTTGTTAAAAGTTTTTAAAGGAGTTCGTAATTAGTCATCCGTTGGTCATGTTTTTTCCTTTTTCTATAAATAAGTAAAGATTGCTTTTATTTTTTAAAAAAATCGATTCAATATTTATTAACTTAATTTATTTTATTATACTTACTTAATTAGGGTAACTGCACTTTAGGGTCGCCGATAAACTACAAATGTTTAAGTGTTAATTTATTTACTTATGATAAAAAACTGCTGTAAAAGTTATATTGCTTTATTAGAACTCTTCACTGACGTCACTTGAGATGTAGAAACGATACTTCAACCGCTTTTTCATCACGAAACACGTACAGTTCAGACGTGTAAAACACAGCTAATAGTAATATAATCACACGCAAGGAAATGGAAAATTGCATTCACGAAGCCTAAAATAAACACTTATACAACATTAAAAAAATAAAGGCTCCAGAGAGATTCGAACTCTCGACCTCCAGTTTACTAGACTGGCGCTCTAACCAACTGAGCTATAGAGCCACTTAACGACTCAAGCACTCTATAAATAGATATCGCAGTTGATGTTTACGGTTATAGAAATTGAAGTTACTTGAATAATCTGGTTACTGTATCTGAACGAATGTTTTCTTTATTTTTATATAACGATATGCAGTAAAAGTCATTGTTTTATCCATAGACAAATAGATTCGCTAGCTATCTCTCTAATTCCTCTTTAAAAAATGAAGGACGCAACTATTTGTTTTAAAAAAAGTTAACGAACTAATTTTTTTTTTTATAAGAATATGACATACTATTTACATTATTTTTGCATGTTCAGATCACGTCGGGGTCACGATTTATAGGGAAATATGCGAACTCCCTATATTATGCTTACGTTACGAAACCGTCGCACGAAAGGAAAACCAACACCTTTTTATAACAACAAATAAGGATTTTATTAAAAAAAAGTTACCTACGTATAGGTAAAAGAAGTTGAAAAGTGTCCAAGTGAAGAAAGTTCTTTGGGCTGCCGAAGGTCTGTCAGCACTCAGCAGAATTCTTCAGGTGAAGATAGTAGGTGCTATGAGAGTCCAGTGGACAAAGAGGCAGAGAGAGAATGTAGGCGTGTTCCTTTGTTGCTGGTGTTGCAGTGTCCGATCAACTGGGTGATCGGTATTACAACTAAGAAAGTGGACACAGGCAAATTACGACAATGACAAAGAAGAAAGGGCACTTATAAAGGTAATAATGTGTGATGAAAGTTACGGTAACGTCATTGGAAGCAGGAAATGCTAGAATAAGGGAGACGTTACTGAATGAGGAAACTGGAGCTGGACAGCAGCAAAGGTTGGATGAATAGGAAAGAGGTCTGGAACTGGATAACAGGAAGATCTGGATCGATAGGACAGAGGTCTGGAACTAAATAGCAGGAAATGCTGGATCGACAGGACCGGGAACTGTATAGGCTGAGTTAGCAGGAAGAAATATCTGGATCCTGGAAAGCAGGGGGTGCTGGATCGACAGGAAAGACATCTGTAACTTGGACAGCTTGGGAAGTCGTCTCACGGGGTTTGATGTGGTCGTCCCTCAGGTGTAAGTATGTGACTCAGGTCGGTCTGGTCCATGTGGACGTGGCCAATGACTGGATCAGCAGGAATCAGGGAGTTGACGAGAACTGGAAAGGCAGGATCTCGCCAGGCACTGGAAAAGGAGCTGGAGAAGCTGATGCAAGAACGATGAGCAGGCGCTGTTGGAAAGAGCTGTAGAAGGTGTTGCTGGAAAGAACTGGAGCAGGAGTAGGAAAAGCTGGAGGAGACGCTGCAGGAAGCTGTGCAGGAGTAGGAGATGCTGGAGCAAGCGCTGCAGGAAGCTGGTGCAGAAGTAAGCTGGAGCAGGCGCTGCAGGAAGCTGGTGCAGGAGTGAGCTAGAGCAGGTGGATGGAGCAGGCAGTAGCAAAGTGTGAAGGTTTATCGAATTAGTATTTTAGTTGTTAGCCCCGAAAAGAGCTGTTAGATTGCTGCTGATGTCTTCTTCATATTCATCGCTCGACAGTCAGTCAGAGACCCCCAGGCTGATTTCCCTTCCGGCTGAAAAGACGTCGTATCTATGTATGAGAAACTGCATGACAGCTTCGATCCTATGAAGCAAACACACAACTGAAATCAATTCCTGGACGAATTTATCGTGGTCAAAACTAACTGGAAAGTTTGTTGACCGTGTTTACAAAACATTCAGCCAATTTTCAGTTGTCGGTATTTCAGATTATTGTGGGAAAGCGATGTTTAAAGTTGAAATGCGTGGGTGATGGTAAACATAGAAAAACGACTAACGGGCGCTATGCCTAAGGTTTACGGGCGCTATGCCTAAGGTCTGGTGAATTCCCAAGGTTTGTAAAATCTTCATCTGTAGATAAAGATGAATTTTGTCCGAGGGAATTCACCTGCCTAAAAAAGAGAAAAGTGGACGTTTACCACGGCTGCTGCTGATGATGACCCAGTGGAAAAGTACAAAGGCAGAGTTGTTCTGGGTTTGTTTGTTATTTTTAGGAGCGGTGAACGGACACAGCGACACTGGCAAGTGTTTCTCTGCTGACCGACCGTGATTCCCAAAGGGGCTGAAATAGTTTTTCAGCGGACAGATGGAATCAAAGCGCCCTGCATCTGATTAGTCAGTGTGTAACCAGATTACTTAACGAGGACGTTTTTCGGAGAAGAAAATAGTTGATACGCGCCATAAACTGGTATTGTCTTGTCCTTCGAGGCTTGATTTACGCCGGTCTATGGGTCTGTCCTGTGCAGTTCTAGGAGGTCCACCCTCCCAGGCTTTGCCTCCCCTCTTTGGGGAGGAGTAAGTTTATTGCTTACTGCCTGAGGCGCCCATACCGGGGAATGCCGACGGGGCTGCCCAGGCAATTTTTAATGGCCAGAGTGCTCACCTTCTCGGGCGCTGGCTTTTCAAACCCCACTTTCTGACCCGAGCTTGGGTCACATCTTACTTGTGGGAGTAAGATAAACCTGGCCTTGTGCCTAACCTCATGGGGAGGTAAATAAAATAGGTCTTTCTACAATCATACTTATACCTTTCATTTTCACTGACATCTTTTCTGTCTTGTTACTGACTTCTCGTTCTGAGTTCTCGTTTTTGGTGAGTTCTTTTATCGTAACGCGATAAAAATTTTTTAAAAAGAACACTTGAGGCGACTCTGCAACAATCAATAACTTATGCTACAGAATTACTCGGCCTTTTGGCTAAGATCAAAGTGTAGTATCTGTTCTCCGCTGATTTTAGTCTATGGTTGTTTATCAGTTACTGATTCCTCGCCTTACTCTCTTGGGTTGAGAATGCAGTAACAACTCTCTTCTTTTTATTGTCAGCGGCACCGCCACCGCCTAACCCACTTTTTCTATCATTTCCTTCGCCCTTCGGGTTGAGATGCAACACTGACCTTCCCGTAAGCCTTAAGCGACAAGGGAGGTCAAACCCACTTTCTCTCTTCGACTAACGCTCTCCCCCTCCCTCTCTCAGTTCTATCTCTCCCTCTTGCCTGTTTTGGCGCCTTGAGAGCGCGCTAAAACCGGTTCTATAAACGCCAGTTGAAAACGCCAGTTGAAATCTTGAACTTTTCAGCCCCCCCTTTTTCTTTTCTTATTATTTCAACTGGCGGGGACATGGAAGAGAGCACTGCAGTCACAACGCCTACACCAACACCAAGAACGCCGGGGAAGGAGACACATCCCTCAGCCCGGACCCCACCAAGACGGTGGTTCACCTAAAGGACGACTCCAACAATAGGGGAGCCAAAAAAGGACAATGCATATCGCCCGGATGCAGACTTTCCAGGGGCTGCTATCCCTAAAAATGACTTCCCTTGAATACACACCAAGAAGAGGCTGCTCCCCTTCAGGTTGACTTCCCCAATGGGGGAGCGAAACCTGAAAAGTGCACTGACGGGCTTACCGCCCGGGTTTGACCGTGCCGAAGGCTGCTACCCCTAAAAAGGAACCCCCTTGCGGAAATATGAACCAAAAAGGGGTCTCTCCCCCAGAGGGTGACTCCTCAAATGAGGGAGCAAAAACTCAAATTGTCTCCAACGGGGCTTACCGCCCGGAAAATGCTACAACTCTACCGGGGCTGCCCCCTAGAGAACTGCTCTCCCAAAAAAGGGGAGACAAACCAACTCAAGGGGCGGATTCTGCAGAGATAACATTCTGATGGGACCCAACCGATTTTTCTGCCTTGGGCTCCAGCAGCAGTGACAGTAGGGCAGAGAGGGACAATCTGCAACGACTCCCCTCAGACAGGCCCCTCCAGCCACGGAAGAGGAGGGTCAGAAATGTTTAAAAGATTAAAAACACATAAAACATGGAAAACATATATGAAAGTTAAATGAAAATAAGGCATGCGTAAGTTGAAGGAAGAATAAAACGTAATTTAAAGATAACACAAAATATTTATATATTTACAAATCTTACATGGTAAAATGTTAGTTTGAAATGTTCGGTGGAAGTCAGTTCCGAGAATAGTAGAAAGCCGTGTGTGCGACCATGTTTGTATGTGTGTGTGTAGTCATGTGAGGCTTGGCGTTAGTACGTCGAAGTGTGTGAATGTGCGTATCGCCTTTTGTTAATGGTTGTACGAATGTGTATGCGTGAGAGTTGATAATTCGTTTAGGCATTTGTATGTGTTTGTGTCTTTGTCAACAGTGTGTGGTTGTATGCGTTAAAGAATGATAGGAGTGTAAGTCTTTGTGTATGTGTGGGTGGGTGGGTGTGTTTAGTAGTCAGCCGACGCGGTGGCACCCCTTCTAGCCTCTCGCCCAAAGGCGAGGGTAGAGAAAAGAGTCTATTTATCTACCCCCACAGGTAAAATGTGACACAAAGTCGGAAAGTGGGATTTGATAAGTCAGCACCCTAGAGGAAGAGCACTTATGACCCTCAAAAAATGTCTGGGCAGCCCCGTCGGCATTCCCCGGTAGTGGCGTCTCAGGCGATTAGCAATAAACTAACCCCTTCTCAAAGGGTGAGAAGGCAAAGCCTGGGAGGGTGAACTTCCTAGAACTGCACAAAACAAACCCACAGACCAGCGGAATCAAGGCGCGAAAGCCAAGACTATACCGCTCTATAGAGTGTAGTATCCATCGGAACAGATACTACACTTTCTTCTTAGCCAAAAGACCAAGAAAAAGCTTAGTAGTAAGGTGAGAAAAGAGGAAAAGGTTGTGTTGCGCGATCTGCTTTTATATTGTTTCACAATGGTTTGGCGGACGTAGTACAGAGCACGTCACGTGATCAACATTTTCGTTTTTTTGCGCTTTTTTGTTCGACTGTCTCTGGGAACTGATTTTTATTGCCCCAATTTGAGGGTTTGTTGTTGAATTGAATTCGGGTTGGTTTCTGTTTTGTGTTTGCGCCGTTTGTTGATAAAATAGAGGATGTCAATCCGATATTTCCTTTCGTGACTTAAACATAAAATAGGGACAACGTTTGTGGTGAACACCACAATTAAGGTACTCTCTCTTACTCTCTTTCTTTCTTTCTTTGTTTAACCCTTCTTCGCCTCTGAAGTGGAGAAACTCGCGAAATCTCGCCTAATCACGTTGGCCGGAGGTTTCTGACCAATGGGCGGCCGACAAGTCAGCTCGGCCGCACGTGATCTTAAATATATAAAGAAGGGGACGCGTCCCTTCCTCACTCTCTTTTCCCTCAGCGTTCTGAGAAGAACGCACAAAGAACTCTCGGCGATCCCCCCACCACCAGCTCGAACGAGCTGTGTGGGGGAGGAAGAGAAAGGTAACCCTTTTCGATTCAAGAAATCTATCTATCTTTCAATTTGATGAACGTTCTACAATCTGGTAATCTTTCACTCCCAACGAACTCTTATTTCTTCAAGACATTGCATTCTACACACAAAAAGACATTTCAACACGCATCGCATTATACGCCCCAATTGTGAACTTACACTCTCTTTTAAATATTAAATAAATAAATTGTTTTGTTAATAAAAAAATGTTATTCCTTTCCTTTTTTATTAACCATTATAAAAGGCCTATTCGTATATGTGTATAGCTTCATCATTCCTTCGCTTTCTTTAAGGTAAGTTTAAATAATATTTTCTTCCTTTCTCTTTGTTGTCTTAAACTGTTTTATTTAATCTCCACGTGGTCCGATGGTGGAATCTAACAGTGAGATGACGTGCCGTTATAAAGGCATCTATCACACTACCTATGGTTGGGGGATTCATTATCGCAAAACCATTTTTACGGCATCCTTCGCGACTGTGGTTAAAATCCAAAATCCATTGTTCTCTTTTGAATCTCCCGCCATTAACAAAGACTTCCACCCCGGGCATATGTTCCCTTCTTTACAATGGTAACACCGACATAAAAGAACACAGACCTTCTGATAAACAAAACGCCAAAACAACAGGAAACTGAATAATAAAAAAGCCTTTGTAAAGTTATTTCAGCAATGAAAGGGTTTAAAAACTCAACACAAAGTCGAACGACGACCAAAAAAGAAAAAAGAAAAAAAGAAAACACATTTTTCAACTCGAACAAATCTGAAAGACTTTTTGTTTCTTTTTAAAAGCTAAATAAAACAAAATAAAAAAAGGAAATTTCTTTTTATCACAAAAATAAATATCCAAACCCTACTTTTTTTTCTTTCTTGTAAAGCGCGTGTCATGTGGAAAAAAATGGCAAAACCGTTTTCTTTTGTTAACTCTTCCTTTGCCGCGGATGGAATTCTCCTAAAATGAAAACAAAAAATCTTAAACTCTACACGCGCCAAAACAATACATTCTATTCAATATTTATTAACCTTATGAATAAAAAGGTAAACTTCCACTGATGTAATAGTTATATACCTTTAGTAGAACCGTTTTCTGACGTCACTTTAGATATAGAAACGATGCTTCAACCGCTTTTTCATCACGAAATACGTTCAGCTAAGACGTATCTGTAACGATGTTATCGTTTCGTTGTGTGACCAACTCTAGTGTTGTAACAACCGCGCATGCGCACTTCAATAAAGGTTTTCATGTATATTTTTAAAACCAACAACATGCGTCTCTCGTTTGTCTCTACTAATAAACCACTCAATACGAGCAAACACAGTGTGACATGGTGGCAGCGGTGAGATATAAAGAAAAATAAGAGAAAACAACGATAAAAGTAAGACATTATATTTTTTCTTTTCGAACCAAAACTTCGTAAAACTTCACACACACACGTTCGTCGAAGCTCGCAACAGAACTCTCGCACACACATAACAACACTACTACTACTATGGCTAATATATCTATACCAGTTCCCATTCTTGACTGGGACTCTTTGCCTAACATTGCAGAGTCATTCAAGATATTTTGGAACTTTATTTCACAGCGAAGGGAACTAAAGAAGAAGAGAAAGTGCCTATCGTTCTACTCGCAACTGGCGAGGAAGGAATTCGTAGATACGACAGTTGGTCTATGTCAAGCGAAGACCGGAGAGACGCCGACAAAATTTTCAACGCATTTATGGAGCAGCTGGAACCGGCCCCAACCACCGTATATGTAGGCTCGAACTCGGTAGATACCAACAAACGCCTACCGAGACGACCGACATATTTCTAAACAGGTGTCGCTTACAGGCGAAGAAATGCGACTTCACAGCCCATGAAATGAACGAACGTTTAGTAGAAATACTGATAGTCAACACGCCCATACCGGACTTACAAAAAGAACTGTTAAACAAACCGAAGGGCTACACAATAGAAGAGGCTGTGAAATTAGCACGCACATATGAGGCTTCAGCCGTGTATATAAACAAAATACACCAACTACATGGCCTGTCACAGATAGACACCATAAATCGCGGTGGTCGCGAACGCCAGGAAGGCAACAGAAATACCAGCAACTTATGTAAAAATTGTGGACGGGACCATCGTTTTGGCAAGGAGCATTGCCCTGCCAAGAACGACATATGCAGTTCCTGCGGAAAAATGGGCCATTGGGCCAAATTGTGCTTCTCAGTGAGACTCAGACCCAGGAAACAAGGAAAATCCTGGCACAAAAGCCGTAGCCAGTCAAGGCACAGACAACATGAAACAGGCCGAAAAGTTGACAGCGTTGCTGAACATGACGACCGAGCCACAACAAACCTACATGCGGCGATGGAGCACCTCACATTCAGCACTATTAACAGTGAACATCCACTGCATAAACAAAAAACAACACAAAATGAAGCATTTGTCAATATCAACCTTATATTGACAGACCACCCAGGTACGCACAGCCTCAAACTGAAGGTAGACACAGGTGCACAAGCAAACACACTACCTTTACGCATATTCCGCAGTATGTGCCCCTCCGCCATAAACGAAAACGGAAACCCAATACCTGGATCATTAAACCCAACGAAATGCGTACTGACAGCATACAACAACACTGAAATAAAATGCCATGGCACCACAAACATCAGGTGCAAATACAAGGACTCCTCATGGCTCAACACTCAATTTTATGTGGTCAACACTCCAGGACCAGCTATACTGGGCCTGCCAACATCTGTAGCATTTAACGTTGTGATAATGAACTGTGCCATATCTGTTCAGCAACAACCTATCAACAGCATAGATGATCTGATGCGTTTACACCCCGACAGATTCGACCGCATTGGCGAGTTCAAGAAAACACACAAGCTCACTGTCAACCCTAACATCCCATGCCACATAGATGCACCGAGAAGAACGCCAATAGCCATGCGTGAAAAGATCAAGGCTGAACTAGACGAGATGGAGTCATAGAATGTCATTCGTCGTATTGAGGAGCCAACAGACTGGGTAAGCTCCCTTACATATGTAACCAAACGCGACAACACAATAAGGGTCTGCTTAGACCCAAGGGCACTAAACAAAGCCCTAATGCGGCCATATCATCAAATTCCAACAGTTGAGGAACTCAATCACCGGTTTGCAGGTGCAAAATACTTCTCAAAACTGGATGCTAAGGCAGGATACTGGTCTATAAAGCTTGACCAGGAAAGCCAGATCCTGACCACTTTTCAAACACCATTTGGAAGGTACTGCTTCCAAAGACTTCCATTTGGTTTAAACATGAGCCAAGACATCTACCAGCTTGAGATGGACAGAATACTTGAGAAGTGCACAGGAGCATGCGGTATAGCGGATGATATTGTTGTATATGGCTCAACAGAACGCGAACATGATAACAACCTAAGGCATCTCATGGCAGTCGCCACACAAGAGGGCCTCACAATGAATTCCAAGAAATGCGAGATAAAACGCCAGGAAATCTCCTTCTTCGGAAATATATACACCCATACTGGGATGAAACCTGACCCAGCAAAGGTACGAGACCTACAGGAAATGCCAGAACCACGCAATAAAACAGAACTGCAACAGTTCTTAGGTGTAATGACATACCTATCCCGTTTTATTAAGGATTTCAGTTCAAAAACCACTGTATTACGTGACTTACTTCACAAAGAGTCAGAATTCCAATGGGAGCCACACCACTAGACGGTTTTCAAAAACCTGAAGAGTGAAGTATCTGAAACATCCCTACTTCACTACTTTGACCCCAAGCGCCCAATCTACATGCACTGTGACGCAAGTCTTCATGGAATAGGCGCAGCGCTTCTACAACCAGACGCAGCTGGCAATTTAATGCCTGTCTTATACGCAAGCAAGAGTCTGACACAAACAGAACAAAGATACGCACGTATCGAGCGGGAACTACTGGCAATCGTGTTTGGCACACATAGATTCCACACATATTTATACGGTCATGGTTTCCAAATTATCACTGACCATAAACCTCTTGTCATGATCATTGACAAACCTCTCAGCTCCAGCTCGCCTACAACGAATGCTTATTCAGCTACAGGGATATAATTTCAGATTATCCTACAACAAGGGATCCGAAAACATATTGGCTGATGGGTTATCACGCCTGCCATCACCTGGTAATTCGGACCCTATCGATCTGGATGTTCGAGTTGACACCATTCGTTTCTCTGCTGACCGCATTGAAAAACTGAGAGACTGCACAACAGCCGACCCTCTGCTTAACCAGCTAAGAGATACTATTGTCACGGGATGGCCTGAGACAATCAAGCAACTGCCTACCGATATCAGAGAATTCTGGAGCCTAAGAGATCAGCTATCAATTGATGACAGCCTTATCCTTAAAGGACAACAAATTGTCATTCCTCAGACCCTCCAAGAAGATATCCTAAAGCAACTCCAGACTGCTCACTTAGGACAGGAGAAAACCAAACTCCTAGCCAAAGACACTGTCTATTGGAAAAATATAAACAGAGACATCGAGCAATTCACAAGCTCATGTAGCATCTGTCAATAACATCAGCCATCACAAATGTCAGAGCCTCTTCTGCAGCACGACATTCCAACAAAGCCATGGGACGTAGTTGGAACAGACTTGTTCGAGCTCCATGAACATCAATGGCTGATCATAGCAGACTACTACTCCAAGTACCCTGTCATCAAACAGTTACCTGCCCAATCACCAAGCAGTGTTATCGTAAAAATAACGCAACAAACCTTCGCGGAGTTTGGCATACCGTCAAAAGTGGTTAGTGACAACGGGCCGCACTTCTCAAGCGCCTTTTACCACGAATTTGCCACAGAATGGGGTTTCAACCATCAGACCACCTCACCTCGAAGACCACAGGGAAATGGTTTCATAGAGCACCAGATAAGGACCATTAAGACCATCCTCAAAAAGGCCAAGCAATCTGGGACAACACCGAAATTGCATTGTTGCACTGGCGCTGCACACCTATCTCAAACGCCATATCCAGCCCCGCACAGCTACTCATGGGTAGACGAATCCAATCCCCAATTGCAACAAAAATAGAAAACAACCACCAAGATCAGGATCAAATATATGATGCTTTTAAACAAAGGCAACATAAGCAAAAGAAATATTTTGACCAGCATGCACTCAAGGAAGACCTACCACCTTTATATCCTGGCCAGAGGGTAAGAGCACAAAACCCTACACACGGAAACTGGGACCTAGCAACCGTAGTATCTCAAGCAGATGGTCCCCGATCATATCTCCTAAAAACTGCAAACGGATATGTGCTACGGAGAAACCGGCAGCATATTAGGAGTGCTCCAATAAGGCCAACCCCACCACAAACGCCAAAGCATGTAACATTTGCAGAACCACCTGTATGTACAACTCAGTCTTCACAAAGAGACTCCCAACAATACACTCGCAGTGGCAGGATGGTACAACCACCATCAAAAATGAACTTGTGAACATTTTCTAGAGAATTATAGCAAGCAATTCATGGGGCAGAATAATCCCCTGCTTCGCTGTAGCTATTCAGGCAGTCTACCCTGAATTAGCCCTTACCTTTTTATTATATATTGAATATGCTCAATATCATAATCTTCATATTGGTAAAGGGGGGATGTAACGATATTATCGTTTCGTTTTGTGACCAACTCTAGTTTTGTAACAACTGCACATGCGCACTTCAATAAAGGTTTTCATGTATATTTTTAAAACCAACAACACGCGTCTCTCGTTTGTCTCTACTAATAAACCACTCAATTCGAGCAAACACAGTGTGACAGTATCTTTATGCAGGCCAAGATTCATTATTTTTACTGTTAGCTGTATTTTATACAGCTAACAGTAAAAATAATCACGTGCAATGAAATAAATGGAAAACCGTATTTACGACTCTTAAGATAAAACGACACTAATGCCCGAGAGAGATTCGAACTGTCGACCTCCATTGTATTAGACTGGCGCGCTATCAACTGAGCTAGCCGATGGCCGAAAGAATCCACGGTAAATACTAATCATATCTGATATTTATACTTATAGGAAGTAAGTGTAGTATTTGTTCCGATGGATACTGCACCCTATAGACGGGTGTCGTCTTGTCCTTCGGGGCTTGATTCCACCTGTCTGTGGGTTTGTCCTGTGCAGTTCTAGGAGGTCCACCCTCCCAGGCTTCGCCTCCCCTCTTTGGAGAGGAGTAAGTTTATTGCTTACTGCCTGAGGCGCCCCTACCGGGGAATGCCGACGGGGCTGCCCAGGCAATTTTTAATGGCCAAAGTGCTCACTTTCTCGGGCGCTGGCTTTTCAAACCCCACTTACTCGACCCAAGCTGTGGTCACATCTTACTTGTGGGAGTAAGATAAAACTGGCCTTGTGCCTAACTCCTGCAGAGGAGTAAATAAATATATCTTAAACAATCTGATTATTATATCTGAACGAATGTATTTTGTTGTCTTTCATAGCGATATGCGTTGTGGGTAAACGCTACTATTGGCGACATAAACGATTTAAAAGAAAATATAGTTGGGAAATTAGTCCAAAACAATTTATTTTGACTTACATACTCACACATCTTGTTCTTGGCCTTTTGGCCAAGATCAAAGTGTAGTATCTGTTCCGATGGATACTGCACCCCATAGACTGGTATTGTCTTGACCTTCGGGGCTTGATTTAAGCCAGTCTATGGGTCTGTCCTGTGCAGTTCTAGGAGGTTCACCCTCCCAGGCTTCGCCTCCCCTCTTTGGGGAGGAGTAAGTTTATTGCTTACTGCCTGAGGCTCCCCTACCGGGGAATGCCGACGGGGCTTCCCAGGCAATTTTTAAACCCCACTTTCCCGACCCGACCTTGGGTCACATCTTACTTGTGGGAGTAAGATAAAAACTAGCCTTGTGCCTAACTCCCGGAGAGGAGTAAATCAATACTCACATGTGACATATTTAATAGAATATTCGATAATAATTTAATATTTAATAGAAGATATGGTGCTTAGCCTATCCATAAGTCCACTCCCATGGAAAAAAAAATAAGAAAAAGTTTTAAAAAATCAAGAAAAATCTTTATGGCAGAAAAAAGGGGATTCTGTAGGCGCCCCTAAAAAATAGCTTAAGAAATGTATAAACTTTGTTATGTACTTACGTAGTAGATGGAATAAAGACTGTACACCCAAAATTATGCAAATTCATTCAGTATTTATTAAATAAAAAATAAAAAACGATTTTATCTATATGTCGCCATTTTTCTTACATTTTGAGTTTTTCCCAAAGTGATCTCCCTAGCCTAATCAGTAAGCTGAAATGTCTACCGATACGTAAGATCGTTTTTCTTTCTTTTTCTTATAATTTAATAAATACTGGATGAAGTTGCGTAATTTCTTCTGTGCAATCTTATTTTCTAGATAACACATAAATACATAACAAAGTTTATACATTTCTTTAAATATTTTAATGTCATTGTGAAACTACACTTTAAGAAAATATTGCACCAAAAATACGTAAATTGATCAAGTAGTTTTTATTTTACAAAATAAAATAAAATTTTATGGCTAAACGACGATCGTCGATCTATCGACGCCATGTTGGAAAACCAAGGGAGATAACTAAGTAAATCAAAGTTTTATGAACTCTTCAGAAATAGTTTAGAATCAGCCTTGTACAGTTTTCTTTTATAAAAAAAAAAATCATTTTTAAGCGGCTAATGTAAAATCGTAGGCATTACGATTATTATAATCGCATTAATCACTTAAAAATGATTCTCTTATGTAAAAAAAAAACCTACTTGATCAAATTACGTGATTTTTGGTCTACGGTATTTTCTTTACGTCACTGGTACTTACATCATAAAACTTTTTCTTAATTTTATTTTTCATGGCGATGGAGTTTTAGATAAGCTACCATTAGAGTTGGTTAGGATCGACCTGAGTTCGTCGTTAGTCATCCGTTGGTCATGATTTTTTTCTATAAGTAAGTAAAGATTACTTTTTATAAAAAAATAAATTCTGTTCAATATATTTTTTAACTTGATTTACTTTATTTTATTTATATGTATACTTACTATTAGGAATTGAGTAAAACTGCACTTTATGGTCGCTGATAAACTACACATTTTTAAGAGTTAATTTATTTACTTATCATGAAAAGGTAAAACACCACTGCTGTAATAGTTATATCCGTTTATTCTAACCCTTCACTGACGTCACTCCAGATATAGAAACGATACTTGAACCGTTTTTTCATCACGAAAGGCGTTCTGTTCAAACGTGTAAAAGAGCAAATAATAAAATACTTAGACGCAATGAAATAAATAGAAACTGTATTCACGAACTTGAAAAAATATATCGTAAAATAATCACACACAAGTGAACGGAAAGAGAAAAACATAAAAGGAATTAAAACACACACACAAACACACTAATACAATTATTAAAAAAGAAGGCTCCAGAGAGATTCGAACATTCGATCTCCAGTTTACTAGACTGGCGCTTTAACCAACGAAGTTATTTTTTAAATTTTATTTTCTTCGCCATTAAGCAGTATTTGTTGAGATGGGGGAGGTCAATATTTCCTGCTATGAGTCAACTAGGCGTTCCCTACCCCTGCTGTCATCAGTATCGTGTATCAGCTTGGCTCTCTTTGTCTCTCATTTTCAGCATCAGCATCATCACCATCGATGTAATCTGTGTGACGTTTGGCCTGTCCTGTTGCCTCAAAGTTGGGGACAGTGGTGACGTTAGTAGTCCACCGAGGAGGGGGAGGAGGAGGAGGAGGGGAATGACTGTGCTGAGAGTGTACCGATGTTACCCCGGACTCCGTGTAGTCGAAGTTGTTCTCTTTATTCGGCAAAACTCGGCTATTGGCGCCTTTTTCGAATCGGTACCAGAAGCTGTTCCTTAGAGACAGGACGCTTTTTTGTACTCCGTGGACAAATCAACGTGATTTTATCAATTCCCCTCATGTAAAGAACACAGGGCTCTAAAAGGGTGGAATCGACGTATTTTTTTTATTCTCCCCCTTTTATGTAAAGAGCACAGGGCTCCAAAAAGGGTCGATAGAATGTGTGTCTGGGAACTAGTCTGTGCAATAATGCTAACATCAGTGGTGAAAATGCCATACTGAAATAGTTAGCTGTCTGTGGAGTGCTCGTCTAAACCGCCACAAAAACGGGGCCTGACGACACAGCTTCAATGGTGTAAAACTATATAACAACAGAGAGCTAGGTGGAAAACGTCAAGTCAGAAAGAGACCGAGCTTCGATTTCGAATCTTGTACCACACGTGTGCAAGTCTTTTTTGTACTTCAAAGTTGAAGAGTCATTCTCACCCGTTGTTAATATAATTTAATGAATATACTATATATATATATATATATATATATATATATATATATATATATATATATATATATATATATATATATATATATATGAGAAGAATGTTGTAGTTCGCTTGGAGCATTGTGTATAGAGTAAGAATATTATTTTTTGAAGGCGATAACAATGCGTTGTTAGAGTGACACATACGACACGTGGAATCGTAAAAACAAAACAAAGTGACAATATTGAAAAGTCAATAATTTTCAAAATTTTTTTATTTTATTTACCAGTGTATCGTGACCGTGGTGTTGGGTTGGAGTGTGTCCTTTTCATTATTTTTTAATTTTCGAGGGTATCCCTCATCCTCAGAATAAAATAAATACTACCACTCGTTGGAGTGTTTTTTTTTGGTTTTTTTTTGCCAAAAGCCGGGGCCGGAAATGTTGGTTTGTTTTTAGTAGTAGGTCCGGAGAAGTTTCTTATTTATTTTTTATAAATTATTATTTGCTATTTTAACCGTTGCTGTTTATTTTGTTAGTAATTATACTGAGTAATTTATTTTTATTTATTTATTTATTTATTTATTTATTATTTTTTTTATATAACGTTGTTTGTTTTGTTAATAATATACTGAATAATCGTTATCTCGGTGGCAGGGGCTGATAACTCGTGGTAGTCAAGCTTTGTTTGTGGGAGTTATGTCCCTTTAGTAATTTCGTTCTATAAATTTGTTTACCGTGTGTGTGTAGTAGCAGATGTGATTGGGTGGGTGAGGAATCCTGGGTATGGAGGTGGGGCGTCGTTAATAGAGCCTTTGGTATATATATGTGTGTGTGCGTGTGTGTGTTGGTGTATGTATATATGTGTATATATATACGTATATGTAAAATACATACATGCATACATATTATTTTATTTATTTATTAATTTCTTTATTTTATTTCTTTATTTCTTTATTTTTTATTTTTTTATTTTTTTCTTTATTTTTATTTTTATTTTTTATTTATTTATTTATTTATTTTTTTTTTTGTTCGATTCTATATTATTATTTATCTATATTATTAGATTTTGTTATGTGCAGTCGTGGTATATAATGGTCGGGATTTCAAGTTAATAAGTAAGGCGGGCAACAAGTGCAACCACGTGTCCGAGTTAGCAGCAGGTGCAAGTGGTTGTGTGTGCACCAGTGTCAGTAATTGGGCTAATAATATGGGCCTAACTAACTTCATTTAGTGTTGTTATCGTTAATAGTATGTCTGCATAGTATCATAGATGTTTGTTAGTAAAATGTGATGATGGTGCTTGTCGTGTGTGGTTATATTAAGAAGTTGGAGTTTAGCTCGGCTCTGTTGTTCAATTTAGGGGATAGCTTTCTAATTAATATAGATTCTTTGAGTCTGAGATTGCCCTGGTCTCTTTCGCTAGCTAGTATCTTGACTCGTATGTCTTTGGTGGGGTTGTGGCCATGTGTTATATGTTTTTGGAAGGATGATGCCTTGGTGGTTACGTGTTCTTTAATTCGTATATGCAAAGGTCTCACTGTACTGCCGATGTAGAATTCATTGCAGACCGCACATTGTATCTGGTATATAGCATATGTGCGGTTGCATAAACCCGTGTTGTTGATGGGGCAGTTTGCTAGGGTGCAAGGGTTCGTGTTGAAAGGTGTTCTAGGTTTAGATAGGTGTTGTCTTAGTGTAGGTCCGGAGTGTGTGAGTTGAATGTCTAAGTGTTCTTTGTGGATGGCTTTGCGGATGGCCGAGGTTATTCTATCGCTAAAGTGTGGTATTTTTAGGAAGCATGTGTTAGAGGGAGTTTGTTTTGGGTGTTTTCTAGATGTCTTATTGTAGTGTCTGATGTTTTTAGGGTATCCATTCCGCTCGAGTATCTGTTGGAAGTGTCTAACAGAGGATGTCTTGTCGGTTTCCGTAGTACATTTGTTACGGATGCGGTTTACTTCGTTCACAGCATATCCTATTTTGGCTTTGGTAGGGAGGGCCGATTTATAGTTTACGAAGATATCTCTGCAGGCAGCTTTCTTGTAGAATTTGGTGTGAATGAGCCCTTCGTCGGTGATGCAGAGCGTGAAGTCTAGCAGTGAGAGGGATCCAGATGTCTTAGGGTGTTCGATTGTGAATTGTATTTTGTGGTCTGTGTTCTTAAAGCTAATGAAGATTTTGTTGGCTTCTTCGCGGGATGATGTGAGGATGAGAATATCGTCCACATATCTCGTGAAAAAGATGCTAGAGTGGCAGGTGTCTAATGCGCGTTGTTCTAACCTATTCATGTATGTGATGGCCAGTAGTCCTGATACGCTGGATCCCATAGGTAGGCCTGTTATTTGTTTGTAGGTCTGTCCTTTATATGTGAAGTAAGTGTTGTCGACTATTATGTAAAGTAGCTTGTGTATGTCAGTGGCAGTGAGACCGAAGCAGTAGAGGTCGTTGGATGAGATGTAGTCGGTGATTAGGTCCACAGCTGGGTGAGCTGGTACGGATGTATAGAGGGATACAACGTCGAGGCTGAACGCATATCTGTTGCGTTGTAGTTCCTGGGGTTGCAGTGAGTGCAGTCTGTGTATTACCTCATCAGAGCTGCTGACGTGTCCTGGGTAGGTGGGAAGTAGGGGCTTTAGTAGTTGGGAGAGAAGCCAGGAGATCTTGTAGAGGGGTCCCTCTATGCTTGAGACTATGGGCCTTATTTGTGTTATGGGGCTGTTTTTGTGTGTTTTTATTAGGTGGTAGAATGTAGGGAGTCTGCTATTTCTTGTGGTGAGGTTTCGTTTGTATCTGTTAGAGGCTCTAACCAACTGAGCTATGGAGCCAACAGATGGATACATAGAACCCATAGTTATCTATAAATAGATATCACAGTTGATGTTCATGTTCATGTTCATACGCGTTGTGTATATTGTTCTGATCGAGGGTCGTGTCCCCCGATTATTTACGTGTTCGTATAGTCACGCAATTGTTGCATGCAAAGACAGAGTAATAATTAACAAACAATAATGAAGTAGTTCAAATAAGGTTTATTGAACGTGTGTGTACGTGGAATGATGAAGTGTGTGATGTATGCATGTGTGTCGATGGAAAAACAGTTCTTGAAAAGGTATAAGAAGAAATGAATCCGGCGTGTGGAAAGTCTTTGAAAACCGTAGACAAAGAAAATGAGTTGAGAACTCTTACCGTTGTCTGCCCACGTGTTGACGGAAGAAAAGTGTGTTGGTTGTTGTTTTGCCGAGACTAGTTGAAGAGAAAAGCGTGAGACGAAACGCTAGTGTATTAGCGTCGTTCTGTCGACCAGAGAAAGAGTGAAACGGAATGCTAGTGTCAGCGTCTGTCTGCCGAGGCTGGTCGGTGAGGAAGAGAGGGAGTTTTCGTTTGCAACGGTTTTTATAGTCAGAAGGGCAGATAACTTTGGTGTCGCTTTACAGTGCCACCTGTCGGTGAAAAAGCGACACCTACCGGCAAATCGGTGTAGTTATGTTTTGAAAGGAGGAGGTAACTGCTACAATATCTTCATATACTTATATTTTGTCTGTAACATTACTTATTAAAGAAGGTGCTTCTATACACTCTGTCACACGCATATACACACTGACAAATACATACGCACTTCTAACTTTTGTGCTTTTCATTCACTTTACAACAAGAGAAAGACAAACTTATTAAGCTCACAGATACAAACAATTCCCTCTCACCCCACCTCAAATATCTTTCATACACGTATAAATTTCTAAATATATAAAAATATTTTATTCTCTAACCATGTTTTTACTTCTTTCATTCAAAACATTTTATCCATTTCAACATATTAAATTTTAATTTTGTTTTAAAAATAGTTCACCCTAAACAAGGAATGCCGCCACTGTAGACGTAACGGTGACTGAGAATAAGGGTGTAAGTTATGAGGGTCATCCTAAGTTGGGAGCTTGCAGGGAGATGTCTGTTTACATTAGTTTTAAATTTCTTCATGTCGGTACAGTTGGGGAAACAGGGAGCAGGGAGGAAGTTTCAGAGGCCGGTAACACGAGGAAAGAAGCTATTGGAGTAGAAGGCTCTCCGACATCTGGGCGAATAGTGGCTTTGTAGAGATATAGGATAATGTCTGGTGTGAGTAGTTTTCTAGCACGGTAGAGGGAGCCCACCTTCCTTGTAGCAGCCTTGGCAATGTCTTCAATGTATTTGTTTCAATTCATGTTATCTGTGAATGTTAGGCCGAGGAGTTTGAACGTTGAACTCTCATGTAGAATGTTATTTGCCATGACAATCGGTGGTTGAAGAGGTTTCTTGTAGTTATTGAGTGAAAGCAGCTTTGTCTTTGCAGTATTAAATGTTACCATCCAATTATGACCCCATTTCACTACAGATTGGAGGTCACTTTCTAGGGATGCAGCCATTGCCTCGGATATGTGCACATCCATTTTGCCCACATGACGAGAGTAGAGCATGGCGTTGTCAGCAAATATACTCATCTTAGACTCAATATCATCAGGGAGGTCGTTTATGAAAATCAGGAACAGTAGAGGTCCAAGGATGTATCCCTGGGGTACACCAGAATTTATATCATGTTGGTTGGATGAACGGTCATTGAGTTCAACCTGGATCTTTCTTTTGATTAGGAAGGATTTAATTATATTAAATATTCACCCAGTAATACCATATGAGCGATTTTTTATGATAAGCCCTTGTCAAAGGCTTTGGATATATCAAGCGCTACCGCCCTAGCTTCACCTGCCTTGTCCAGTGTATGATATATGCATTCAGAGATGACCGTTAGGATATCGGCAGTAGACTGTAGACTGTGCTTGCCTAAATACATACTGACGGTCAGAAAGAAGTTTAGCATTAACTAGATGCCGGACTATCGCTAGATTGATTAGGGATTTAAAGATCTTAGCAAAGATCGGGAGTAGACTGATGGGGCGATAATTCTGAGGATCAGTTCTGTCTCCAGAATTCTTGAGGACTGGTACCACAGAGGCAATTTTCCAGCTATCAGGGAAGCAAGATTCGGCGAGGCATTTGTTGTAGAGTTTGGAGAGGACAGAGGCCAGTTCAGCAGAGCATTTTTTATTACTATTACTGGTATTAGAGCAGGCCCACACGCTTTGGAGGTGTCAAGGTTTTTTATGATGACCTTGACCTGAGATGGAGTGATGATCAGGTTTTCAAGTGTGGCTTCAGTCCGCAATGGGAATTTAGGGAGAGGATGGTTTGCTAAGTTCAAAGTGGAGTTTAAGGCGAAATGCTGTGTAAGTAGTTCAGCCTTATCAGTTGCTGTGCGAACGACATCATTGTGATTTGATAGCGGGGGAATTGTTGATTTCCATTGTTCACTACACTATTGTAGACTTTCCAGAAATCGCAAGAACCTTGTGTCTGTGACTGAATGCGTTTTTTGGCTATCTCTGTATACCTTCTCTTTTCTGCACCTATCACTTCTTTAAAATTATTTCTTGACTCTATAAATTTCTGTTTATTCACAATTGACTTATGGCGACCAAGTGTCAAAATGCTTGTAGCCTCAGTGCAACAGAAGCTGCACATTCCGAGGTGAACCATTGAGGAGAGTGGGGTTTGCTGAAGAATTTTCACATGGGTACATATGCTTTGACCTGTTATAAACGTTGCAATGTTGCAAATGTGTAAATCAGCCACGAATGTTAATAATGTGTAAGGTTGAAAACCCCAATTCCTCTCACACCACGCGTTTCCTAACCTTTATGTTTTAATCAGGCCTGCAAATCACATGTTAGACTCGCTGTAGTGAAAACGACTTTTATTTATTTATATATTTTTTTTTCATTAAAAGATGAAAGAGAGTCAACCAAGTAATCATGGGAAAGAAAAGAATGGGACACATTAGTATCATAAATTATAAACATACAAAATAAGACACTTGTAAGAACAAACAAAGACGATATTAGCAAACATAGCAAGTGTTTATTAATTCAAATTGATCAACTAAGTTCTGCTCCGCTCTGGGGAAGTTTTTGATCGTTTTGTTAAGAACGAGACTGGTTTATAAGTCAGGAGTCAAAATAAGTTAGCAAATATGAAAGTTCAATTTAGGACAAATTAAAAATATGTAATTTGTTTTTTCATAGGGCACATACCTTTTATAGAGTTTTTTTTTCGTGTGATAGCTGACATGCTGAGTGAAAGATATTATCACAGAATCTTTTCTATTCTAATGTCCGTTTTTCTCGGATAGTTTTTTTTTTTTAGTGTGACGAGTTATAGGTAATCTCGTAAACTTTGTCGAGTTGGGTTTTTTTTTTTTTTGATGTCCGATGGACAGCAGTAAGACTCTCGCTGTATTTTTCTTAGCCGATAAAATTTTTGAATTCCACTTTTCCTTGTATGCGGGGATATATTGTCTCAATTTGAAGTGCTGAGTGGGCACCAAATCTTGACACAACTTCCCTTTTCCGCTCCTGAAATCTGATTGTCTCGTGTTCCTTTGCCCGGGGGTTTCCCGCTATTTCTTTAGAGCCTTTTGTTCCTAGCAACAAGCTTTCTTCCAATCTGATTGGTTGCCCTACTTCCACCCCTGCAAACTGCATCGACTGATCTTACGGCTCTTGTGTCTAGCTGTATAGACTATCTGGTAATGTGTGTTCACTTCTTGGCGAATTACACCATAGTTTTTTTTATTGTAGGGGAACATGTGTCAACAAGTCCCCTAATCTTCTTTTCATGCTTTATGGAGAAAAGTATGTGGATATAACACATCCCCCCTCTGATTTTGGACGATGAACGCATAGGTTACAATTTCCTGTTCGCTGGGTATGCTTTCAATGATTGGTTTGGCATTATGAAATCCCTAAAACACCTGGTAGAGCGATTTGGCAATGTCCTTACCTGCTGTGTAGCCATACCTGCCTGGATGAATGTGTCCTTCTGGTAGACCATGGGTGCTTCAGGTGGTTGATCCCTGTTAACGGTCTGGTTATCTGCCATGAGTGGCCGAAGATCATAATTCAAATGGTCGGGTCGCGGAACTATGCAACGTACATGGGCTCGGTGGACCCATTCTCAATCTCCCTTGTCATCCTGTACAAGTAAAACAGACTCGTTTGACTTCACCACGTAAAACGTCTTTATCCACGGTAAATGAGAATTGTGTGCTATTGCAGATATTGGTCAATGTAGCAAGATTTTATCGCTGGTCTGTATGGGGTCTTTAAATCGCAAGTGATTCAGTTGACTGTCGAATCTGTGGTCAGCCTCGTTGCTTGCAAGTGCTACCCTGTTGTGCACCTGCCTCAATAATGCATTTATTTGCATTCCATAGGCCGTGGGACTGTTTGCAATAGTGTCCCTGTCGTTGATCTGTGGCAGTCCTATGTTCGGGTGTGATCCCGTGATAACATAATGTGGGGATACCCCCGTTGTGCTGCTGATGGTTGCATTCATTGAGGATACGACCGATTCCAGAATGTCAGTCCACTTGCATCTCCGGTCTTCACATAACATGAATATAGCGTTCTTGAGGATGCGGTGGTGCTTCTCAATGTTCCCTTTGGGGCCGCCACAGGTAGTGCAGATTCTGCTTGATTGAAGTAAACTCACAGAACAATCTGTGATAATGAAGAGGAACACTTACCAGCAGGAAAGAGAATGAGGTGCTTCCCATGTCATGTCTGCAGGGTAAAGAAGGGCTTCTCTTCATGAGTGCAAATTTTTAGAGTGAAGTCTGATTTTCATATGTGGAGATCAGCTGATATGAATGAAGAGGACAGCTGGGAAGCAACAGAAGCGATTTGGATTGCAGAGAGAAAGACAGAGAAAAAGTGGTGTTACTGAAAATCGGTGAAGTTGAATTAGCGTCAAAACTTTTTTGTTTTATTTTTCTGGGACAATTTAGTAACATAATCTGTACACGTCTTCTGTGAAGTGTGTACCTTGGTCAGATGATATTATCCTTGGAATTTCCCGGTGTTGCAGGAAAAATCTGTACAGGTCTCTTGACGCATCCAGGGCACGTCCCCTTGTGCATGGTATCGTCGTCAAGTGGCGACTAAAACTGTCAAGAATCGTTAAAATGTACCGCTTGTCCTTGGATGAAGGCATCTCCACGAAATTAGTGTACATTACCTTGAAACGTCTTTTGCTCCTTTTACAGTGGCCAGGTTTAGTGTGACCCTGACGATTGTAGTTCCCTTTTCGCTTGGCGCAGGTCGTGCACGATTCTACATATGCCTGTATGTCTCTGTTCTTGTATTCCCACCAGAAATCTTTTAGATGATCTCGCATGTGCGATATTCCTCAGTGGTTAATACAGTTGTGGGCCTGGTGTAGAGTACCACCAGCTTAGGCGTTATGGGCCTGGTGTAGATATGAACTCCTTGTTCGGTAGGGTACCACAAGCTTAGGCATCATGTTACTATCTCGTATCATGAGAATTGATATGCCAGGTAGAATTAGCTGATATGTTTCCTAAACATTCCGGCTCTATGGTTGTTTATCAATCTTAAAACTGCTGTTCAACTTCGCGTTGTGCAGAGACTTAATTATGCTTGCCAGTGTCTCGTCCAATGACTGCTCTGTTTCTATTTTGACTCATTCACATAGGCTATCGGCCACTGTGTCTATTTCGGAGCGAAGGACTAAAAATTGTTGTGTAAAATTCTTACATGCCTCTGTGTTCTGCCGTGTGTGGTGGACTGGCGTAAGCTGTGCGTTATCAACGTCCTCCTGGCACCAGGATGGTACGTATACATGAAGGCCTGTATTCCGTAATCTGAATGTCCATCCAGCTGGTGAGTTGTCTGGCATGTATCTGGCTTTATTGGCATCTCGGCTTCTGCTAAGCTTGTTGGCCCACACATTCGTTTCACCCTGAATGTATTCTAGGATGAACCTATACGAAGAGATTTCCTCCTGCCATCGCCTAATTTTGGCGTTATTGAACTCCCTTTGATCGAGGTATATCAGGGATTTGTGGCCTGTGAAAATAATGAATGTGCGACCGTGTAAGAAATAATCGAATTTTAGAATCGCCCATTTGATGGTTAATGCCTCTCTCTCTGTTGTCGACCAGTTCTTCTCCGTGGCACTGAATCTGTGATGCAATGACAATTATTGTTTTCTTGCTGTCAGGCCCTTCTTGCATCAATATTGTTCCACATGCCGTGTTGCTTGCATCTGTCGTTAAGGTGAACAGAGTCCGGGAATGATATGACAGGTGGTCAGCGTCATTTGTCCAACTGAATTTGATCTTGTCCCTATTCAAAGCGTGAATTGGAGCCAATAGCTGAGAGAAAGTGCTAGTCGTTATGGACCTGTGAAGCTAGGTCTCAAGGAATTGTCTGATCAGACTTCTTAGTTCTTATCTGGTGGTCGGGGGCTTCATTTAACAAATATCCCTCACATATTCCGAATCTGTCCTGAACCTGTTTGTGTTGACAATCCTACCCAAAAATTTGGCCTCGCTTGCCATGAAAATACATTTCTCCGAGTTCAACTTCAATCCATATGCTCTAAGTGCCGCAAACAGCTGTTTCATCGCTGTTATATACTAGTCGAATGTGTGAGCGTGCATCAAGTAACATCTATCGCCCTAGGTGAAGGCGGTTTTGTGTCTGTCATATTGTTCTATTTCAATTTGCCAGTAGCCACTCTTCAGGTCTAAACTGGTAAAATATTTGTTCCCTTCCTCTATTTTGTGGAAGAGTTGGTCCATCAGGAGTAAAAAAATTGGGTAAAAGTCCTGATTCTTTAGGACTGTATTTAGAGTGTGTTTAAAGTTTGCCACAACTCTGACCGTGCCGTTTTTCTACCTTATTGTGAAAACGGAGCTGTTAAAGCCTTTTGGGTCCTTGCACGGTTCTACTATGCCCTCCAACAGCATTCGCTGGCTCTCAGCTTTGACGTCCGCTTCTATTGCCTGAGCTTTCAGATGTTGTTTTTGGCATTTTGACACGCCAGTCATTGGTATCCGTACCGGTTTGATGAACATGCTTTTCTCGGATCCCTCTGTGCCTGTAATTTCCTGAAAATCCATTAACAGGTCACTTTTGTGCTACGTAAGCTACCGGCTTTGCCACCGGAGAAGGTTCAACTATATGCCCTTGTCCAGGTACTTTTGTGCCTCATTTGCGATGCCTCTAGCAGTGTAGTCTATCCATAGTTTTCACTGCGTGTCGGAAAATATTCGGTGTCCACATTTTCACCTTCTCACTCATCAACATGGCACCCATTAACGAAAAAAACGTGTCCACCAACATTTCAGTCTGATTTTCTTTCTTATATTTGCCCTTGATGTGGGCTGCCGTTTTCCAGTCATCTTGCGAAATCTGTCAGCCTTTCGCCCACACAAGGCTCAAAATTCGATATGTGGCTACCATGTGCCAATAGCAGGTAAGCCTTTAATCGGTCGAATGAGGTTGTCTCATGCGTTGAGTCCTTAATCTGTTGAAATATCCCTTCGTTAAAATTCCTCCTCCAATTTAGGGTATTTTTGAATTATAATAAAATTTATTTATAAAAAATTTTATTACTGATGTGATTCTATGATTCTATATGAATATTCTAGTAATATACCTAGATAAAGTGTGAGTACCAACACTGACAAAGCATAATTTTGCCGTCATTTTTGATGGAGGGTGTACCCTAGTATACTATAATTTACAATTGACTAGTGTACGTACATTATTAAAAGTTTTTCTTTTCATTTTCCTTCCGATATAGTTTACAATTATCATGTGAACATTAAAGAATGTTATCACTTTTTCTTCTTCCTATTTCTCTTTAAATGTCCTGACTTTGTCTGTTGTTTGTTATGTTCCCTTATGAGCTTTTTTTCTTCTTCTTTTACTTTTTTATTTTACTTTGAAATTACTACTTACATTTAGCAATAAGAGTTGTCCTATGGTCCGTTGCATACCTTGTTCTTTTTCGTTCTTCTCTTTTTTTGTTTTTGTTTTCGTTTTTCATCTCTTTCTTCCATCTTCTTTTTTTCTCCAGAGACAAGCAGGTTCTCTCAGGAATTCTCAAAGAATTTTACTGGTCATCGATACCAAATCGTACCCTATTGTATGATGGGAGACTGCATAGATTTCTTTCTTTTTGTCTTGGTCTAAATGGTTAAATTGCTGAAGAATCTGAAATCAAATTCGTTAAAAAAACTCTTTCTAGTTGAACAAAATTTCACCATGCTTGAAATGAATGAAATCAGCTCCAATATATTTAATAGCTAAATAGCTGGTAATTTATTTGGGAGTTTACGCATAGCAGACACAATGAAGACAACATACAAGAGAGTCTTATTTATACTGTTCTACGAGTGGATATTTCTTTGTGTACCCAATTTCGTTTCTAGCTGCCAACTAAAATCTGAATTAATAAACTTTTTCTGGTGACGTAATTCCCCATCCGATTCCTATTATTTATCTGTGTTCCCACATTTATCAGTAATTTGACTCTTAACCCTGCCAGAGAGGCCATCATTCAGCAATTCTAAAAGTGCAACAATATATCACATAGAAGTCTGTGTAAAAGTAGTCCAGATCAGTTTTCGACTGAGGAATAGAAAAAAGTATACTGTCAGCTTATTGGAAGCAACAGCTAATGTTGTTTTTATGTATTGCCTCTTGATTGGACAAAAGCTCAAGTCAGCAGTTTCTTTCAACCAATCACAGTGCAAGAAATATTCACTTCCCAATATTTATGCATACTATAAAAATCCAAACACACAGCTCTCATTCTCTTTTCCAGTTTTCTTTTAGAATCGATGCATGTGAGAATGCCCCTCATAAAATAGCCTCGGCCCAAGGAAAATGACAGCCACAAAAGGAGACGCTCAAGCAAATGGAAGCAATAGATTTCTTAATATACAACTGTTGTATTGTCCAAATAAATGCAACTGCTTAGCAGCAGCACCTACACCTCCTCCTAAAGTTCAACCCTTCCTCACTGTGGTAGGGGAATTCCAGACAGCATAGTCCTGACATTACCATATTGCCAGGGCTATGCTGTCTGGAACTCCAGTTCCTGACAGGGCCACCCATGGTCGACAGGTTTGGTACCACCCGGTATTAGGGCCAGGACTCTGCTAAAAATCCAATCCATTGTCTCATCCTCTGGTTGTCTCTGCCTCTTGTGTGAGGCAAGAAACAGTGTGGCAGGCATGGAACCGCAAATCAATGGATCAAAAGTGTCAAGGTTGCTTCTGCGCCATTCCTTTGTGTGTTCTAGGCCAACTTTCCCTGACTTTGCATGCAACCATCTCGGTGTCGGTGATAAAAACCTGCCATCCTGCAGCTTAATGAATAGCTGTGACCATTGAGGAAAGCATGCAGACCAGACAATCATGGGTCACAATCTTTGTGAGCTCTATGTAGAAGTCTGACTAGTTTAACAACAACAACAACACCACATTTTGCATCTATATCATTCTATTGTCAGTTTTGTTTTACAATTTTATTAAGTGTGATAAGCTTTATCTTGTTATTGCTATTGTTGTTGTTGCTTCTGTTAGTTATTTTTGCGTAACAGTTTTTTAAAAATTGTAGTTTGCATTACTTCTTTTGGGCCCCACCTTGTCAACAGAGTCACAAATTCGCTGACTGCAACCTCATGCAGAAGTGTAGCCCCCACCCCACACAAAACAGGGCCACCTGTAGGCCATGGGTGGTGACCCACAATGCTGCCTTGTGGCTGAGCCATTCTTCCATTTCGGCCAGACGGGAGATCAGAGAGGCCAGATAAGATCAGTCAGCTGGTACGTCATGCCCGAGTTAATATCTATAAGTTCATTCACAACCGTATTATCTAATCTGACTCTTCAAAAGTCAAAACCTTATTTCTCCTTTTTATTTCCTTCCTAAATAGATACTACAAGTATGGCTGAGGGTCAATCATGTTGAGAAGAAGATTATCAATGCCAAGGAGTAATGTTGGAACCTTCTTTGTAAAATTTCCTTCTAAGAGTAATGCAATGTATTCTAGGAATATAAGTAATAATCCTACGCATAGAATTATATTTGACAACTTTATTCAACATTAAATAACACATAGATGGTTAATATGCTGTAAACCAAACCAAACTAAACCTTTTGGGCCATGGCTGACTTAAGTCTGAAGCTAAGGATGTTATTTTTTGTTGAGGACCTTATGCCATCGAATAAGGGTTTGGTTGAGGATTTATCCCCTACCCAAATAGAAAAAAACAGGTTGAATCAAGCGGTCAACACTAGCAATTAATGTGGAGGACTTTATAGGAAAAGCTCAAGAATGTTCGAACTTAGTGATCGAGAAATGTCTCCTTATATACCTCCCAAGACCGGAAGAAAATTACTAAAAAGACCGTGACGATGTTTGTCATTGATAGAAAGATTAAAAATTAAGACTTTACTTTCTTCCTCAGAATTTCCATGGACAGAGCTTCTTTATAAAGCTTCTTGTCTGTGGAACACATTACCGCAATACTGCTTCCCTGCTGATTACAACTTGGTCGTCTTCAAATCCAATGTCAACAAGTTCTTGTCAAACTGCCACAGTTCATACCATTGATCCATGTTAGTACTCCCGTAGTGTTCCTCATCTTTCAGCTGACAATCATCATTAACCCTAATCCTTGAGTTGTTCTTGTCCTTGATAAGTGATAATCCAATAGAAAAAAAAAAAAAGGTTATTCGCTTACAAAGTTGATTTCCTCAAAGAATACTAAAAAGAAGCGGTTACAACAAATGGAGCCCTTTCCCCAAGGAGAAGTGCATAAATTTTTTTAAATCAACGGAATACATTGAGTTATGTCGGTCTTTGGTAATGGTGTGTGAAGTCCCGCTTTATGTGCAGGAGTACACATATAAATCTTCTTAATGAAATATGGCGACATTATGTGAGTCTCCTGCAACAATTTACTGAGATTTTGGTAATTTGAAGTTTTGGAAAAAAGCATTTCCAAAACTACCCTATCAGCTGAAAGTTTTATTGTTTTGGTTGTGTTGCTGTTATGCTAAAAACATAGAAGCAGTCAAGGACATGTTGAACAAGACAGCTGACAATATATATCCTTCTATTTCCCAGTCAAGAACAGGTCCGGCCCACTTTTACGTGGACCTCTAGGCATGTTTTTTATTGTTTAGATTTTGTAGTTTTTATAGTGTAATATATCAAGGTGGGTAAGTTAGCTAGTTTTGATTAATGGGTGTTTTTTAGTTTGGCTGTACTGGGAACTGTCATGGTTGGAGCTGTCCGGAAGGAATAAAGGCCAAAACCAACCTAAAGTAGTAATGAGAACATGCCGAATGGGGGAAAGGAGAGTGTTTTTGCTAATTAATAATATAGTTAGGGTGAGGGGCGACATTGTAAAGAAAAATTTAATATGGACTAGTAAAGCAGAAACAATTAGGACTCTCTCATTCTCGAATCACATTCTAAGATCTATGCAGATGACAACGATCTATGACAGCACTTTGAAGGACATCAATGATAAAGATCTTTCTAATTCTCTCTTTTTCAACCTGGAGCACATGGTGCAATGGGTGAAAAGTGTCTGGTTACTTTTAATACACCTAAAACCAAGCTTCTCTCCTTTCACCACCAATGCTCGGATCCTCACTTTGTCCCAGTTGAAATGGATGGGACTTCCCTTGAGTAGGCCCCCTGTTTAGATAAGCTTCTAGGACTGACGTTCACCTCAGATTTGAACTGAAAGACTTACATCAGATCTGTTGCTAAGGTCTCTGGAGAAATGGTTGGATCATTCTACCGCTCCAGAAAGTATCTCATTCCTGATGCAATACTCTATTTGTATTAGAGCCTAAGATGGAGTACTGTTACCACATCTGGGGAGGTGCTGCTTAGAGCACTCTTCTGCCTTGACAGAGTACAAAATCGACTTCAGAATCTAATGGGGGATGTTCTCTTCTACAGCTTTTTTCTCACAGAAGAGACATTGACAGTTTTTTCTACTCTATCGTTATTTTCATGGTAGGTGCTCGACTGAGCTCCATCTATGGTTACCCTCAGTAAAGCATTCACAGCAAGAACATGTCTAGCTACAACCACTGTAAATAATTTTCTTTTCTTCTTGCGTACCTAAAACTAAACAGAACTTCCATGAGCAAAGTTTCTTTCCAAGAAATGTCCGTCCATGGAACGCAATACGACAGGGCTGCTTCCCAGTCGACTACAGCATGGTCGTTTCCAAGTCCAAAGTTAAATTCTTTTTGAGCTGTCCTATTAATCAAATTCAACCTAGATTCTCAAGGTGTTTGTCTCACTATCCACCTGACACAAACCACTAACCCTTGTCCTCGAGTGGCCTTTAGGCCTTGATGAACAGTCACTCGTTAGTGTAAAAAAAAAAGCCACATTGTAGGCTGCTTAAAACATGGAGGGGATCAGTTGATGACGTCCTGGTCCTGGTGGGCGGCACAAGCAAAATGGCAACAGACAGAAAAAGTTGGAAGTCATTCACAAAACGTTTAACCTCAGCATGAGACAAGACTAAAAATGAAAATAATAATAATATATATATATTAGTGTACACCATCTGTCAAAAATAATTTTAAAAAATTATGCTTCGCCAGTATTTTCACTTGCTATTTATCTAGATATATTACTAAAAATATTCATATAAAATTACCTTAGTAATTAAATTTTTTATATGTATAAATTATTATCAGTTCTGATGACCTAAACAAAAAAAAAAAACACACCCAGCATTGACTTTTTTTTTATTATAGTGGACATTTTCTTTTCAAATTTATTTCATGTGATAGGGTAACTTGTTTCTCTAACTTGCTATTTGATTTCTCGCTTTCCCTCACCACTTAAAATGAATTTGTCCAAAGGCTAGAAAAAAAGCATATGTTTTACTTGCTAACTATTATGTGACAGAATGGAAGTACATATATTTATTTATATACAAATGAATACACATTGGTCTTTATGATAGAGTGGGGGATATATAAATAAAAAACGAATACAAATTGGTGTATATTTCTGGAATTTTTTTCTTCAATTTTTATTCTTTGACAAGAAAAGTTCACATCTGCACAAACAATACAAACCTAGCTATGAAATGTGAGAGAAAAAAACTTCAAAGCTTTCAATCCCAGAGTGCATTGCAAGTTACCAGTTGCAGAGCAGTCGATGACATCTTAAAATACTAGAAGCACAGCAGGTAAAAAGACAAAGCACACACAGTTTTCAGGGATATAATATGCGTTGTGAATCTTGTCGATGAGGAAAAATTCACTTCTGTTGTTTTTTTTGTTTTGTTTAAATAAATTCCATTTCTTTTCATATAAAAAAAATCTCATATAGCAAAAGCTATAACGTTGCTAATTATAGTAACACTGGAGGCGGCAGAGTGCACTGTATTGCTTAAATATTAGCATACATATTTGAAGCAAAGAATACTTTTTTAATATTAAAATTCTTAGATATATGTCTTTTTTTTCCACAAAACGAGCAACTGATTTGGTAGTATCGTTAGTATGAAAAAATGCTTTTCAATTATGACATTAATTTATTAGATAAATAGGGCAGGTCATATCTAAACTGTCAATGTCATAGTTGCGTTTGTGAATGAGAATAGCTTTATGATCATTATCAACATCATAAGTTTAGGTGTTATTTTTTAGCATTTGTTATTGGTATTAGGTGTGTGTGGGTGTATGTATGTGTATGTTGGCCACACAGAAAGCTACATATTTAAGCCGGATAAAAAAAAATGATAATTAAAAAGAAATATCACTGTACGTAGCACAGACAGGGGCATCACTGTGCGTACAGATCATCATTACAGTGGGCTGATTTTCTTTTGTTTTTAATTCAGGGCTTCATAATATTAATTCAAATACTTCTGGACTTTTATTCATCTTCAATCAGTGGACATTGAACTTTTTAATTTTTTTTTTTTCTATGAATGAAAAACATTTAGAAAAAAGATTTTTTCATCTCTGTTGTGGTCAAAAATGACTGACAATCAGTCATGTTATGTCAGACATCTTTTTTTGTTTGTTTTTATAAATATTCGAATAGGAATTGGTTCAGTTTGTCAGATTTCAGTAAAAATGGTCGTTTTTTTTTTTGTAAAATAAGCTGTCTGGATTTGATTTTTTTATAAAATAACTTTCTTTTTATAGAATATCTTACATCATGTACAACTTTTTTTTATCGCGCTAGAATTTATCTATATGTTAATGGCTACAAAATAGAAAATTAAAAAATTAATGAAAATAAAAGTAGAAACTTTTATTTTATTTTTTTTGTTTTCAACCTCTGCCCAAACGGAATGAACGGAAATGATAAAAGTTTAAAAATTAAGCCAAACTTAAACAAAAAAAGAAAAAGAAAAAAAAAGCAAGATTTGATATTTGTATGATGTTTGAAACATTGCGGTTTCTGTGTGCTCTTCAGATTGACGAGTAAACATTCACTGACGATTTTATCAGAAATTACAAAGAACGGAATAATTGTAAATCTTTTTTTATTTTTACAAGATTTTTTTTTCGTTAAAAATATTTAAGAAAAAAAAAAAAGATACTATGGGCATGTTATGTCCTTCCTTTATAACATTAAATGTCTGCCCTAAAGTGTGAAACATGGAAGGAACTTCATTCTTTTTAGGTGAGAAAAAATAACTCAAAGTCTTTTTTAAAAAAAAATGTTCTTTCTCTAAAATTAGTTATTTTGTATTAAAAAAAAAATTAAATATATATTTTTTTAAAAACCTCGACAAAAAGTCAAGGGTGTGTTTGTATATTCTTGAAAAAGACTACTTTTGTTAAGAGTAGTTAAGAAAGAGAGAAAGAATCGAAAAAAAGCTTTGAGAAAATACTGTGTATTATATTTTATAAATATATAGTTGTATAAATTATTAAGCAGGTATAAAACCGTAGCAGAAAATTGCTACTCTGAGAGTTTAAGATAAAACAAAACTGAAGAGCACAATATTAACTGAAACGTTTCATTTTTAGTAAATCCATCTGAATGGATTCAGACGAATTTATTATAAATAATGTTAGAGTTTTCTAAGATGTTAAAGTCTACACATCATCTTCGAGACATTGGCGTTGATCAAAATCGCTAGGAGTTTGCATGAATTGGTCAATAATTTGCTGCATACTCTCTCGGAGTTCTTCTGGTGTTTCATTTTGTTGTTCGACACGAGATTCTTCTTGGATGAATGTTTCATCACGACCGTCACGAATATACGTCTTCTTATGGATTTCTTTTTTCATCATCAAGCTGTATAATTAAAAAATAAAAATAAAAAAATAAAAATAAAAAAATAAAAATAAAGAATACATTTTAGTCAGATTATTTTACCCTTTCCTTACTTTTAAATAGTTTATATTTACAATGCCAAAATCCTAAACAAAATCTAATGTGAGACTAATTGCAAAGAAATGAGAGTAGACATCTACCATTGATACCGGTGGTTTGAAAGGATGTAGAAGATCCGTCTCGTTGGGTGAGAAAAATCACTGAAGTTTTATCATCAGTCAGTAGACTAATGAGAGCTAGATTAGTCGACTGACTGATATCTTCAGCATCTTTTGAAACTGCTGACTAATCAAATTAGCATTGTACAGTATAATCCATTAAAAGTACATTATGCTATTACAAATATAATTGAGACCTCTCTGTTTATTCCTCCTAAACTACATAATATATAGTAGTATAAAAATATATTTATGGCAAGTAAGCTACAGTTTTTGTGTAGCTTACTTGCCATAAATATATTTTCATACTACTACTAAGTCCTGCTCAAGTAAATGCTATATATATATATATATATATATATATATATATATATTATATTACTTTAGAATATTATGTGTATATATATATGAAATAGTAATTATATATATATATATATATATATATATATATATATATATCAAATCGTTATCTTAGATAATTTCAATTTTATATATCATGATTTTTTTCTGCAGACAAGTTCTAAATTTATTTTTATTTGTCGTTTTGGACGTCCATAAGGGAAGAACAAAATAATAAATCAGTATTTTGTTTTATTTATAATGAGTTTCTGCAATAAATTGGCTTTGAAACAACTGTAAAAAGATTTCTGGTATGAATTTCTTCTGAAACTAGATAAAAAAGTTTTTTTTTAAAAATACATATATATTAAACTCTGTTTATTGTATGAGCTTCTATCTTTCTTGCAAGTTTAAACCTAAGATCCCTAATTGAAAAACTTCTTTGAAATTCTTGTATCGTAAAATTTTTTCAGAGGGAACTTTAATTAATATATATATTCAGACTATTGTATCTCTGATTCCTTTCAATTTGTGTCTTATATACACAAATCATCTCTCTCAAAGGATACCGAGTTCTTGGCTTCCTTTGACATTAGTAGTCTGTTTACCAATGTACCTTTGGATGAAACCATTGGTATATGTGCAGATTATCTTTACCGTGGCCCCTTAAAGTCTCCACAATTTCCCGAACGAATTCTTGTTGAACTGATGGAACTTTCTACTAAATCAGTTTCCTTCAGTTTCAATAATATAATGTATCAGCAAATTGATGGTATATCCATGGGCAGCCCTCTTGGTTCATCGTTAGCCAACATTTTCGTTGGATTTTTGGAAAACCAATTATTTTCCAAAGTGACCAAGCCGGCTTTTTACACATGTTACGTTGATGACACTTTTGCCTGCTTTCCCTCACGGAGTGATGCTGAACAGTTTCTTCGTCTTCTTTGTGAGATGCATCCATCGTTGCAATTCACTATGGAGGTCGAGGATTGTGGTTCCCTGCCATTCCCTGATGTTTTAGTGTCTAAATCTGGTTTATCGTTTTAAACCTCTGTGTATAGAAAACCAACATTTACAGGCCTTTATCTAAATTGGTTTTCCTTCGCCCCAATAGCAAGAAAAATAAATCTTATTGGTACTCTCACTCATCGAGCACTTATGATTTGTTCACCAACACGACTCGATGCAGAACTTGGTGAAATTACTAATATTTTTCTTGCTAATGGATATCCCATCAATATCATAAAAAGCACCATTGCAGGCAAAGTTGCTATATTTAATGGTGGTAAATTTATTGGCCCGTCATGTTGCCCTATTTATTTGAAACTCCCATGGTTAGGTTCTGACGACCTTGACATTGTAAATAGGATTTCTTCTTCTACTCAACGTTGTTTTCCAGCAACCATGCTGAGAGTAGTTTACACGACTCAAACCTTTTTCTCTTCTTTTCGTAAGGATGTTTTGCCAACCATTTAAAACAATTCTGTTGTTTATAAATTCATGTGTCATTGTGGAGCTGATTACGTTGGCAAGACATCCCAAAGATTAGAAATTAGAATATCCCAACACATATCATGTGATATTCGTTTACACAAGGTTTCGAGATCATCCGGGAACTTTCAGGCACAGGAATCAGCCATCGGTAATGTTTCCTCTTAGAGGGTCAGACGATCAGACGATCAGACCGTAAGGAAAATTTTAGCAATTTTCTTTCTTTTTTCCCACCCGCCTGTTTCATTGATTAAAAAAATGTTTCCTCTGAAATTTATCCTACGATTTTGTTGTACACGAAATTTACTTTATATATATATATATAAATATATGATTTTTAATGTGATATGATATTTGTAATTATTTCCACAACCAGGCACTGCCACTGAGCCACATACAAGAAAGTCTATTAACTAACACAGATTAAGCAAACTACTCTCCTCGACAAGGAGTGTAGTCATTCAACTACTGAAAATCCAGGCTGATACTCGCCTCAGATGTAAGTGAGTCGGGTTTCGAATCCTGAGTTTAAATATGTTCTACTGATGAGCCCAAAAGGAGGCCGAAACTCAGATATTGGACTTCTGGTCTGTGGGTTTGATGGTTTATGTGGGTTGTGGCGTTGTCTGATTATGGAAATAACTATATATATATATATATATATATATATATATACACATACATACATGTGTGTGTCTGTGTATCACACTACTGTTTTTGATACTCTTGTTTGCATAGGTAATTTTTTTTCCAAATCAAGTTTGAATGAATAATTTAAATTCTATTTAATTTTCATTTTTTTCTCTGATTTTTATTGCAGTTTTGAAACCAAGCAAATTAGAGAAACAAAAAATGATAGTATCGCACAGCAGAAATAATGTTGTGTAAATCGCCATGATTGAGTATTTAGAAACACTTTTGAAAGTGCCAAACAAAACCAACTGTATCACAGTTTTCAATCACAAGCGAGAGAGAAAGAGAGGGAGAGGATATATGTCCAAAAAATGAATACATTTGAAATGTTTATTCAAGATAAATCTAATTTTTCAGATAATTAACTTTTTGATATTAGATTAAAAAATTAAAACATTCTTTGGATTATTTGAGATTAAGTAACAAAATTATTTGAATAAAATTACTTGTTTAAGATTTATAAGTAGAGTTCAGTTCAGTTCACTATTGTGGGTTTGAAGGTTGGTGTGTTAGTGAAGTGAACCCCCCTCGTAAAAATGAACCTAGTACTTTATAAAATATTGTTTTTTATAACCTGAACATCTAGCAATCCAACTAAATAATCAAAATCAATAACATTTACAAGATCGATTGCAATGTGAGGGGGGGGGGGCGAAGGGGAAGATCATTTTAAAATAAACTTATATAGCAATACCCTCCATATATAAATTAAACAAGCCATTTTTAGGAACATTTTTTTACAATCCTAAAATTGGATCTTTAATCTATTTCTCTATATAAAACTCAATGTCTGTGTGTATGTGTGTGATGTTTGTGTGTTCCCTATAGAAAGAAAGGTTAAAGAACTTGCATAAAATCTAAAAGTGTATTCTTATGTTATATTTACCGGGGAAGATAATGAAAATGTTCTCGAATCTCTAGGTGCACTCTTAAGGGGGGTACGGGGGAATAACTCCCTTAAAACTTCAAATATATTGTATTTTTATGAAATTTAAATCATATGTATAAAATCTTCTAGGGAAGCCCGAATCTTTAAGTGCCCTCCTAACCTAAGGGAGCTATGGAGGCCAAACCATATTTAAAACTTCAAATATATCCTATTTTTATGAAATTTAAATCCTAAGTATAAAATTATATAGTGGATGTGGTCCCGAATCTCTATGTGCCGAATATTTACATGCCCCCAACAGTGACCCATGCGAACACTTAAAACTTCAAATGCGTATATCCGATTTTAATGAAATCAAAACCATATGTATTCAGAGAGTTTTCCCACATTTCAGGTCTTTTGACTATATTAGGGGGCAAAACGAGAGGAGGGGGACAGTAAAAACAAAGAAAGTGTTAGAGTGAAACAGTACACAGTAGTGATTCTCATTCAATCCCAAGCAACATCAGGTCTTAAAAACAAATCAGAGATTTTTTTTCTAATTCATTAATAAAATTTGACATAATTAAAATTTCAAAGTTCTCGCACCTTGCTTAATTTCTATTTTAATTGAGCTATGGCTGTTAATGTGAACTAATGACATTGCAAATAATTTCATTTGGTCTTTAAACATATTTTCTTTCATTAACTTTATTCACATTTATTGCTAACAGTTATGTTTCATAACACTGAACTCATAAAAATGTTCAGTGATAGAAATTCTTCTGAATATAAAACAGTTTTCAATCAAAATAGGTTTCATAGATTTTCATCAAGATAGTACCGCACATCATAATAATAGTAAGGAGGTGTCTATCTTGCCGGAAACAAGGCTTCATTATCCTCAAACATCTTGCAAATATATGGCATCATGGAATTCCTGCAGCATTTTCGAATGCTTATCTCACAACCCATTTACTGAATAGATCGTTTCTTATTTTTGTTTTGAGATTCCAGTATCCTTTCTTCTCGTGGAGGGTGAACCTCTGCAGGTTTTTCTAAATGCTGCTTGTGGATGTTTTCAACAATTTCATCTTTTCTGAGGCTTATCTTGTTAGGTGTGTATTGAGTTTAACTCACTTTGCATTTTGGGTAAATTCTTGTAATTCAAGGAATATTTCTAGGAAAATTTAACCATCTGGGTCTATTAACGATGCACCACACCGGGGACAATCGATCTGGCTCTATTAGCACCTCTCCATCCCCATTATTCAAGAGAACACCTTGAGCCTGCTCTCAGCTTGCTAAGCTAGCAGGATATCCAATGAAACTTCTTGATGTTCCGAATATAGGCTTTTTAAATTTGGCAGTTAAAAAAATTATTTAGAATTGTACAGCAACAAAGTAAATGTTTACATGAATTTTTAAATTTAAATCTAATAATCATTTTTTGTCAAATGTTGAATTATGGATTTACTGAATAATTGTTTTTGCCATTTGATCTTGTTATATATCGAATTAAAGACACATCAACAAGCAGCACAAAAAGATATATTTTTTTAAATGCGTTCATTCTATCTGTGCAGTTAGCAATGGAAATGCTATTTCAAATTTATGCATGACTGACTGATAGAACTACATGAACAATACCTAAAATGTGGTTAGACATTAAAATGTGATTCAAAACCGATGAACAGACTAACAAAATGCTATTTCAAACTTAAATGGCAGACATATCCTTTTATAGAGAGCAGTTGCATCTATAAACATAGAAGTTAAGGACTTATACATTTTGTTTGAGACACCTTATCTCTCTCTCTCTCTCTCTCTCTCTCTCTCTATATATATATATATATATATATATATATATATATAGAGAGAGAGAGATAATATTTATAAATAAATATTAAATTATTAATACCTACAGACGCTAGCGTTTCAAGCTTATTGTTCTCATCAGTGCAGGAAAGTAACAATTTCAGACGGTTGGGAGGCGCAGACCCGGTTCACAGAGTTAGCCTAGAATCTGCAAGCAGTCGCCATATCCACTCGGCCAACGGAAACTGTCACGTAATTAAGGGAAATTAAAATCTATATGTACCTAGAAGCGGACACAGATAGAAGACTAGTCGAGAGTATTCTACCTTGCATTAGAGCTTTTTGACAGTCTATTTTATATATATATATATATATATATATATATATATAATTTCTTTTTTTGTTAGGATATTTTGTAGAAAGGTTTTGGGAACCATTCCCTTCTTCAAACCTTCAATAAAGTGTGAACAGAGTTCTTGAAAATGATGAACTAAAATTAATGTTTTAAAATTCTGTCCACCAGAGGCCATTTATTGTGGTCCTATGTGTGAGCGTTTGTTGTCCGTTTCTTTTCCTATATAAATGAACACGGAAGTAAAAGAAATGAGAAAAGAAGGAAAACGAATGTTCTCTAGCTAAATATGATTGTCTGGTGTCAGTATATGTGTGTGTGTGTGTGTGTGTGTGGAGAGAGGGAGGGAGATGGAGAGGGGGGTCCGTCATAAGTAACTATATATTTTCTTTTGTTTGTAACTTTGTTGATACTTAAGCATTTATTTCATTTGTTATTTAAAAGTGGAAATCGTATATTTTTATTTGCTAAACATTTTGGTATAAATTTTATTTAATTTCCAGTTGTAGTTCGGATATGCATTATGTACAAACGCTACATGTCCATAGTTAATTTATTATGTTCAAATAAAGTTATGTAGTTTCTTATGGCTGACCCAGATTTGAGAAAGCTGAAATAAATTTATTATCTGGTATACATTGAGTTTGTTATCCTGTATTCATAAAAAATTGCTCTGTACTTAATGTACATTGAGTTCTACATTAAAATGATGCCCGTTAATATATATTTATAATTCAAT